>OX453314.1:2622282-3222282 GCA_949710035.1 Crambus lathoniellus | reverse complement strand
ATTTTTATAAACATGGTTTTTTACTTACTTATATTTTTTTTAATTAGTACGTATACATGGCATTACATAAAAACCACCCAGACCTCACAGAAATATTTGTTTTTTTCGTGAATCAAAATCGCGCCTCTATTTAAAATTTAAAATTCAATATCGTTTATTTAATTTAGGTTTGTTTAACAACACTTATGAACGTCAATGAAGCTACGCCATCGGTTCGCAAATCCTACGGCAGGAGACCTTGTAGCGAGAAGAACCGGCAAGAAACTCGCCAAGGGCTATTTTTTTCTCCCTGTTTTAAGTTATACAGAGTCGTCAAATTTGAAAAATGACCTTCACATAATAGTAAGGTTACTTTCCAGCACAATACAGAATACCGCTTAAATTAAGTACAATTTTGCTTATTACCTAAAACGGTAAACAATTTTCAACTAAACAAGGAATCAAATAGTTTAATGGACACACTAATCTTAATCTTATTCAAATTATATTATAGGATTAATGAAAAGGAAACTGCAAGCTGCGCTGTATATTCAAATTTATAAGTATTAACAAATAAAAGGATTTTTTGAATAAATAAAACAATTATTAGAAAAATTGCTGTTATTGTAAGACACGGATACCAAAATTACTATGAGACACACCAGCTCGCTCATAAATCTATATAATACTATTATAAACCATATCCCGAACACCTTTAACACAAGTAGACATGAGCAGACCCACCCCACTGGCAGCACCCGTTCACAAGCATGACGCATGAGCCAGCCATCGCTTCGCTCAACCATATTTTAGGGAACGTAACGTAAGGGGGGCGCAAGGCAGACTTGCCTACGGTTAGTGGTAGGACTTATTCAAAGTCCGCCTAGCTTGCTACCACCATCTCTATAAGTCTGAAGCCATAACAGCGATGTTTTCAGCCTTGTTCTATTACGGCAGTTAAAGTTAAAAGAGCTAGTTCCTCAGTTCCTCAGTAATTGCAGGATTCCGGGAGTAGTGCGCTTCCACCTTCAGCCTTATCATCACTTAACATCAGGTGTGATGAAGGCTTAATGCTACCCCGAAGTGGATAAAAATAAACTCTTACACCTACCTATTAAAATAAGTACAAAATACAAAAACAAGAACCTAGATCCAACATTATTCATTTTTCACTAAGAAAATTCAAATTTTTCTTTCCAAATAAACGGAAAACATATCATATTTCTTAGCATGAATAAATGCAGAGTTTATTCATGCAAGACATATGATATTAGTTTGCAGACTGTTGCAACAGGCACATCAAATACACCGTGCGACTAAAGGTATGTTTGCACTTCAAAGATATATATCTTCGCCAGTAACTTTATTTTTTAATCGTAAGGTTTTTTTCTTTTACCAACATTCCTTTTATTTAATATGCTTGCGAACCTTTGTTTATAATCAGTTTTTTGGGACAGCACATCCAGCTTAGAAATTAAAAACACTTTCATTACAATAAATTCTAACAGTGACCCGTTACTGTGGCAATATCGGCTTAAAATTTACCTATTAGACGCAGGGGTACAGATACTTTCCTTCTACGCCGACGCGAGGTCTTGGGTTCGATTCCCGAACAAGATAAATATTTATATGCATGAAGAATGTCTCATTTGTCTTGGTCTTGGTCTGGGTTTTTCCTATGTCTAGGTAATAGGTATGTATTTACAAGCAAAACGTATATACGTATATTTATTTATCCGTTATAGTTTCTAAAACACAATTTCTTAATGAAAACTACTTATGAGCTAGATAAGTAATTGGTGTAAAAAAATGCTGAACTTCTTCGTAAAGCGTTTAGCCGTTTTGGCATGATTGAGAACAAACATCCATTAAAAAAAACACATTTATAATGTGTGGTTATGCTTTTATATTTTTTTCCATATTTAGGTCAACCTTATCCAATGCTTTCAAGGTTTCCATATTAATTGTACTATTTTGTATCTGGAACGGAAAAAGGAAAATTTCCTTTTCCTTGCAGAAAACAAGATAAATGTTTATGATGCTCTTGAGTGAAGGCATCTGTGGAATACATTATAGCAACTGATACGATTTTGATGACCCATCGGAGAATTTGGTATTCCTTCGTTTCTGTAACAGATAAATTTGTATCGGATTTGAATGAAGCAAATATACCTATACTATTCATGTACTTATAGGAAAAGCTGCAGTATTAAAAATATTGAAAATTAATATTGAAAATGTCTCACAACTTGCTCCGATGGGACTCAAACCCACGACCTTTCACTGTCCTGGTGAATGCTCTGAGCTACTGAGTCGTTAGTCAAGAATAATTTGAAATCAACAGTAAAACAATATGTTTAGTTAGTTAGAACATTGGACCGGATCTGTGATATATAATCTATTCTATTCGGATCCCGTCCGAAATGTACTTGTGGACCTAGTAGTATTATTTCTATTACAATTTTTTCCTATACTTACATTTGAATGCATGAAGTTAATCATCCTTACTTATCCTACTAATATTATAAATGTGAAAGTTTGTATGTATGGATGTTTGTTACTCTACTACTATACCCACCAACCCACATTGGGCTCGCGTGGTGAATAATGGCCCATTCTTCTTATCCGTCCATAAGGAAGGCCAGTGCCCCAGCAGTGGCAACATTACATTTTAATGTCTGATGATGATGAATATTTATTTTTGATTTTATTATTAAAAATTACCGCGGTTGGGCTTCAAAGCTTGATCAAAATATAAACCTTAATACCATGATGCCATGACACATGAACTTTAGTGAAACAATGACAGGTTCGTGAAAATTATAATGACTTGTTAATTAAAAGCCGACAAATGAAAACCGCCGAATTTATATTTTGTGTATTTCAATTGGCAGTATGCCAATAATTTATTCAACAATAAACCGACAATATAAACTGCTTTCATTTTGGTGGTAATTGAAAAGTAACAATCACTTACTTGGTTCGTTTCGTCGTCTTTTTATTTTTAATATACTAAATATTATAAGAGTTAAAGTACCAAATTGCCAAAAAATATGCCAAATTGCCGTTTTGTATAGTGATTTTTGTGCTATTTTTTTTCTTGCCAATTTTGAAAAATATCCGCGTTTCGTGGTTAAGGTATTGAAAATTGAAATCATTTATTCATTTTTGGCTGATACAGCACTTGTCAACTAAAGCTACGCCATCGGTTTGCAAATCCTACCATATGGAAAGGCACACAAGGTAGATAATCAGAGTTACTTTCGCATTTGTAATACTAAAGTATGGATGGTCCAATATGATACAATGGGTAGCTGTTTTTGAGCCAGGATTTGATTTCCACTGGGGACACATATTTTTTACATCTTAATTAAGTGATGAGATTATAAATAATTAAATAAAAGATAAATTAAAAATGAATAAGTATACCTTAATAATTATACAGGGTTAATTTTTGAACACCATCCAAATTTTTAAGCTCGTCTCAGAATTGGTAAGTGAACAACTTTCTTCTAGAAACATGGGTCGAAATACGACAAAAATTTTTGGACTTCCCATACTAAATCGATCGCGTAATCCGTCTGATTTGTATGAAAAGTCAAAAATTTTATGTCATATTTCGACCCATGTTTCTAGGAGAAATTTGTTCACTTACAGATTCTGATACGATCTTAAAAATTTGGATGGTGTTCAAAAATTAACCCTGTATAAGTATATACATTTAATTTCAATAAAATAGGAACGGATATTCATATCGGGTGGGACGCAATACCAAATACAGGCATTTCCCATATTTCTTAACAATTTACATTAATAATGATCATGAAATAATGATTTTGGGTATTATTTAAGACATGTTTTTATTTAAAATACAATTAATAGGATATACGTAAGATAGTGCTATATCTATGTCAATAATAGGGGTTAAAGTATGATATTGCCGTTTTTTTCTTTTGTACATACCACTTAACAACTTTTTGTTATAATATTGCGTTAAATAAAGATTGTATCGAGCAACTTTTGTTATCTTAATAACCACGATATTTGATTAGCTACATAGATAAACTTATCTCGAAAATAACGTCTACTTTTGCTTCCAGAAATTCGTACTTTATTAGAATTAAAGGAGATCAGTCACGCTTGATACATATTTGGACCAAAAAAGTAAAAGTGTCGGCCAACGAAAATAAATTGCTTACATTATTATTACACTTTTTACATTCATCATCATCATCATCATGTCAGCCGAACGACGCCCACTGCTGGGCATAGGCCTCCCCCAAGGATCTCCACAACGATCGGTCCTGCGCTGCCCGCATCCAGTGGCTTCCCGCGACCTTGACCAGATCGTCGGTCCACCTTGTAGGTGGCCTGCCCACGGAACGTCGTCCGGTACGCGGTTGCCATTCGAGAACCTTTCCGCCCCAACGGCCATCAGTTTTCCGCGCTATGTGTCCCGCCTGCCCACTGCCACTTCAATGATGCAATCCTTCGAGCGATGTCGGTCGTTTTAGTTCTCCTGCGGATCTCATCATTTCTGATTCGATCGAGCAGGGAAATACCAAGCATCGCTCTCTCCATTGCTCGCTGGGTGACTTTGAGCCTTCTTATGAGACCCATAGTAAAAGACCACGTCTCACTTCCATAGGTCATTACTGGCAACACACACTGGTCAAAGACTTTCGTCTTGAGACATTGAGGTATTTCGGACGCGAATATATGCCGGAGCTTCCCAAACGCTGCCCATCCGAGCTGGATTCGACGAGAGATTTTTACAATATTATTGTAAATAGTTAGGGTTACTCAATGACGTTTTATTAATAGACACGTTACACTCGAATAGATTGCATTTTAAAATGGCAAATTTGTTTTTCATTACGTACTACACCACAGCCGTCTCTATCGTCTTCTACAAGCCATGCTATGATACGGAACGGCAAGATTGCTGTGAACCGGTTTACTCCTCTGAGTACTAAATCCTATGGAGGTGGCATACCTACGAAAAAGTGAGGTGTAACTAAGTCACAATGTAAGAAAATCTTGGAATTCAATTTTATACTACTTCTAATTGTCGCATTAATCGGTCCGTCAAAATCGGTTCAGCCGTTTCAGAGATTAACCGGAACAAACAGACAGACAGACAAAAATTTTAAAACATGTCATTTTGGTATATGTACCGTATATTGAATCATATGCACGTAGTAAAAAGCGGTTATTTAATGTTACAAACAGACACTCCAATTTTATTTATTTGTATTGATGTATAGAAGATATGCCATCTCCATAGGATTCAGTATTCGAGGTTTACTCGCTGTTTACCTGTCAAACGGTGCAAACGGTGTCAAATCGGTTCACTTAAAACTACGTTGCCAACTTTATGCGCATGGCTTGTAGAAGACGATAGAGATGGCTGTGACTACACGCTTTATGAGACAAAAAACAAACACATGTTGTCAAAATATATTTATCTCTTCCTAACAACAGGCATTTCCGCATATCTATCTCTTTGTCACCAAAATAATGTTAGTAAGAGACATATATACACAAACCCCCACTGTCAAAAAGAGATAAACAATTATTGCAAGCACTGTCTTGTGTGCCAGTTTTCTGTCTCTTTCATACGTTTACAAGCATCTCGCTCATGCATGTCGAACTGGCAACAGCGCAAATGTCATCACTAATTATTTAATTTTTAGTTTAAAATTATAATTTTAATAATTACGTGTGAAATGAATCAATTTTCTTGTCTTTTAAAGATCCGGCATAGTTTTTGCAACATCTCTAAACACAGGAAGGCATTAAATTCATTATTTCAGGCGTAATCGAGAAATTGTCACAGCGCGTTGCCACGGCAAGGGTCTGTGTGTGACTGAGTAAACTTTGGGCAATTACCTTACTTTTTCGTCGCCACTTTTTAGTTCAGATAACGCATCTACATATAAAACATCATTGGGGTTACTTTAATTTTTTGTTATGACGTCAACATGTCAAAATCCTTTTTGTACACACACGAAAAACTGTCAATAAGTTAATCTTAGGTAGGTATCCATACTAATATTATAAATGTGAAAGTGTGTTTGTTTATTTGTTTGTTTGTTTGTTTGTCCGTCTTTCACGTCAAAACGGAGCAACGGATCGACGAGATTTTCGGTAAGGAGATAATTTGAGAGCTGGAGAGTAACATAGGCTACTTTTTATCCAGGAAAATTATAAAATAATAATAGTAATTTTGTATAGAAAACCGTTAAGCTGTCATACTTCACACAACTCTCATTTCTTAGCAGCTTCCAAAGAGAAGGTATGTCAAAGAGTATGTAATCACTGACATTTTTGCCGCTTAAGATTTCTTTTTTTAATAAGTGACATTGTGTCAGGCAGTTGATAGGTACGAAGTTCGTGTCCAATAAAATTTATATGGCAAAACAACGTTTGCCGGGTCAGCTAGTAGTAAAATAAAGGTATCATCCGTCAAAAGCTGTCAAAGTGCTGCTGTCAAATATGTTTTGAATTTAGTTCTTAAAGCGACCGATAGGGGCACCGCTCTGGTTTTCATTATAACGATAGTTTCTTATGCTAGGGGTAGAATAGCATTAAACGTTTAAAAGTAGTACAATAACATAAGCTTAAGCAATACATCACATTACTGTCCTCCCAGTTCTAGTTAATCTAATACAAGACACAAAAACAAAGCCGCTCTTTGTTGTTGCCAAATAAAATGGCGGAGCGCTAGAAAAGAACGAACTTAAGATAATTGAAATCGATGTGAGACAAAGACAGATTGTCCGAGAATGAATTTCAGGGGACATCATTTAGGAGACTTGAAAGAAAATAGAAAATGTCATATAGAGAACCGTCCTTCAAAGCCACAAGTTACAACCGAAAGAGGCGCTGCTATAGTTTTCATACAAAATAATACATTTGCATACACAAATTATTGTATTTTATTTAAAAAAATTAAACAGATGTGTTATTTTTACACATTCATTCTATAAGGTATTGAAAATGTATTCGAAAAAAAACGACCCGTCTCACATTTAGCTCCGATGGGACTCCAACCCACGACCTTTTACTGTCCGGGCGAATGCTCTTACCACTGAGCTACGGAGTCGTTCATTCATTCTAGTTTCAGTAGAAAGAATTTAGCCAAGTTGTACACAAACTCATAAATATGGTTCATTTTTTTTTCTTTTTTATGTAAAAAAACATAGTGCCGCAAACAGTAGCTGATCAATTCATTTTAGTATCTACAATAATTAAAGTTTTGTATGAAACATGACGTCCAGTGATAAAATGTATTTGTAGAAAAATATAAAGGTTAATTTCTTCCTTCAGCTTATTAGTTTTTTTACACTCATTCGTTAACAAATTCACGCTTAAGTTTAGCTATATTACACAACAAAAATAATACGTATTCATTAAGTATAAATACATAGTTAATTTGAAGAACACTCCTAAGGCAAGTATGCCGTATGAGTGATCCAAATTAATGGTAATAACTTTGGAACGGGACGTGCAAGTGAAAGGTCACAGCACATACATCAACTCGAAAAGGGATCGTAAACGTATCAACTCGAGCGGTTCAGTTTTCTTTGTATGAAACCCCCTACTGCAAAGCACACTCATCGGAATCGTAACGTAATCGCCTCGCCTCGGGACCAACCGCTTTGCGGGTCGCTCAACTTGCTATCCCCGCGCTTATCGCTAGTCGTCCACGCGCTCACGTCTCTCCGTACCCGAGCTTACGGCTCTACGCACAGTGGTCTGAAAATGAAAATGAACATCAAATATTTTTTTTATAATTTTTTTTTCTCATTTTCTTGACATTTTTTTTTTTTGTTTTGATTTTTTTTTTCATTTTTTTCTCTCATTCTTTTTTTTTTATGGAACCACTGTGCGGCGAGCCGTAAGCGCGGCGTCACCTAGCCGTAAGCGCGGCGTCGCCTAGCCGTAGCCGAGCCGACGACGTACCGACGCTGATCCGGTTTGGTTACGTGCTTGCGTTAGGTTGACGCCTGGTTGACGGCGAGGCGAAGGCGATACGGTGTCGATCCCTTTCCGAGTTGATGTAATGTGCTGCCCTATATTCTCCAATTGTTAATAGTTTCTAACAATTTTTTACAGTTTTTCAGTACTGAAATAAAAAGTACAGATGCTTTATATTCGAAGATATACTTTATGACGTTTACTTAACGCGTGTGGTTTGAGTGATCCACTTTATTGTCCATATAATTTTATTCTCAGGTTTAACAAATGTTTTACTTCGCAGTAATGTATTGTTAAAACATTACTGCGAAGTAAAACATTTCTAACTATATCTTCCCAAATATTTGTTAAGATTGAAGAGAAGATCACTCGTACCACCTGCACGTGGTTAAAATGAATTCCAATATTTTCTTACATTGTGTCTTAGTTACAGGTGAAGTTAATAAAAGCGTGGTAAAAAGCACTACAATTGAACAACAAATTGAAATACGATTGAGACACGATTATGACTTAACGTTAGCAGACTCGACACCCTGTACTTTTCATACATAGCTAGTCGTCACTTATTTCTTCTAGTACCAAAGTGACGGCGTTTGTGGATAGGTAATAAATAAATAAATAATAAATAAATAAATAACTTTTTACATCCACACCAATTATCTAAGCCTATTTTAATAATTTCATTAAGAAATTGTATCATGGAACACTTGATAACAGATAAATATACACTTAAATACATTTTGTTTGTAAATACAAAGGGCAGGCGTACCGGTTTTGGCCACTTTAAGAATTTTTTCACTTTTGACCGCTTAGTGCTTAATGATCTTAAGTATTTTAGATAAAATTTATGATGTAGAGTTATAGATAATTTATCGACCTTTAAGGGTCCAATCTACAAAGTAAAAAAAAACAATAGTTTTTTTTATTTAGAACAAATTCTGCTGAGGGGGCCAAATACACCGTTTGCATTGGTTTTGGCCACTTTCATAAAATTACTATATTTATAAGTTGAGTTTATCCTTAATTGATGTCTTATTAGAGTTCTGGACTAAAACACTACATGAAATAGTATTTCAATCACAGCTAGCTCCTTACTACAATTTTATAAGTATACCTTTATCACTTGATTAAAAGAAAATTAGCGGATTGAGTCTAGTGTAGGCTAGTGCCTACACTAGCCTCAATCCGCTAATTTTCTAGTACGTTAGCTGACAAAAGTGAGTTGTGAGTCTTTTAAAATAAATGAACTTTATGATAGGTTGGAAACTTTCTACTAATGCCAAAGTGGCCAAAGGAGGCACAATGCTAAAATTTCTAGCCCCACTTTTGGCCACTTATTGTTTCCCAACTTTTTGTAAGAACAGTGAAAAAACAACACTTAATCCAGCTAGAAGAAACATATTCCAATATGATATAAAATATTAAATAACCATAAAATAATTTTATTGTAGAAAAAAAATGATTTTACAAAACCTTTACCCTTAACATTTTGCTTAAGAATTTTACAAAATGTTAACTTTGAAACATAACACGTGTTTATTTCTAAAATATCGTACTACATAAAAAAAGCTAAGTGTTGTAATTATTAACTAAAAGTCCAATCTTTTATTCGCCATTAATAAATATAAGCAATAATTATTTAATTCCTATTTATATAACTTTAAAGTGAAAAGTGACCAAAACCGGTACAGTGGCCAAAACCGGTACGCCTGCCCTACTTAATATACTAAACAGCCAGACCAAGACAAATAGACATGTTCGTGCACACAAATATTTGTCTTGTTCGGGAATCGAACCCGAGACCACTGGCGCAGAAGATGGGCAGCCTACCCCTGCGCCAAATCGATAGTCAAAAGGTTTGTGGCTCGTGTGCGGCGACGGCAACACGTGGGTAAAACTGCTTAAAGCCCCAAGTTTTATATAAAGGTGTCGTAAAAACAAAAGGAGGTATAAAATGCTTGGATACCCTTCACTATTTAATTTCAACCGAGATCGAGTCACATCAAAGGCCTAAAATGTCGTAGACCTACATCTTAAAGATGAAAGAGCCATTGTTAGTGAAAAGCGACAAAAGGAAATATTTATCAGAAAATCCTTTTTGTGAATAACTACGGCTCTTTCGTAATTGCTTAATTCCTATTCATTGTAGTCATTTTCTCGTACCTATTTCGTATTAAATGTGAAATTACACCCACTGGAGTGGAATAATTAGATTTGTAAATAAGATTGGGACATTTATTTAATCAAGAATTGGATATGGCGGACAATTTTATTTGTAAAGGATGGTAGGCAGTTATTTTGAATGAATAATTATTAAGATTTGAAATTGAAGACGATGTTTCTTGAAATTGAGAAAATGCTTGCTATTATTTAATAATTTTGTTTATTGTTTGAATATAAATAAATGTCAATATCGAATATTTTTATAATATCTATTTTTTAAAACAGTACCCACATAAAATAACAGAAAAATAAATATAATTATATTTTTAACGCAAAACTTCTGAGCATATTCAGTCATTCATTACAAGGCCATTTTTAGCTTAATTTAAATTTTAGGGTACTTTTTATAAAAATGTTATTTTATCACTTAAATTAAGTTTTGTTGTTTTACATGAACAAAGTTCAGAAACTGACTGAAAAACTGCAAAAAAAAAACAAAATAACACCACGTCCCTTATCCCAAACAAACCCAGCTTGTTCCAAATAAAGCCATTCGGGAAAGTGTAAGCAGCAGATATAACTAATGTCCTTATTTTGATTCTTTGCCAAAATAGGAATTGCTTCTCGTGTTTGCGATATGACTTCGAATCGTTTCATTACATTTTATGTGGGTGACAATTTTCTTAATTAACTCTTTTACAATTAAGTACCTTACTCTAGTGAGTGAAACGTGTTCCATGAATAATAAATTAGTTTCTTGTAGGGTATTAAAATTAAAAGATCAAATTTACAATGAGAAATTGTAATCGATAGCACAGAGGAGCTCGAGATGAAAACTAATTGGTCACCCATCCCGTGACCGACCATTGCGAAAGTTTTTTTTATTATCCACATCGTGGTATCACTTAGCCTTCATCACACCTGATGTTAAGTAGTGATAAGGTTTAAGACAGAAGCGCACTATTCCCGGAATCCTCAATCACCAAGGAACTGGCTATATATCTTATCTCTAACTGCCGGAACACAATAACGCTGAAAACATCATCGTTATGGCGTCAGACTTAGATAAAGATGGTGGTAGCTAGCCAGTCGGACTAAGAACAAGTCCTACCACCAACCAAACCGAATACAATATGTACCCCCACTGGGAATCGAACCCGAGACCTATTGGTCTGAAATCGGTGGTTTGAACCACTAGACCACAGAGGCGGTTTGACATTGCTTAACCTCAACTAACTAGAGAGCTAACCAATGCGCTACGGACTGCCTTGCTTTATACTCACCGTTAAATAATAAAATAAATAAATAACTTCTTACATTCACACCAATCATCTAATCCCATGTTAATTTCATTAAGAAACTGTGTCATGGAAAACTTGATAACGGATAAATATATACTTAAATACTTTTTGTTTGTAAATACATACTTAATATACATAGTTAACACCCAGACCAAGACAAATAGACATGTTCATGCACACAAATATTTGTCTTGTTCGAGAAACGAACCCGAGACCACTGGCGCAGAAGGTGGGTAGCCTACCCCTGCGCCAAATCGGTCGTCTTAAACCTTAAATTAATGTTTAATCATCTCCTGATAAACCTTGGAATAAACTGCCCAACCGTCGCAATCGCTGAACCATGTATTTCCTCAATATCTCTTTAATTAATCAAAACACGGAAGTCTGAGCACGGAAATAAAATCAAATCTGATTTCAATATAGATTAATGGTTTTTTTAAACGTGAATGATTTACTGACAAACTCTACTTTGTTACCATCAATAAGCATTATAACGAAATAATATTGACAGGGAAGTCAAATTTCTTGGAACTTAAAAGGCACATTTTGATATTTATTCATGCCTGCTAAAAGCTTTAAATTAATTTCGGATTCAAAATCTCCATTTGAAATTCAGTTTCTAAGTCCATTACGGAAGGAGTTAAATTAATTAGAACACAACTTAAAATGGTTCATTAAAATATTGGGTTTTGATGGAATATATAAAAACTAGCGGCCGCTCGCGGTTTTACCTACGTAATTCCCGTTTCCGTGGGAATATTGGGATTAATAGTATCCCATGTTTTAGTCCAGGTTATCTACTATCTGTGTGCTAAATTTCAACTTAATCCCTTTAGTAGTTTTTGCGTGAAAGAGTACAAACTTTGGGTTTATAATATAGTAACAAAATAAGGATGTAAATACACTTACATTAACCAGAAGCCGTAAGTATCCGTCAATGTGCTGTTGCTAAATAACTATTGGTATTTAGTTTCTTATATGACCGAAAGAGGCGCTGGTTTCCATACAGTAAAAAGCGATAATGATATATTTTTAAGTTAAGTCCATTACGGAAGGAGTTAAATTAATTAGAACACAACTTAAAATGGTTCATTAAAATATTGGGTTTTGATGGAATATATAAAAACTAGCGGCCGCCCGCGGTTTTACCTACGTAATTCCCGTTTCCGTGGGAATATTGAGATAAATAGTATTCCATGTTTTTAATCCAGGTTATCTACTATCTGTATGCTAAATTTCAACTTAATCCCTTTAGTACTTTTGCACTTTGGGTTTATAATATAGAAAGAAAATAAGGATGTAAATACACTTACATTAACCAGACGCCGTAAGTATCCGTCAAAGTGCTGTTGTTAAATAACTATTGGTATTTAGTTTCTTATATGACCGAAAGAGGCGCTGGTTTCCATACAGTAAAAAGAGATAACGATATATTTTTAAGTTAGTTGTACTGTACGAGTATAATTATAAAAAAGCGGTATACTTGTCAGATTCGGAAAGTTACTTGGACATCCATCCATAGACTGGCCATTGAGAAACTCGCTTAACATTCATTATGGTCAGCAGGAAGTTAAGGGCACGTACTTCCAAATTATCGAAATCAACCTATTTTTGATTCAAAAGTAAACAATCAAATAGTCTTTATTATGAGCAGATAATAATATAATGTTGAAGTTTCATAAACGATCTTGATTATTTTGTGCCTAGAAACACGATATTCGTATCGTAACTTTTTTTTAAAAGTAAAATTATTAAAAGTAAAATTTTCAAAAACAAAGAAAATTTTCATTATTTTTATATTTTTTTGATTTTATGCTTAGATTATTAATCTCTAATTCACGAATAATATATAGAAAAATAGGTAAGTAATGATATATTGTAGACTATTCTCAGGCTACTTTTTCAAAAAGTGAATTTATGGTCCAAATAACAACAAAAACCTTGAATAAATGAAAAAGTGAGGTTATTTTCATTACTCTTCACACGTAAGGAAAAAGACAAAGACAGAGTTTTTGGAAGATCCTGCCCTAAAATCATACTCATGCCAATTTAGGCCTATCTAAACTGCCGAATTTTTAATGTATGCGCGATATTTAGTCGTAACGAACGCAGATACCTGTCAAATCAATAGATCTAAGTTCACAAAAATGACACAATATTGAATCACTCAATGAAATAACATTATAGTTTCAAAATTTAAGCACCGACGAAAGATAAATAAAATAAATATAACTTGATGTTGGTTTCCCATCCTAATACTGACCATAGTGTAACTCGCTTAACATTAATTATCGTCAGCATTAAGCTACCAATGGTACATCAAGCCGACTTTATTGCTCCACTTCAAGCAAATATCGCTGAATATGTAAATCCAGCTGTTTCCCCCGGATTGTGCTGTTAACGCTGAGTGGTTACTTTTTAATGACATCCTCCGAAGCTGATCTGCCATTTGCATTAATAGAACGGCCAACTTAAACATTACTGTCGTCAGATTCGAGTTTTGGTTAATGGATTGTTTTGTGCAGATTTTTGTCGTTAATTTGTTTATTGAATGTTGGTTGGAAAACCGTTTTATTGGTAGATAGCTGCTTTGCGTTCTGTTCTCGCAGGTAAATCGGCTATATTGTAGCCTATATCCCTCTGGAATATCAAAGCTTCCTACCCGTGAGAGAATTTTGAAGATATTCCATCCATTGTTTTGTGGGTGTATACAAATGAAAAACTATGCCCTCTCTTTCATATAATACTAGATCTACGAGCTGTAAGTTTTCGAAAATTGACTTCCTAATTCTAACCAATACTCAATAGAATGAATAAAATAACTTATACAAAATATCCGTAACATTGCGTTGTAGGGACATAATGAAACACTTTTCTAAAAAACAGAATGTGTTTTCCACAAAGCCATCTTCTATCTCACTCGTTGCACTTGTAACAAGCCCTGCTCCTTGGAAAAGCGGCAACGTTGCAGTCGATTACGTCAAAGTGTTCTGTTCCGGTGGCCAAAACTGGAACTAACGTGTTTTGTTCATAATGTCATTTTACTGTCAAGTTGCACTGTCCAACCAGCGCTGCTGTCACCGGAACAGAAAAGATTGTTGATCTATACACTTTACTCTTTGTTCTATTTAAATAAACAATCGTGTAGTGTTGCCAGGTTAGGCGATAACTCTCAAATTATGTGGAAGTAAAAATCAACGAACACTCAAAAAACAGTATAGAGGTAAATGCTTGGAACACAATCTTTGACTTTGTAACTTTGTTTGGGCTAATAAGGAGGTAAACATACCAAAAGTCCCCTAGGTCTCATTTTTTTTTCAACCCGATTTTAGGACAAACTAGTTTTTCCTAGGCCAAACTAGTTCATCGCGTTGACATTTCAGAGAGCGACTTTGCCTTGGAAGACCTGTAGATGTAGAACATGACACAAAAAAAATAACCACCATTTTAACCAATCACGTGTTCTACAGGACTTCCGAGGCAAACTCGCTCTCTGAAATGTCAACGCGATGAACTAGTTTGGCCTAGGAAAAACTAGTTTGTCCTGAAATCGGGTTTGGCCGGTAAAATATATACAGTATTTTACAAAACTTTTAGCCCAAACAGAGTTCCAAAGTCAAAAATTGTGTTCCAAAAATTTCCCTCTATATCTCTTCGTTGACTAGGCTAAACTTGATATAATATAATAAAAAAAAATAACTTTCGCCGTAATTCAATTCACATCTTAGATTTCTGCGCGAACTGTTCATTTAAATAAAACACTTTCTCGGATTTTGCGAGCATTTATTTAACAACTTGGTTAAATTTGCTTGTTACAAAATAAAAAGAAAATCTATTATTTTTGCACATTTTGGATAATTTTTTTATCTGAATGTGGCAAGTCGGAATGAGAGATTTTCCACCAGCAAATTAAAAAAAAAAGTTTATTTATTAGCTCGATAGATGGCGCTGACCTGACATGAATCCACTCAACTACATATACTATATATGTATAATGTATTTGTTCTTTATACTTATTTCATTATTTTTGTATACAAATAATATTATGTACTCTAACACACACACACACACACACATAAAACACGATAAGTAGCAATTCCGAAATTAACAATAAAAAAAAACATGTAAAAATGGACTTCTATTTCTTTGATATTTTGCCTGTGCATAATTATAATAATATAGGGAAACCTGTAATTGGCTATACATAATAGATAATACTTGATGTAATAATATATTGTAAACGCTGTTGGTTTTCTTAAGATCAAATAAATTAAAAAAAAAAAAAAAAAAAAAAAAAAACTCTATTGTTTATTACCACACAGAGATGGGCCTATTTCTCGAAAGATACAAGTTTACAAGTTCACAAGCTTCGAAATGTAACATGGACTTGTAAATTCTGTTTCACGAAGTAAATAGCAAGTGTTTTTACGGTAACAAAAAAGAGTGTCATTGGAATACCTAATGACATAGAAATGCATTGGCTGATAAATATTTTTCATCTCTCATATTCGAAAAGTGATGTATATTTAAGGCCTAATCAGACGAAGGACTTTTGTCCCCGTGGGACAAAAAGTCCCTGTACGTCCAAAATATTTCCTCCGGGTACTTGTCGCGGACTCAACGCATATAGTGTGCGGTCATTTGTTGCCCGAAGATGTACTTCACTATCGGGCGCTCAATGCAGACTAAAGTTCGTTTTGTGCGTTGTTACGCCTATTTACGTTTGTTCTATTTTTTTCGGGGACTACCGCGAACTTTTGTCCAGTCCAGTCTCTCGGTGTCCGCCGTACTTTCGGGGACTTTTTGTCCGCGGTACTTTTAGTTCCTTGTGTGCGTTATTCGATACAATTTATAAGAGATCTATATCGATGGACAAAAAGTACTCGGCGGACAGTCCCTCGTCTGATCAGGCCTTTAAACTGAGCAGCGGGTTCAAAACTCTGCGTTGCACCCTAGGGTGTAAACGTATTTTTTAAAATAGAACTAAATTTGGTTACAGTCAACCAAAGAGTTATCTCTTCGGCAATGAAAAAGTTTTCTACTGATGTTGTATGGGGTGGGGGGCCGGAACTGTTTCAAAAATGAATTTTATAAAAATGAGAATATCTCAAAAACGGTGCGTCGAAGCTAAAATCTAACAAAATTTCCAACCCCCTATGGTATCCCGGAGATACATAGGAGGCATCCGATGGACATATAATTTTTTTATTTTTTGTGTAATTGTATGTATTTTTTGTACTTAAAATTTTTTAAATAAAATAGAAAAAATAGAGAAGGCGATGCCCCCCGCCACCATTCTTTTTTTTTCTAGGTACTTTTAGTTGTTTTTGTTGCTTTTCTTATATAGGGGGATGAAAAGCAAAGTGTATTTACTTTCCATAAATTCGAAACGAAAGTAGAGTGTATTACTCGGCCGCAAAATTATTTTCACCTCGGGCGACGTATATTGAATCCCTCGCTGCGTTCAGGATTCTACTTTAGAACACTGCGCTCTGGATTAAAAATAGCACCCTCGCCGTAAATATGCTATTTTGCTCCCTTGTAATACAATCTACTATTATCTTAATGTCAATGTCACTGACATTACACTCGTAGTTATAGTGAATGATTTCTTCTAAAATGGCCGCCAACTTGTGATTCTGATGTTCTACTAGAGTAAAAATACAAGTACTTCACTAGCTTTCTTACAAAATTTTAGACTTGTAAAAAAATTTTAACCTTGCCAGCAAATTTAAAAAAAGCAAACCCATGTCTGATGAACGCCATCTGTTGAGTTTTTTGGAACTAACTTTTTTCTTTTTTAATCATCTGTCAGAAAATCCCTCATACTCTTTGGTCATGTCAAGAAACGTTGCTGTTTGATTTTCTTGATTGCTGTTTGGGTGTTTTAATACAATATCTATTGTATAATTAGTGCATATAAATACGTGATCATTGTTGGAAATTACTTATGAAACCTTGGATCTCGAAAGATTTGGATTCCCGAAGGAGGAACACTGCGTCAGCGATGGATTCGTGCGATACCTCGAGCCGACTGGGAGCTTACAACATCAGTAGGAGTGTTTAATAAACATTTTCGTGACTGTGATATAGTTAAAATAAAACAACCCTTAGTTATGTACGCGTATTATTTGATTTTAAGGCGCTATAATCAGGAATTCATCTCATCTCATGCATACAAGAAATTAGGATTAGTGGTACGACATTGACATTTATGACGTTGCCAATCCGAGCAGCATGGCCTGTAGGAGCGCAAGCAGCCGAGAAATAATAGCGGGCCATGGTTTTCCACAAAGCCATCTTCTATCTCACTCGTTGCACTTGTAACGCAAGCAGCCGAGAAATAATAGCGGGCCATGGTTTTCCATGTGTTGCATTGTGCGAGCGAGACAACTGCCAAATGGCTGTAATTGCGAAATGGCTCTTAAAGATTGGTCTCCGTTTATCTATAAATTCTTCATGACCATTTTTCCACATTTCGAGGAGGTGTAGACTGTAGGTGCACCACACATTTGCCTTAAGGCAAAAATTGCTTGAGTAAGTGAGATTGCCGATGCACCGCCCGTCGCTCGCGCGATGTTAGAGTGCTTGTACACGGTGCATGTAGCTTGCGCATGTTGAGGCATTTGCACGGGTTATGTGCATCGTAAACTTACCGTTTAAAAACATGTGCGGGTCTAGCGACTCGAGTATGTACCAAAGCGAGCCACCCGCGCAACTGATCCGCGTGCTCTGCGGCGCGCGCGGGTCACTCGCGCATGTTACTTGAGCAGGTTCAACTCATAAAGCTACCGCTCGAATAGCATGCACATGTAGCTCTTGACCACGAGCAAATAACTTTGTCCATACTGCTTGTGTAAGTAGCCCGTGTCTTTACTTTCTCCAGTCTTCAAGTACAAGTACAAGCAAGTAACTTGAACAATTAGCTTGCGCATATAACTCACGCGTGTAACCCCCATTTTACTAGTTCTAGCTGCTTGCACCGTGTCACCGTGCAAACACACTTACTGCGAGTGAGTGACAGGAAATATTTACGGAAATGCGAACGCAATGCCACGAGTGTCGCCGCGCCATATTGTACTCGTATTTATACCTAGTCTAGAATAATAATAAGATAAAACTTAGAATATAGTTCGTATATTAACTATCACCTAAAGTTCTTAAATTAGAACAAATATCTTATCAGAAAGCCAGGCGACCTATTTTCCGGAAAGTCCCTAAATCTAGACGGCTAAATATGAAAATGGAGCGGAAATTATATCAGCACAAGCGGATACTGTGTAAACGAGCCTTTCAGGTTTGCATGTGCTTGAATTTTCTAACTTTGCACGGTTAAGTTACCCAACAAATATGGGTGAACTTTTAACTTGGGGTAAAACAAACGGGAAGTACATTCGGCGCTTTATGAAGTTAAACAGTTGCGTTTCGAATAGCATTCTTATAACGAACACAATACATCGTCGTATCCTACGAAAAGGGGCGTAATTGCAAAACAGCAACTTTACAGGAGAAGTTTTTTGTGTTTATAAAAAAATCGGGTAAAGGTATTGATAATAATGTTTGATTTCAATAGCACGTATTTGCATCCTGTTCTTTGTATAAAACATGGTTTTGGTAATAATAATAATCTAATTAATTATGTTCCTTATTCCTTATTCTCCGAAGTATTTCTGCTAAAAAGCTCCCATCTTGGGTCCTTATGTACATTGTGGCCTTATTTGTCGGAAATAAAGGCAACAAAAGAACATGAATTTCGTTACCTATTTAAAAAACACTAGTAAACCTCATGTGATATACTAACACTCGTTAATTAGGACTTAACAATTAATTTGACGTAGAATAAAGATTCAAATGACATAAGGGCTTCCTCTCTTCCATACTTTAGTTTTTTTCTATTCCGCAGAAAAAGGACACAACCAACACAAGGGTTTTTTTCGGCGTTTTACGAGGTTTAAGGCTGTGCCTAAATCGAAATATATTTACAATTATAACTAAGCTACCTATTTAAGATAGCTAAACACTGTAATTATCGATTTTTTTTTCTCAAACGATGTGTCTCTAACATCAAATAGTGCATAATGTTGTGATTGACTAACTTGTCGACTCTTTTAGGACAAATGCACTAACAATAGCAGTTCATGGAATAGAGACCGAACGGCGCTTGCGCCCCCTCTACGATGGCCCTAACGGCAATGGTGGCTTTATTTTACGTTCAAATTTGCCACCACGCAATTAGGGCTTTTTTTTAAGCTTGAATATCAAGAACATTATTGAACTTTTTAAGACGATTATCAAACTGAAATATGTCTAAATTAACGTAGAATCCAAAAATCCAATAAAAGAAAAAAGCCCTAATGAACATTGGGACAGTTTCTTGGGATACGACGACATGTGTGTTTAATTTTAAATATATTACATCTATTGTAGTAGATACCTACTTAAAAAAATATATAAGACACTTTTAAAAAAGCAAATTTCTAATCCTACATATATTATAAACGTGAAAGTTTAGATGTTTGGATGTTTGCTCAATCAATCACGCCATTGGCTGAAATTTGGGACACAGATACTTTGTAGCCTAGTGAGGAGCATAGGCTACTACCGAAAAAATATCATATTCCCGCGGGATAACGTCGTTTAGACCACGCGAGCGAAGCCGCGGCCGGAAAGCTAGTTGGTTATACAATAAACATTTCTTTGGAAAGTAACGTAAGATACCCACCTTTTTTGCTATTATTTTTCAATGATCAGCTCTTAGCTACGTAATACAACTGAGAGAATAAAATAATAATAATATCAAGAAGTCTGGCTCCATTCGACCAAACTTTTATTCCGAGAATATCGCTTACTGTCGGATACTAATGTCAAATTAATAGGTATGGGGTTTTGACATTATACTATTCAAAAGTACCTAAGCGTTATTCTTGGAATAAAAGTTTGGTCGAATGCAGCCTTAGACCTCTTTACCGTTAGCTTTTAAAAGCCCTAACAAAACCACTTAAAAACACTAGTTTATTATTATTAATTTAATAACCTCTAGTTTCAATGCACGAGATAACAGAATACAAGCTCGATACCATTATCAAAGGGGAGGGGAAATTATGTCCCAATACGGAAGTTACGACACGTCTCACACTGGCATTGTATACAGGCCACGTTACCGTGTATACGCTTATTATTATTATATTACACTAGCGGAACACCCCGAATTCACGCGTGTACAACTTACTAATATCGAGAATAATTTATGGTAATCGGACATACGTGAATATAGCCCCAACCTTAGATTAATAACTCATCGCGTCCCAACTATCGTAATGTTTTTCAAAATACGCTCGACACACGCTTGCTAATGGCAATGTTAAAAATATAGTATTTTGGAATTGGTTCTTTTACCTACATTTTCATTGTTTTTTTTTTAATCTACAACGGGGTAGCTTATATCACACCTGACGATAAGTGGTGATAAGGCTGAAGGTGGAAGCGCACTACTCACGGAATACTCAATCACTGAGGAACTCGCTATCTTATCTCTAACTGCCGGAACACAATAATGCTGAAAACATCATTGTTATGTAATAGCTGGCCAGCCGGACTAAGAACAAGTCCTACCACCAACCAAACCGAATACAATATGTACCCCCACTAGGAATCGAACCCGGGACCTCTGGGTCTGAAATCGGTGGTGTGAACTAGACCACAGAGGCGGTAAAAACCATTCCAAAGTTCGAAACCATAGCTATACGATATTATTGGATGCAGACAATTCTCGAATTCGTGAAGCTCGCTGCGCACTCGCCCCGCGTCCCACTCGCTCGTAACTCGCTAGTGTGATATAAGAAAATCGAAAAAAAAAATACAATAAAATTGTAATTTTCCGGCGGAGCAAGGCGACTAGGGGGGTAACGTCACGTCACGTAACGAGACTCACGAGTGCACGGGTATAATTTTGCTGCACCGAATTTTTACCTATGAAATGCTGTTATTTATTGCAAATCATTCCATTCTATCAAGTTAATCGGATTTTCCCTGACATAGAAAGCCCGGGTTTCACCCAGACACTTTTTAGAAACCCCTCCCGGACGCTCCCCGGACGCCCTCCAAACTAAGACAAATCCAGGGAAACCCGGACGGATGGCAGCCCTAGATATACCTAAGGCACTTACGATTTGATTTGAAGGTGACCAAAAAATGTCTCTCGCAAAGAGTTTTTTATATTTAGCATCTCTGTGTGATAAGCTTGATTCGATGTCCTCAGTACCTAACTCATTGGCTAACTCATCTCGTTTAGATGGGCAATTCAGAACCTAACAAGTTTCTAGATTCCGGAGATTTTATTCTCGGTGCTGATTACGTGCCTTCCCTAGTGGGCGATTCGTTAAGATAAGCGATCGCATGTTACTAATACAAAGAAGCAAAGAAGGGTAGCCACTTAATTTCTTAGAAATCTATACTATTATACTGTGCGTGTGTACAGTTAGTGTATAGTTATATTTTTTTCCCCCAAATGTTTATCCTGTTTAAGGACACAGCACATAACATCAACTCGGAAAGGGATCGACACCGTATCGCCTTCGCCTCGCGGTCAACCAGGCGTCAACCTTACGCAAGCACGTAACCAAGCCGGATCAGCGTCGGTACGTCGGCTCGGCTACGGCTAGGCGACGCCGCGCTTACGGCTCGCCGCACAGTGGTTCCATATAAAAAAAGAGAGAGAAAAAAAAGATAAAAAAATGAGAAAAAACATTAATTAAAAAAAAATTGATGTTCATTTTCATTTTCAGACCACTGTGCGTAGAGCGGTAAGCTCGGGTACGGAGAGACATGAGCGCGTGGACGACTAGCGGTAAGCGCGGGGATAGCCCCGCAAAGCGGTTCGTGAGCTGGTCCCGAGGCGAGGCGATTACGTTACAAATCCGATTAGTGTGCTTTGCAGTACGGGGTTCATACAAATAATACTGAACCGCTCGAGTTGATACGTTTACGATCCCTTTCCGAGTTGATGTATGTGCTGTGACCTTTATACTTCATCCGAACCGTCCGCTTTAACTGTTTTACAATCGCAAATTGGTCCCTGCGATTCAGGCCTACAGTCTTGTGCAGAGACCGCTGTGAAACTGAATAAGAAGGTTCCTTAGTGTTTTTCTTTGGACAATCCTGTTTTTGATAATTTATGTAATGGAACATTTTTCATTTTAATAAATTATTTGTATTTGTATTTGTGCCGCGTGGTTACAGCGGCGTTGGTCGCTTTTCTAGGAGAATTTCAGAGTTGAATATAGTTTTTTTAGTCAGAGGAAATGTAGCTGTCTTCTGGTGAAACTTTCAAAAGCAGTTCATAAGTGCCAGAGATCACTTCCTACATGCAAAGTTGCAAAGTTTACCTCTTTAAAATATTACAGTAGGTAGATAATGACAGTAGGTTATACTGTTCGCTGAGGGGTAAGTGGGTTAAATAGAAATTAAATTCGTTTTACTAGGCTGATAAAGTACTTGTAAACGTCAAAACGTTTGAGCTTCATTAGGAACTTAAATTTTCATTTTTAACACAAAAATTAAAGATTGAACATCTTTAATTTTTGTGACTACTATTCGTTGAAATTAATTTAACTTGCTGCCTTTCAAAATGTACACTTTACTTGCACAGATTAATTTTAAAACACTGGATTTTTACTATGTTTTGATTATTTTGTCGTCGAGTTCCCGATATTTCGGCGCAGTTGCACACGCCATGTCAGCCGAATAACGCCACTGCTGGGCATAGGCCTCCCCCAAGGATCTCTACAACGATCTGTCCATGATCACGGAGTTACTCCGCGTTCAAAACATGGTAAAAAATCCGCTTTTCGTAATATTTACAGTGTTAATGCCCATAAAAGCTTGGAAAGTTACTTAATCACCAGTTTTAGACTTCTAGAAAGCTATTTGATAGATCTATAAAAAAATTAACAATGATTATTTTATTATTTACGATTTTGTACCAAAGGAAAATACCTACATATTTTTATTTATGCCACTCATCACACACAATCGTATTTTAAAAGTAATTTGCGAAAAGTAACAATAAGAAAAAAATACAAAATAAACTCGTAAATGCGACGCAAATTACCATTTTTCTGCGGACGGTACGGAGCTTCGTGGCAAAGGACCAATTTTTCGTCAATTTGGTTACCAAATTGAAGTCGCAATAGGTGCCTAGTTATTTTTTTATTTATATTTTTGTCCAACGGCCCGAGTAAACGGGGCCGATGATTTTATTTATGGATATCTGATAGCAACCGCAGTCGAGTGCCGTTGGTAAAGTAAAATCAAAGAAGATAAAAAGGTTTTTGTATTTTTAACCTTTGTGATGCAAATTTTCTGGATGGAAATGAGGTTGCTACTGTCTGTTTATGATTCTTTTAAATTTCAAACTTTTTAAATAATGTTGATCCATTTTTTAACAGTAAATGGGTCGTGAATTTCAACAGCTGCACTGCATACCATGCAGCGTGAATATTCCTCGCAAGGTGTTTTGACGGAATTCACGTTTGATCTATGGAATTTATCCCAATAGAACGTTTGTTATCGTTTAAGATCACGATATTTGGATAAATTCCAGTGAGTTAGATGAGAGCAAACTTAGAGCCACCCCAAAAAGAACTTACCTATTTAAAGGAAAAATTTTGATAATAAAAAAATCATCAGCCCTTCAGGCGGGATTCAAACCCGTGCCCCTGGGAATACGGTCCGATGCTCTGACCAACTTAGTAACCGAAAGGCTTACAAGACTCGACGAATTTTGTAAGAAAACCGCATTCGAAAGAAACATTGTTACAAATGTTTAACAATCGATTAAGGCTGCGATTCCCCAAAATAGGGTATTTTAAATTATGGATTACTCGCAAATCACAAGTACTTAAAATTTGGAAAAAAATATATGTTATTTTACAGTTATTTATCTAGTGCTCCCGGCCGTTATTTTTCGATTGGTGATATTTTACTGTGTCAAATAAAATCCCAAACATCCGTCTAATCGTAATCCAAATATCCTATTACTTGCAGTATACTTGGTTTTAGTTAATGAAAAATACACGAAAATAATTGTCTTTGAATAGCCGAGGGGTTCCGACCGTCATAAGTTAAAAAAAAATATTATTTAATTTTTAATCGAATTTTAAGTGATTTTCGATTCGCGGGGCGCTCGCCAGTTTACAGTTCACTGCCGGCTGCCGCTGCGTAAAGTGTATCGCGCGCGGCCGAGCAAGGGTTAGCGTGCCTATTTCGGTCGGGAATCATCGCCTTAAGATGAAACAACTTAAAATCTTAACTTACATTGTACAAATATGTTCTATGTTTATCATCCTTTTTTTGAAAACTTTATATTACACGATTTATAATTTAAATCGTGTTGATTTGATGTTATGGCGAACTAAAGAACTTTATACTTATGGCGATAGATCCTAATTATTCTCACAAGTTTGTGCTATTCATACTTGGGTAAACACCTATTGTTAGGTTTGGCGAAGTATTGTCATTGATTATAAAAATTGGTTGGTTTTTTTTGGGTGGGAACATGGCGCGGCGCTGAACTAACCCTTTCCCCTTCTCGTTCCTTCTTGGGGATGCGTATTTAAGTTTCAAATTCAATAAAATATTGCCAGTCTTTGACCACATTTGGACTATGTTCTTTCTGCAGAAACAACGTATTCATGTAAGGTTAAGTTCCACTACGATCTTATTACCCTATTTAAAGGTATATCTTTTTATTCAAAAGCCTTATAATTCAACTGTGTCCCTTCGTTCGTATGTTCGTTACGTCCCGGCTAGTCCCGCGCGTCAAAATGGATCACGCACGGGTTCTGAATCGTCCCAATGAGATGCTATGATTGTGGGACCAAATTAAAACTATCCATCTTGAAAGTGACACACTTTTTGTCAACTTATTCTGGAGTATAGGACCGGATTTTCAAGTGTGTGGGTTTGAATCCTGCCCGAAAATTAACTATAAGGCTGGTGTTTTTTTTTTCTTTCTTTAATTTTGATATGAAGCTTTTTTGTTTATAAATATTTGACTTATATAACTGCAAATACATCCAATAGCTTATAGCGGCGACGAGCTTACCATCTGTCACGCTGAGCACATCTGCAGTTACTACTTGGTGAAACGCCGACTATGACAGTGGACTGCTTTTGCGGTGCTTATTGCCTAGTCTCTGACCCTATGGGATTTACAAAAATACAGTGCTAAGTAATACGAAAAACGTCACCGATATTTGACCGATATTTCTAAAATCCAGAATAGTAACAGAATAAAGATATCTACTACTGGTTTGAGATCACAGGTTAGGTTAACGAGTACAAAATGGTCTGTGTCTTGTCTGTTCATACCTTTTATTATTTATATCGATCTGTTTGTCTTAATCTTGGTGTTTTCAGCTTATATTAGGTACCTACTTTCATTGTTTCTACTGTCTTCTCCATGTTAAAGTGTATGGTTTTTGTTAAAGTTAATTAAAATTACTTCAGTGGTTTAGTTGTGCAAAAGAAAGAAAGAGAGAAAGATAAACAGCTATTGTCGCATTTCTAAAATGCATTTCTGTATGTATTAGCGGCCGCCTGCGGTTTCACCCGCGTGGTTCCTGGGACCGTACTCTGAAACGCTAATCCGAAACTTCGGTTAGCCCCGCCCCTTTCACTCGATTCTGTCCTGACTAGAGTGTGAGAGGGACGAGTATACCGAAGTTTCGGGTTTTGCGTTTCAGAGTAGGCCCTCTAGTCCCGTGGCAATATCGGGATACAAATTATCCTATGTTTTAATCCAGGCTGTCATCTTTGTGCCAAATTTCAACCAAATCCGTTTAGTAGTTTTTGCGTGAAAGAGTAACATACATCCATACATACAAACATCCACATTTATTATATTAGATTTACATAACAGCGTTTTCTGCAAACTAACAGTGTTATTATCCCTAAAAATAAGCGCACATATCTCGAAAGGAGGTTACAACGGAATTATTCACCAGAACTAAAGGGTTAAATCGCTCTCCCTCCCTCATGTCCTAAAGTTGTAGCGTCAGCAAGTATCTCCCGCTTGGGTACAGTCGGCAACAAATATTTGTAGACTGCTGATATATACATTCACCGGCAAAATTTAACGGAACACCCTAAGTATGAATTTCATACAAACCTGGTAAATTTAGTAAGGCATATTACTAGCTAAATATGACTTTATTACAGTGAACTGAGTATCATTTGAAAGCAACTAGTTAAAGTCTTATAACGATGTTGTTACATAACAACTTGTTATGTTAAGCGTAAAGTATTTAAGTATACCGATTTCACCAAAGGTTCGTTAGAATGAAAAAACAAATTTTTGTATGAAATTCCTAACTCCAGATTTCCACACGCCACATGGCGAAAACAAAAGTTTGCATTATATCGTCCGCTAGCTGACTTTAGTTGCAATAATGCTACCCATTTCACTGTAATAAAGTCATATTTAACTAGTAATATACCTTACTGGAAGGAGCAGAGGAGCAGAGGTACAGAGGAGCCCGTGGCGCAGTGGATAGCGCGCTCGGCCTGCGATCGTTGAGGTTAAGCAACGTTCGCAATGGTCGGTCACGGGATGGGTGACCAAAAACTTTTCATCTCGAGCTCCTCCGTGCTTCGGAAGGCACGTTAAGCCGTTGGTCCCGGCTGCACTTGCAGTCGTTAATACCCACCAATCCGCACTGAGCCCGCGTGGTGGGTCATGGCTCATTCTCCTTATTCATCCATAAGGAAGGCCAGTGCCCCAGCAGTGGGGACATTAAATGGCTGATGATGATGATACCTTACTGAATTTACCACGTTTGTATGAAATTCATAGGCTGTTCCGTTAATTGTGCCAATGATTGTACACTGTACGTGTCGGTATATTTTGTTTACATTGTAAACAATGTTTGAAAGTCAGTAATTTAAACGAAGTTACCTGTTGTTTTGTATGACCGAGTCTTTTATTCAATTTGTTTTTATGTGTTTGTTTGATACAAAACGTTGATAATAATAGTGAGCTCTGGAGGCTTTAAATTTTATTGTGAGCGAAAGATGACATAAAAAATCATAAATTATAATAATTGATTGCCATCTGATAGGTAGGCCAAGAGACAGTTTTGTTCAGATATACAAACTTTTCAGCCTTATTATTAAGTCCTACTAATAATTATTATAAATGTGAAAGTTTAGATGTTTAGATCTTTGGTTATTTGTATGTTTGGATGTTTGTTACTCAATCACGCAAAAACGGCTAAACGGATTTTGCTGTAATTTGGGACAAAGATACTTTGTAGCCTGGGAGAGGAACATAGGCTTTTAATCTATATATATAAATATGAATCCCTATTTCCCTTGGTCACGCCATCACGCGTGAACGGCTGGACCGATTTGGCTAATTTTGGTCTTGAAATGGTCGTGGAAGTCCAAGGAAGGTTTTAACGGTGAGAAAATAGGGGAAGGAGGGGTAAGTAGGGGTAGAGTAGAAGTAGGGTAGGGGTAGGGTAGGGGTAGAGTACGGGTAGGTAGGGTAGGGTGGAGTAGGGGGTAGGGCCACGGGAACGAAATCGCGCTGGGTCAGCTAGTCCCAAAAAATATCACATATCAGCGGGATAACATCGTGTAGTCCACGAAAAGGTAGTAAGTACATATTTTAATGCTCCCAACAGTTGCACGCTCTCTGTACCAAGAAAATCCCTTAAAATAATAAAGAATGGAGCAGTCCCGGTTCAGGGAGCTTTTTTGCATTATTCATGGTAATAAATTGGTTCTCCGAGTACAGTTTCCGTAACAAGTGGAAAGATGTCTGATAAAGGCTCCTCGTGTTATGTGATTTCTGGGGTCAAGGTCGGTTCAATGAATTTCACATGAGGATCAGGTGGGTCGTAATTTTTATAGTTTTTATAGCTTTTCACTCGCAACTTTATATCGACACCTTAGCTGATATTTTTTTATTTTAATTTTTTCTTTTCTTATAAGTACTTAATGTTCAATGAATTTCACATGAGGATCAGGTGTGTTGTAATTTTTATAGTTTTAATAGCTTTTCACTCGCATCTTTATTTCGATACCTTAGCTGTTTTTTTTATTTATTATTTTCTTTTAATGTAACTAATTAATTCATTTAAATAGAACTGTTATGAATCTGATTGACATTTGACATTTTTATTATTTCATTTAAGTACTTTTAATATACTTAATAATATTAATCACTAAAATATGATAAACTGTATGGACATAGTCTGAATTTCTTCTTTAAATTTATTTACCTGAGCAATCTAGACTTTGTTTTACCATGGGAAAAAGACATTTCCGCGGGCTAAAAAGAAGTATTTATGTTAAACTTGACCATAACATATCTCTTTGCCAAACTTCATCGAGATCCGTTCAGTCGTTTCGCCTTGATTAAGTAACGAATTGCCAAACATCTAGGTGAACATCCAATCCAAATATTTTCACACTTGTAATATTAGTAAGATAAGATAAGATAAAATATCAGTAAGCCCAAGCACGAATTATTTTGTATGAAAACCAGAGCAGCGCCTCTTTCGGAGGTATATGAAACTGAAATTCCATAAATATTTGACATCAGCACTTTGACAGCTTTTACAGGACAGTAGGTATAATTTACTATTCGATTACGATAACGATAGTTTCAGGCTAGGGGTACTGAATTAATTAAGTAATATCCAGACACAAAACAAAAACCGAACGTACCTACATACCTACATCATAATTAATTTAAGTCGCGAATGGAGATCAAGCCCACAGTATCTCACACAGAAAAAAAATCACAACTCAGTGTACCAAAAAGTCCTTTAATGTTATTATATAAGATCCAAATTAGATAAACGTATTTTCAGTATCTTCTTCTCAGCAATGGTATAGTAATAACTAGGATGATTAGATCTAGTATGATTAAAACTCTTGAAGAAAGTTCTTAAACTATTTATAGGCGAAAGTTTAGCTTCGCCTTCACAGAAATCAATTAGAAGTTAGTATGATACCTACTGAAAGATCTTATTATTCTGATATTATTATTTATTTCTTATTCTTATTCTAAAAGTATGATTTTTTCTTATGATCTTATTATTATAGGCATCTATAATAAATCAAAAATAGTGCAGATTGAAAACGTACTGACTAGCATTGAATATCTAAGCATGGTCTATAACCTATATATTGACCTCTTTCAAAGGTTTGTTATTCTAGCACACACAGGGCAAAAGCTGTCAAAGGGCTGCCTTCAAACATGTGTTGAATTTCAGTTCCTTATACGACTGAAAGAGGCGCTGTTCTTATTTTCATACAAGAATACGATCACGATAATGGTTACCATGACGAAAGTTGTTTGTGCTAAGGCTACTGATATTGTTATGACTCAAATAAATAAGGTGTCCTGAATAAATTATTATTAGAAGACCATCTACAGGGTGTTAGGGGCACCCTTGCAATAACTTTAACCATGGCTTCAGGCCCTCATGCTGAACAACGCACAGCAAGCTTTTTTGTCGCAAGAAAGAGGCAGCAAGAATAGGGTGCCCCAAACACCCTGTATACTAATTTACAAAAAAAATTTGACATTAAAAAGGAGAAACGAATTAACATAATTTTTAGTTCCAATTAGGATAGTTTGGGAACTGGAGAGAGACATCTAAAACTTTTACCCCGAAAAAATGTCCTTCCCGCAAGATAACATCGTGTAGTCCACGCAGCTGAAGCCAGGGGCGGATGGCTTTTTTATATAAAACTACTAGCTATCCAGCCGCGGCTTTGCCCGCGTGGACTACACGACGTTATCCCGCGGTAATCTGATGTTTTTTCGGGATAAAAAGTAACCTATGTCACTCTCCAGCTCTCAAATTATCCCCATACCGAAAAGTCACGTTGCCGCGTGTTGACGTGAAAGACAGACAAACAAACATACTTTCACATTTATAATATATTATTAGTATGGATTTTTTTTGTGATAAATATTCAAACCACATGACGAAATCCTTTATTCGTACGTTACTAAGCTTATATAAAGTTTGTAGTAGGACATGGATAAATAAGCTACGTAGGTTTAATGTTTTGTGAAAAAACACACGAAAATGGATTCTATTTCTTTGTTCCTTCAGCTTCATTTAACGTGTCAGGGGTATCTAATTATTAAAGTATAAAAGAGCGCCCATGTGTTTTATGGCTAGGCAAGTAATTAATTATGTGTTTTATAATTAACTCGTCTGGGGTGAGGTCTAATTAATGTTAGAAAAGTTTCGTAGATAAATTTACTGCAAGTTTTTCTTTGAAAATAGCTAAGCTGAAAATAAAGTAAATAAAGAGAACATTAAGATTTTAAATTATTTTATGCAGTCACAATCCGTAAGTTAAGAAAAAATTGTGATAGGTAGTAAAAAAAACACCAGACCTGCAACCTGCAAGTAATGAAAGTCTCGCCTGAAAGTTACTTGCAGTATTGCATATAAGTATACATGCACATATACATAGGTACTTACCTGTTTTGTAACGAATTTCCATAATACACGAGCTTAAGGTGTATCGATGAGCTCAGTGGCACCGCCAATGGAAATAAATCAATTGCACTTTATTAAAGGCTTGGATTAAAAGTTTCGGTTATTTCGCGCAGGTGAAAGAGTGTAATGCATTTTATAAATATACTTTTGAGAACTCAAACTTACGCAATAAGTCGTGAATCTCAATAGTGCCAAAAGTGGCCACATTTGGCATTATCGAGATCCATAACTTGGTGCTCATATTTGAGGCCGTGAAAAAACAATTAGAAATTGCATTTTGCTCTTCTATTTGCGCGAAATTACCGAAACTTTTAATCCAAGCCTTTAATAAAGTGCTATTGATTTATTTTTCCATTGGCGGCGCCACTGAGCTCATCGATACACCTTAAGCTACATATCTTTGGATTTGAGCAATTTGTGTGAGTGTGTGATGGTGATTGTACAATACTATTAAATTTTACAAGCTTTTTATTAACTTGCCATGTTAGTTAGTTAGTGGGATCAAATCTTGCAAGCTTAATTTGACCCACTTCCCGGTATCCGATGGAGCTGAAATTTTGTATACAGGTTTGGATCAGATGACAATACAATATTAAAGCACAGTAAGCAAAAAAGCTTGTCATGAAAATGTCATTTTTACTAAAAACTTATTATCTTCAATTGTAAATAGAAAATGCTCACAAAATATATTATACAGTGAAACGAAAATACAGCTCCTGAATACGCAACGGATCATAATACTGCAACTCTATAACATAATCTGTTGCAACCGATAGTCCTTTGCAATCCCCCTTAAAGCATAGCTGGTAGACGATAACGATCGAATGTAAATACGGTCTATTGCAGTTTCCCGACTGAATGATTTTACTACTGAATGCACCTCCAAGATTTAAGGATTAAATCGAGCGATTGATAAAGTACTTCAAGCAAAAGAACCTTTTGTTTAGAATTAGCGCGAGTAGCATATAAATATTTTGACCGAAAGCACTGTGCCGCTTATTAGGAAGGCGCGGCTAGGTGGGCGTGGTACAGTATTTTTACAAGCTTTTTATTAATTTGCCATGTTAGTTAGTTAGTTAGTTAGTTAGTGGGGGACAAATCTTGCAAGCTTAATTTGACTTACTTCCCAGTGTCCGATGGAGCTGAAATTTTGTATAAAGGTTTGGTTTAGATGACAATACAATATTTAAGTACAGTCAGCAAAAAAGGCTTGTCATGAAAATAAAATGTTTATTGAATTGGTTTAACTATAGCTCAATAAGAACATAATTATCTCGATCGCTTTCAATTTGTACTAAAAGAGTGACTATTATGTCACCTTGTTGTTGAAGTTAGCATATAAAATAAGGTCTAAGAAATATTTTTATTAGTAAACAATTTAAAAATAAAAATCTATTAACAATAGGAAAACTCAAAGCATCTGATTAATTATTATTATAGGTAGTCACATTAAAGTTATTCGTGTCTACACTAATTTTAAAACAAAAACAAACCCTACCCTCACTGGGAATCGAACCTTACTACACACAACATTAAGGATACAGCATAGGTAAAAAAAATATCGTCGATGGCCGTTGCTTACACAAGCGAGGGGGTGCTGGGATCGGTAAGACTCCGGCCGCGGCACTCTCGTAGACTGAGAAATACGTGTAGACGCGGCATGCAGCGCGCATTCTATTTACATCTAAAATATCACATATGTGCGCTTTTACTAAGGAAATTATATTATGTAGAATACAAGAAGAATTATTAATGAATATTTATTGTAAACGTCGGTTTGTAGGAAGAGTAGATCTTAGATATTATTCGTATGTAGTAAAAAAAGCTTTTTTTAACAAAGATAGTCACTTCAAACGATTCTTCAAAATGCAGAACACAGCAGCAGCTATTTATATTTATTTTCTATCTCTAAATCATTTCGATAATATATCCATTATCGAAATGATCTTCGCAGGCAAAACTACAACATTTGCTACAAATTACACTGAAAAAAATAAATAATGTATACTGCCCTAACCAGTAGGTACATTTTCAGATTTATTCCAATCAAATTAATAAAACTTATAATTTATTATGAAAAAATATAAATAACTCATACTAGCCCATCATCTAATACTTTTTTACTCAATCAAAATAATCAATATTTAAATAAGTATACCGTTTATATAAAATCACGCTATCAATCTGTAATATAAATCAATATATTAAAAAACACTTAAATAAAAATATTGTTTAAGTACAAAAAAATAAAATAAAATACATATTATTCCAATACCAAAAATGATAATATCAAATAATACAATAACTTGTGTCATTGAAAATTGGAAGCAACGATCACATACACCCAGATACAAGAAAATATCTAAAAGTACTAGTATAGTATTATATTATCTGTGCTAAAAGTTAGTTTTCGACATTTACCCGTCCGAGAATCGAACCCGGGACCTCAGAGATAGTGGCACCTAGAAAACCGGTGCGTACACCAATCGGCCACGAAGATCGTCGAATTTGTTTAAACAAAATGTAGCGCAACTGAAATAATTGATACTTTGTTTACTAATGTAAACTTGCCACGTAAGGTTATAAATCAGCCACTTTAAAAAAACCTTTTTTCATTAATCATTTTAAAATATCTTTATTTTTCATTGTCACTATTTTTCGCCATGTACGCATCATATCCCTTGTGCTCCAAAAATGGGTAAAAAACGTAAAAACTTGCCTAACGTCAGGTTCTTTTTTCTGTTTAAATATTATGCGATATGCTGAAATATTTGTACTAATTAAAAATTAATACCGAAGCGACAGCAACACAACTATATGTTAAAATTTGTGCAAAGAGAGCTCTACTTAATTCTGTGGAACTTTATTAAAACTAGCTACGCTTTTCCCCAAAAACGAACTTCTTGTTTTTTCAAGTCGAATCCTTGGAACGGCAATCTTATTTTTATTTCTTGTTTTGAATTGATGTATATTGCTACGTTTTACAAATGTATTGAGATACTTCTTCACATATACCATATTCTCATATATTATTATGTATTGTCCTGCAACAGTTAATATGTTGATTTCTTTTAAAGAATCTCTTGGCCCAAGTTTGTATATGGCGCGAATAGCTCTTTTCTAAAGCACAAAAATACTTTCGATGTTAGCTGCTGAACCCCAAAGTAATAGGCCGTAGGACAATACACTCTGAAAATAGCTAAAATAGATTAACCTTGACGTTTCAATATCGGTTAAGAGCCTTATTTCTTTAACAGCAAATGCCGCAGAACTGAGTCTACCGGCCAAGGCTTCAATATGAGGGTCCCATTGAAGTCGATAATCTAATGTTATATCTAAAAATTGAGTACTGTTAATTAATTCTACTACATTGTCATCCAATTTTATGTGAATATCAACCTGTCTTACATTTGGCAGGGATTTTTTTTCACATTTTGTTTTTTTTCGAGTTTAATGATAGATTAATTGATGGTACCACGGCAAAAAGAAATTGCCACAGTACCATCAATGGTACTGTCTAATGGTACCATGGTAAAAGAATGGATTATTGCTATGAAACCAATGCGCAACTTTCGATAAAGTACTATTTACTTCGTCAGAGCAATGATTACCTCTGTCAACTTTAAAGACTAGAGGAAGTGTCATCAGCAAACAGCACTGTCTCGCATAAATTCTTTGCTTAAAAAGGAAGGTCATTTATATAAATTAAAAACAGCAAAAGGGACCAGCATTGACCCCTGGGGTACGCCCATGTTGATAGGGGCTCCAGTAGACTCAGTTTTGTTGATAACTACTTTCTGTGTTCTTTCACATAGATATGATTGCATAAGGCTAACCGATTTATCATAGACACCATAACGTTTTAATTTCCTTAAAAGCGTTTGGTGATTAACACAATCGAAAGCTTTGGAGAGGTCACAATAAATACCAACTACATCTCGCTTGCTCTCCCAAGCATCAAATATATGTTTTTAAATATAATATGATAGGATGACATACCAAGACCAGTATGAATTAGATCCCATCTCACAGGACACCATCGATTTTGGGAATGAATTGCTAGAAGCCATATCCGAAACGACGACAGAAAAGTGGAACAAGCTAATCGAAGGCGTAGAAGGCATGGTGTTTTATAAGGAAACTAAATAATGATCCTAAAATCGCTGATCGTCATTCCAATGTGACCACAAACCAGATCGCTCACCACTTACTCCAAAATGAGAAAGCTTCCACGAAAAGTCTCCAGAAAAAATTTACACGAGACCCTGGTAAAGAGGTTAACCACTTGGACGAGGCTTTTACAGAAACAGAGCTCAAGTTTGCTCTTGATAAGCTCAAAGAAGGTAAAGCCGCTGGCTTTGACAACATCACGGTCGAGCAGCTGAAACGGTTTGGTTTCGTACTACTTATACAAAACTGTCATTTCTTGCATGGCAGTTTCCAAAGGATATGTAATCTAATCACTGACGTTTTAGCCACCTACTTTTAATAAATGACATTTATGGCAGAGAGTGTATATAAAACTTCTTCGAGATTATTTATTATATGAGTTTATTATCTTTGATATAATATGTTAGTCAGTTTAAAGTTAGCCCGCCATTTGTTTATACTTTGTGCAATGAAATTTAAATAATGAAATAAATATTCCTCCTTCGGAAGTACTTGTACCTATGCAATATTTCATTAGAGTATCAAAAATTTTACTCCGACTATGCAAGTCTCCTTACAGAACTCCGCAAACTTATCTGACGCGGTGGTTAAATTTGAGAGTTTAAACTGTCAATACAGCTGACAGACCTTTCATTCTTTTTATTGCTACTGGCGCCTCAACCATCGGTTTTAGATATTGTTGTGGGAATTTCGAATTTCGAATTTCAAAACCGCGAGAGCAAGAGCATGTCTTGCAAGAGCCTCTAATTTTGTACTAGGTATTGAATTATAATGGAAAAGAGATAGTAATAAAAAACACCGAGTTGCACTCCAGAAGTGAAAACTTGAATATAAACGTTGTGCATTTTTGATATTCTTAAATTTTTAACCAGTTGATTTTTAGAAAATATACTTATAATAATGAACTAGATGCGTTGATAAAGGGCTCCGTAGACTTTTTCACAAAAAAAAGGAGTTTGGACAAAAAAAAGAAAATAATACGGACTGGAATTGAACCGAGGTCTTCTGTCTTCTGTTCTGCCGCCGCGCGCCGCCTGTTTTGTCTAACCGAGGTGCCAGAGCTATCAGACCATCGGGAAAGATAGCGAAATTTGCCTTCGTATTCTAATGACATTGTAACAGTTTTTCGATCAGGCCCCCAAGTACGTCTTACGGTCACGTGATCCTGGGACCGTACTCTGAAACGCAAATCCGAAACTTCGGTTAGCCCCGCCCCTATCACTCGATTCCGTTATGACTCGAGAGTGAGAGGGACAGGGCTAACCGAAGTTTCGGATTAGCGTTTCAGAGTAGGCCCTCTGACGCGAGTTAAACAGCTTTTACCCATCACAATAAATTAGTGCACAACGCCGCTAAAGAAGTTGTCACTTCAAAAATGTTTTGAACCTGAAATTTTCACAAAATGTTGCGGTATATGTCCCTCACTCAAAGGTAAGAAGCTGGACTTTTCACAGTCTCATAAAATTGGTGTAATGGTAATATTAGATCTAGGTAATATTAGATTTTACGTCGGTTTTATTTCAAGAATTGCTTTTTATGGCATTATGTCTCTGTAAAAAACTTTTTCAACAAGTGAATTTCTTATTTCTAGATGCAATTTTTTACACCTACCTATCTTAAGTTTCTCACATTTCCAATTTTGTGAGGAACCTAAAACGAACATAAATTTAATAACAGTAGTAGAAGTTAGAAACTTAGACTAATTATGTACCTACCTACAACACAACAAAATATAGGTACTCAAATAGTACAACTTTTATGGGCTCTTAAGTATCTTAGGCAATATTACTTATCCGTCACTTTTATTTCAAACTATTAATGTTTGCTTTAGGTAATGAGTAAAATTATTACTTGTCCTAGGTTACATAGGTCTATGGTTATGCAATAAATGGCAAAGCACTCATCTATACCCAATCCTGAAGCGCTAGTTCAATATTTCCTAGCAAAATAAGCATCATTGAAAAAAATTAGGATCCTGGTTTGAGTTTTTTTTTTTCAATTTTGGCGCAATCGGAGCGATACAGTCTCCACGTCCAAACGCCGCCAATGCCAGGCGGAGACTGAAGAATTATGCTGCGAAACGGTGTACGATGCATTTTGGGATACTAGTTCTTGAATATAAACATTACAAAAAAAATTTTTAGTAACTTCCCTAGATATGACTAAGAACTACTTACACAAAAAAAATTAGCTTGATTACTTAAATAGTTATTGAGATAATTGAGTTTAAAACGGAAAAAAGGGGTCTTGAAAATCATTTTTTTTAGAACATTGTATTTATTTTATTCAAATAAAATTTAGTAACTTCCCTTCATAAAGAAAAGATCTATCACATATAATATTTTGGAAGACCTAGCAATGATACTTTGTCAGGAAATTTAATTTAAAAACATTGAAAATTCTGAGTTTGATCGCCGGAATGCCCTTAACGAGCCCAAAGGGTGTACTTTATTTCGTTTTACTCACTTTACTATGTTACTCGGGCAACAGGCGAACTTTTCTTTACATCATTAATCCTCTCGGTTCATTAAAACTTTCATTGCCTACTTTGCTTAGCCAAACTATTCGAGTGTACCTAATTAGGAATGAAATTTAGAACTTCATTAGTAGGATATTATTTTAATGGGGCATTTGACTGTTGTTGAAATATAGATATTTACTGACCGAGTTGCATCGGGAAAAGGTAGGTGTTAGACACCTATGTTTAGTTTAAACGCGTTTAATACCTGTTTTCCTAATAGTACAATATATTACAGTATATTCTTTCCTCTTTATAATATTATTACTTATAGATTACTTACATCTATATCTTATTATAATTATGTTAGTAACATTTTTTTTTAATCCTATGTTAGTATCAAGCTTTTATATTATGAACTTCCTAGGCCCCAATGTAATTTAAGGTCATGTTTTTTTGAAGTTATATTCTACTAGCTTTCCGCCCGCGGCTTTGCCCGCGTATACTACAGACGGTATCCCGCGAGAATGTGACATTATTCCGGGATAAAAAGTAGCCTATGTTCCTCTCCAGGCTACAAAGTATCAGTGTCCCAAATTTCAGCCAAATCCGTTAAGCCGTTTTGGCGTGATTGAGTAACAAACATACAAACATCCAAACATCTAAACTTTTACATTTATTTATTTACATACTAGCTTTCCGCCCGCGGCTTCGCCCGCGTGGACTACACAACATTATCCCGCGGGAATTTGTTATTTTTCCGGGATAAAAAGTAGCCTATGTTCCTCTCCAGGCTACAAAGTATCAGTGTCCCAAATTTCAGCCAAATCCGTTAAGCCGTTTTGGCGTGATTGAGTAACAAACATACAAACATCTAAACATTGAAACATCTAAACTTTTACATTTATAATATTAGTAGGATATACAGCTCTCCAAATAAAAATTATTAAAACTATCACGATTCACGACCGCCAGACTATTTCGTCCCAGATTCAAATCCATCAATTACCAAATCGTCCCGGACGCGGGATACCCCGGATCAATACACCCCGGAATCCGTATCTAGCCCGGTTCAACCGAGTATGGGTATATTCGCAGGATTGGTGTCATTTCAGTTTGCGACTTCACATTTATCATAGTTATTTATTGCTCTTTGACTATACAATTTGATCAAATAATCAGTATTAAAAATTATACTACACACTTCATTTTTAATTAAGTAAGTACTACAAATATTTCCATCAAATCGATAAATTTCTACCTTGGGTCCAGCAATGAAAACGCGATTTAAAAAAATATGTCGTTCCATAGATAATTACAAAACTGTTGCGTTGCATATTATATATAAATATAATACGCAACTTTAATCCATACTTAAATTTATAAATGTGAAAGTGAGTTTAATTGTTTGTCCGCCTCCGTCCGTCACACCAAAAAGGAGCAACGGTTTGATGTGATTTTTGACATGGGGATAGTTTTGGAGTTGGAAAGTGACATAACTACTTTTTTATCCCGGAAAAATATTACATTCCCGCGTCATAACCATAACGTTGTGAAATACACGCGGGCAAAGCTGTGGGTGGAAGGCTAAAAGATTAAATTAATATTATATCACAATACATAATATAATTACAGATATGTATACATATAAAAAATTGCAGAGTTTACTCTTTACGACTGATGATGATAATGTTGATCTAAGAACTTAATAAAATAAATTAGCGCTCCGCCCGCGACTTCGTCCCCGTTGAATATTCAATAAAGTTTCATACAAACTCTGACCCCCTTTTTTTACCCCCTTAGAGGGGGAAGTTCCAAAACTCCTCTCATATTTCTCCCCTATTACACTCCCCAGGAGCATGTTACTAGTTTCGACTGTGCGTTTTCTGACAGTCGGTCAGTACTGTAACGCAAGAGACACCTCCAAATTTTAGGGACTGATAGCAAATCAGCATTACTTTCGAGTCTTTGAGGTACTTGGAGATTGAACGGGTAGAGGTCCATGTGTGAACTCCCCGGGACATACTAGATAAGATTGGTTACTTTCTGGATTAATCTATTACTCAGGTAAATACCTCTTTTCCTTATGGCAAAATAACTGTTTACTTTGACCGAGCACATGTGCATCCTCCAAACTGGGATTTATATTTTGTGTATTTTAAGCATTGGTGATATAAAAATTTAGGTATTAATTAGGTAGTAAAAATTGTTCGTATTCGCGTAATACGAACAATTTTTACTATGGAGCCAACCACGGAAATTGTTCGTATTGATGGACACTATCATCACAGAGGAAAAAAAAATACTACGTATAAAAGAGACTTTACTTCATACCGTTCAAGGATTATTTGAGTCACCGGGGAGTCACGCTATTTAATAGAAATTCTCTAAAGGATCATATGACCCACCGGTGAACATGCTTCGCGCGCGTACAAAGACCTCTTTATACTCTTATTCCTCCTAATCTATAGTATTCGTGTATGGACACCTTTAGCTCATAGACAATAAGGTTAAAATTTGCAGTGGTACCAACAAACAGAAAATAAAAAATCTTATAAGATTTTTTGTGGTGGGTTTTTTGTTTATCTTATCGGCGGCCATTACTCAAATGTCAAGTGGCACTTGTAATTTGACACCCATTGAAATTGAATCCTAGACCGGATATTACGGTTCGCATTGATTACACTACTACAAGCATGCTGCGCATGTGTGCCTTTCCACTGGCTGCTTGTCACTGGCGTGTCACGTACACGGCGTGACTGGAAAAAACCGGTTTATGACAGCTCAGCCAGTGGAATGTATGACAGTCGACTCTCTGATAGTACTCATGTGCTATCATCTCCTAAAATGTTTGTACTAATTAAAATTTAGATGTGTAACTATATAAAAATATAGATTAATACATGTCCTAATCAAATGGGATAAATTAAAAGAACTACATTCTGAAAAAAAATACAAATAATAACGAGTTGAATACAAAATAATACATAAATAAACCAAAATTAACATTCGCATCATCCGCAATAAACAAGAAACACTAAGTGATGAACTAAATAAAGAATAAACTTATTCGCTCAATCGCAGGAAATGTTGTGTCGACATAAATAGGAGTTAAGGTGATAAATACTTGTATTTATCGGAATGTTTTTGTACAGCGAGCCCGAACCGTGGAACGGCAAAAGTTTTTTCAATAATCATATTTCAGGGAGGTTGTATCCAATTCTGTTGGAGATTATCCCGTGGAACTCCGTGGTGTTTTGTTTGACGTTTTCACGTGATCGGTTATTCGTATTCCTTTCTATAAGTGTGCTTGTACACGGTGCATGTAACTGGAGCTAGTAAAGATGCGGGTTACACGCGTGGGTAATATACGCAAGATTCTTGTTCAAGTTACTCGCTTGTACTTGTACACGGTGCAAATAACTGGAGCAAGTAAAGATGCAGGTTACACGCGTGGGTAATATACGCAAGCTTCTTGTTCAAGCTACTCGCTTGTACTTGTACACGGTGTAAATAACTGGAGCAAGTTAGGACACGGGCTACTCGCGCAAACAGTACGCACAAGTTATTTGCTCTAGGTCAAGAGCTACATGTGCATGCTATTCGAACGGTAGCTTTATGAGTTGAACTTGCGCAGGTAACATGCGCGAGTGTCACGCGTGAGTGAACCGCGCGCGCCGCAGACCACGCGGATTAGTTGCGCGAGTTGCTCGCTTTGGTACCTACATGCTCGAGTCGCTAGACCCGCACATGTTTTTGAACGGTAAGTTTACGATGCATATAACCAGCGATAGTGCCTTAACATGGGCAAGCTACTTGCACCGTGTACAAGCACTCTAAGATCATATTTGGGTGTAAGATAAAATCTTTTTTCTCCTTTCACGAGAACAGTTTAACAGGATCATGAAATTGTTGGGACTCTCAATGTTGTTGTTACTCAATGGAAGTTCTTATAATAACAATGACTATAAATATAGTAAAGGCTTTTTCGCGTGGACAGTTTTCCAAACCTACAATAACCTTTCATCCCCGATTTTACCTACATTATGATTTAATGTCGTAAGAATATTTTCACCCACAATTTATAGCTCAAACACAAAGATATCCTTTAGTCTAGTTAGTAGTTATCATAGCTTTAAAGCATAAGCTCTTTAATATCCGATTCAATGGAAATATTACAGATATATGTACATGTATAGTCAACGAAAAATTCGGTAAACTACTTCTTACTTATTATTGTACGACTAGAGCCTCGCCATTCTCGCTCAGGCCCTTTTTTAGTTATAGACATGGGAATAGTGTGATTGCAATCTGAAATTTGGGAAACAAGTGCTCCTATAAAAATCGATTGATCATTTCAACTTTACCTAAATCAAATATTTTCAGAACTAAAATCTCCATGTGATTTCATCAATTAAAACGGAAAGGCTAGACGGCTAGACAGAAAACAATCTTTCTACTTATTACAATCCTTAAATACCCTACTTGCTTCCTCTTACTCTCGTTAAATTGTTAATACAAACTCGACGATTTCGGGTCAGAGCAATGAAGAGCCATCGTTTATTAACGCATTACAAATAAAACGCGAACAAATCGTAAAAATCTATTTAAGTAAATAGGGGTAATACCATAACTCGTGGGTTCCATCATCTTTACACTCGTCCCGTAAAAGTCCAATAAAAGTAACGGAACCGGCCATAAAAACACTCAACCGAATGGACTCCCATATTGCTGCCAAGCAAAACCTAAATCGTTTAACTGGAGAGTCCGAGTTAAATACTGTTTACAACGTCTTGAGTAGATGGGATTAAGAGATAGCTTCTAACTGTATTTAGACATAATATTTGAGGATTTCAGGAGACTTAGGACGAGGAAAACAGTCGTTATAGGTAATCGTAATACCAAATTATACCAACCGTCAAAAGTTGTCAAAGTGCAGTACCCCTACTTCGATCAACAATAACACCTAGTTCTAGATACATAAAGTACGTTTTATAATTCGGTGCAAAAAAAAAAGAAAACAGTATTACCACATAAAACTCTATATTCACATTCTGTACATTTCTTTATTTGTGAACGACATTGCCGTTAATTCAAAACATGCTTTGACTGGATGGATATTTGTTTAACACTATTAATAAAAAATATTTTTATAAAAAAAAACCGCCTCCAAAAAAATCACATCGAAAAAGTGAGAAATAATTCCTCACCAAATAAATAACGTAAGTACTTTGAAGCCGGGCGGGTTTTAACAAAAACAACAAAAAAATCGGTCATGTTTCACGCGCGATTTTTATGCAGGCGGTTTTATTTTTTTATAAAAAATATTTTTATTTCACTCTTTTTAGTGCATCGTGCAGGCAATTTACTTGTATTCTGGTAAATAGGTATGTGATCAAACTGAAAACCTCCTTTTTTGAAGTCGGTTAAAATACCTTGAGGTATCCCCTTTTTAACAAAACAAGAATCATCTAAATCGGTTTATAAACAAAGTAGATATGCCTAAAGATACGTATTAAATTCATATAAAGTGGTAACGAAAACGACAGTATTTTCAAGATTTCCTGAAAACTACTGAACCGATTTCAAAATTTCAAAAAATTGGACCAACTTGGAAACTAACCTGATGTAATTACGTTTGAATCATTTCAATCGGCCCATCCGTCTTCGAGTAATCGGTGGACATACACAAAAAAAACAAAAAAAAACATACATACAGACGAATAAAGAACCTCCTCCTTTTTGATTTAGAAGTCGGTTAAAAAGTAAAAAATGGAAATTACTTTTACTTAAACAACAGAATAATTTATCGAAGGGATGTTAGTAGGATATTTTTTTCACGTACCTGGCAACTGGCAACAACAAAATATTTGTGACGCAGGGGTGACAAACCTACTTTAACATGTGTGTGATTATTTAATTGATTTTGATTTGCATTTTGTTTATTTTACGCGGGCTCCTATCTGTTTCGCGTACAGTGCTTCTTTTACATTACTTCGTAGATTTCTTGTTGTTTCTGTTATTGTTTTTGTTTATTGTTAAGTTTGAACCGTTGTTACTTGTTACTATTGTGTCTCTACTATCTATCTAACCCATTTTGCATCATCTTATGCGGTTTAATCCAAGATATAGTTATTTTATGTAGATTATAAAAAAAAAATGTAAAACCAAAACCTCACTATAAATTTGATTTAAAAGAGACATGAAGAAAAAGGTTTACGGCACCCTGTTGCCAAACTCAAATGTGAAAGTGACATTTTTTTGCAACGAATTATAAAAGGAGTAACAGCGTTATACGCCCACTTGAGGGTATAATTCTCACTAAAGTATAATGGGGGAGTTTCCTGCAGTAATTTTTCGATGCACTAGATGGCGCTGTAACTCTAATACAACCTACTTTTTTCAGCATTTATGGCAAAGGATTAGTTCATTGAGCCTTAAAAAGACTTGTGTGTCGGTCGGTTGTACTGTCAAATTAATCTGTATGGTTTTTGTGATTGAAGTTCACTTTCTACCTTATCTGTGGGATAATAATGTACTCTTTGGTCGATGATTGATTATTTTAAAAGCGGCCCATTCACGGCAGGTCGCCCCGCCATCCGTCTCGCCTCACGCAGGATAGTGAATGTTGTTGCAGGAGCCTCCTGCGACAACATTCACCATCCTGCGTAAAAGCCTAGTTTACATTGGTCGAGTAGGCGGCCGAGTTGAGTAGCGAGCGACAAAAAGCAGGCTAACTCGACCAATGTAAACGAAAGGGCGAGTAAACTGGGTAGGGCTAGCACAACTTGAGCGCGACTCGAGTGACAAAGAGTCGCGGGCACTTTCAACCAATCAGATCGCTCGTAGATAGCGCGCGCGACTTAAGGCGAAGTGCTGATTGGTTGAAAGGAGCGCGACAAAGAGTCGCGCTAAGTTGTGCCAGACCTACTGAGCGAGTCGAGTGGTTCGCGCGGAGCATAGTTGCTCGGCCAAGTTGTTCCCCACCACTTGTAACTCGACTCGTCTGCCTACTCGCTCTGTGTAAACCGTTGACTCGCTCGGAAAACTAACTGGGCCCAGTACTTTTACCAGAGGTTCTGGGCCCAATTACTTTACCAATGTAAACGGTGGAAGGCGAGTCGAGTAGTACCTCAGTTACTGGACCCAGGGGTGCTACCGGCTAAAAAATATGGATATGGGTATGGGCTTCAACTGTCATTTGAATTCCTTATTTTAATAAATTTCAGCAAAAATCTATCAAGATAAGGAATTCAAATGACAGTTGAAGCCCATACCCATATCTATATTTCTTAGCCGGTAGCCCCCCATAGATTTTTGCTGCTTTGTTCTATTGAACGTTGCTAGCTAGTTATCGTCATACCCGACGTCTTAAAAGAAGGAACTGATAGCGGCTATTTTCTTTATAAAATAGACTTAAAGTTCCCAAAAACGTATGAAGTTCATACCCATAAAGTTACGCTGTAGCCCCCAGGTCGCTAGGCCGCCGAGCTGCTCTTTTAATGTAAACTAGGGCGGGACGGCCTGCCGTGAATGGGCCGCTTTAGTCTTCCTATTAGGCGCCCATTAGACTGTAGGTTTTGCTGTCAGTTTGCTATCATTCACGATTCTTTTAGCTAATCAAAATGAACCATTCATAACGCTGCCCGAAGTTCCTCTGTACCGATTGGTTAGATAGTCATGAGTGATGGAATTGACTGATTGTTGCATGACCGTCTAATGTACGCCTTACTACAGACATCCTATTTTCTTTGCTATTTTCTATTAGGTACTTTTTCGTTTACTTCTTCAGAAAAAGTTAGGTCGCTATAGTGGGGTAGCGCCATCTAGTACAAATTTTTGAACTGCACGATGAAACGTCAAAAGAAACTCTCTCATTATAAGTAGATAATTTTGACAGTGTCAATAATAATAAGGTATTTCAAACTTGGAACGCTTCCTGTCATTTATAATGTAAGATCGTAACATTTGTAACCTTTTTCCTCCGTTTAAGAAAAAGTCAGCCAGGCCATAAAATGTTTTGTTTTAGTTCGTGAGCCTTCATCTAGTACTATTGTTGATCGAAGTACCCCTAGCACGAAAAAATGTCGTTATGGTAACCGTTATGAAAACCAGAGCAACGCCTTTTTCGGTCGTATAAGGAATTGAAATTCCATAAATATTTTGACATCAGTACCCCTAGTGTAAGTTTTTATGTCAAGCAAACGCAAACTATTTCGATTCCGTATTTATTTCAATTTGTATGAAAACTGTATCAGCGCCTCCAGCGGCGAGTAGCGCGCTTATACAGTTTTCATACAAATTGACATAAATACGGAATCGAAATAGTTTGCTTGACATAAAAACTTACACTAGGGGTACAGGGTGCCCACCATCAACTTTAAAACAGCGATTCAAAAATAGCGCGATGCAGAATAGGTTCCTAAAATGAATTGCTTTCTTTCGTACTATGACCTTCTTAAAACTGGATCGCAAATTAATTGCTAAATGTGAATGACCGAACGATTTGTGCCCTTTTTCTTCTACCCGTCTCTTTCACTCGATTCTGACATGCCCGGAGAGTGAAAGGGACGGGTATAACCTGCAGATGTCATGTTAGCTTGGCCGAGTTATAAGTCAAATAAGAGTTGATGACAGCTCAGCGGTTGTGAAATGTCATTGAATGATCACTGAATCGCTGTCATTGATATTAAGCTGTCGTGGTACGAATAAGCGAAGCAGTTCAGTTTAGGTCCTAAACAAAACCGCAATAAGAGTTGATGGTAGGCACCCAGCACTTTAACAGCTTTTTAAGGACGGCATAATTTACTAATCGATTACCGTTACGATAGTTTTTCATGCTTGGGGTACTGCTGTCAAATATTTGTTCCTCAGTCAGTTAAAATTAGTTTCTAACTGTTTTCATAGTACCGTCATTAGGTATGTACGCATTTATAAAAATATGTTATTTAAAATTGTTTTTCTCATGTAAGTGAATTGTAGTGTACCTAATTCTTAATGACAATAAAATGTCTTAACTCTTAACCCATATATTTTTTCGTGTTGTACTGCAGTTTCTTTTTGCTTGAGAAGGCACGTTAAGGTGCATGTAGTCGTGAAACGATCATTTTTGAGGCCCTAACTCATAAATTAGCCTACTGATGAATCCAGAATTAATATATATTAAATATTGATATATAAACTTCAATCTGAGCATTTAAAAAAAAAACATAGGCTTTAAGATACTATTAAAAAAAAACATTGAAATGAAGCTGTTTTCAACTTGAAATACGCTACTGCTTCTAAACTACAAGTGATATTTTCACGTTTCTTTCAGGAAAAGATTGCTAACTTGTTTAACTTAAAACTGAGCATTTTTTGTTCTAAAATAATACATAGTTTTGACGAAACGTGTGTTTAAGCTGTTTTGGTGCGGGTAGCGGGCGGGAAAATTAAGCCACGCTTATATGCCCAAGGTCGTTGGCGATACCACGGGCCTTAAGCTGTTGCTCTTGGCCCTGCCTGTATACCTCTTGCGTAGGAGGTTATGACCAACCTTTTAAGCTTTAAACCTTATTTTTAAGGAAAGGCAATACAAGAGACAAGTTTGACGTAGTAAACGGACGTGTCGAAACCCCTTTACGCAAAATGTTATTAACTTGATCTTCACCAAGGTAAATAAAGGTCACAGCAGATATATCAACTCTGTAAGGGATCGACACCGTATCGCCTTTCTCCTCGCCGTCAACCAGGCGTCAACCTAACGCAAGCACGTAACCAAACCGGATCAGCGGCGGTACGTCGCTTCGGCTCGTGGCTCGGCTACGACTAGGCGACGCCGCGCTTACGCTTTTTTCGATCTGAAACCACTGTGCGGCGAGCACAGTGGTTTCATATCGAAAAAAGGTGAACATGGGATCAAATCTCGGAATTTCAGTAAACATTTTTGAAATGTGGTTAGTTTCATTTTCATTTTCAGACCACTCTGCGTAGAGCCGTTAGCTCAGGTACGGAGAGACGTGAGCGCGTGGACGACTAGCGGTAAGCGCGGGGATAGCAAGTTGAGCGACACGCAAAGCGGTTCGTGAGCTGGTCCCGAGGCGAGGCGATTACGTTACGCTTCCGATTAGTGTGCGTTGCAGTAGGGGGTTTCATACAAAGAATACTGAACCGCTCGAGTTGATATGTTTACGATCCGTTTACGAGTTGATAAGTCTGCTGTGAACTTATATATTCACAAGCCAAATACTATTTGGTTGAATCAGGCGTCACTTCGCGGACGTCCTACCCATTGTAAGAAATAAAAAAACATAAATGTACGAGTAGCTTACTTCCGCAAAAAACCTGCAAGATACACCGCCCGCCTGCACGCAATAAAGTGCACATGCACTCCACAAAACTATTAGTGCGCAATACCTGCCGCTGCAGATAGCAAGACAGTAATTGCATGCATATAACACTCCTTGCACCTTCGCCGATTAGAGTTAGACTACTCTACACGTGTTTCGCCCTCAACTTTGGGCATCTTCGGGAGCTGTTAAACCGTCCAAATTTCAGCACCGATGTTTTGGTTATCTTTTTTAGTAACTACTAGGTAATAAAGATAAGCACCCATTAGCTTTGCTTTTTTTTCGTTCTTTTACAATTAATTAAAACATTTAAATCTTGTCTTACTATTTATATAACAGTGTAGTATTGTACGTTTGTTTCAAAAACGGGTGATTAAAAGCGCATTTCTAAGGTGCGCCCTTATTTTCTGTCAGTAGGGTTTCGTAGTCGAATACTTAACAAAAAACGGAACCTTTAACTTGAACGATCTTACGTCATTTTTGACGTGATCGTAACATTCGTAACCTTTGTCTACGTATAAAAACGTTTGCGTTTGCGTACCAAGCTTCTCTTTTTTGCGTTCTTCTTCCTTTGTGATGCGCACCGCCAAGAAATGGAATACCCTGCCTGCGTCTGTTTTCCCGAATGACTACAACCCCGTTATATTTAAAGCTAGAGTGAATAGGCTGGTAAGCTCGCACCATCTTAAGGTCATAGCAGATTGTATCAACTCGGAAAGGGATCGATACCGCCTTTTGCCTCGCGGTCAACCAGGGCCCCAAGTCTGCTAATTTACAAATGGTTCAATTGAATCTTAATTGGATCTCAATAGCGGTTTTTGACATTTTTGGTATTCTGCTACTAACTTAAGACCAATGGTATACGACTGAACTGCCATTGAACTGCCATCGAAATATTTGCTAGTCTGCTCTTCAATCGTATTACAATCGTATTCTACTCTCATTTGACATTTGTTTGACAGTACTCTCAATGGGGTATGTATCATAATAACTAAGGTCATTACGACTATGGTCGAAATAACTACGATCGATTCACATATTTTCGTAATGACTATTGAACGACTCAACTACTACGATTGGCTTAATGTTCATTTCATCTACTGGTTGTTTCGACTATGAACGACTCGCCTACAACAAGCTTATGAATTGGAAAGTTTATTAAATGGATTTGGTTGGGCACGTTGGATTGTTTTTTTGGTTAGGGTGTCGCAAACATAAAATTTTTGACTGTTTTAGTATGAAGCGGGGACTTGCAAAATTTTCAAGAATGAATTTTATAAAAATGCAAATATCTCGAAAACGGTGCGTCATAGCTGAAATCTAACAAAATTTTCGATCCCCTATGGTACACCGGAGATACCTAGGAGGCATCCGATGGACATATAAAATTTTTTATTTTTATTTTTTTGCTCAAAAAAAATTTTTGTTATTTCAAAATTTTTATATCTTTTGGGAAAAACAAAAGGGGGGACAGGGGGCGAAGCCCCCCGCCAAGGTGGCTCGGGGGTCGAAGCCCCCTGCCACCCAACAAAATGTAACAGACGTTTTAGGTTAGGTTAGGTTAGAACAGTGACCAAAACGCCGCGCGAGCGAAGCGAGCGTGCCGCGGCAGCCGCCGGCGAAGCGCCAGAATCGACTTTATACACCCCCCCTACCCCCTACTTCAGTTTAATAGGAAATGGGAATATGTATATAGTCGTTTCTGGCGCTTTGCCGGCCGCTGGCGCTTTGCCGGCCGCTGCCGCGGCACGCTCGCTTCGCTCGCTCGGCTCGCGCGGTATGTTCATGTAAACCTAACATGCTCGTCGCTTCGCTCCTCGCACCTAACAGCAATACAGTCACGACCAATAATATGTATACAACATAGGACTATATCATATTACAATATTGAATGACTTCTGTGACACTGATCGTTTTCTTTTGGAACGCTACAGTGTGACAAAGTTCTATGTTGTATTGTATACATAATATTATTGCTCGTGTCTGTACATGAGTCACTATTTTTAAACTTAATAAACCGTTATTTTAAAAATTAGTTATTTTAAAAATAGGTGTAACGACCAATAGTTATTTTGAACAGTAGGTCTTTTGACCGTAGTTATTTCGACCATAGTCGAAACGACCGTAGTTATTATGATACATACCCGAAGGTAACTATCCAGCTGAGACTCCATAACGATTCAATTACGATTCAATTGCGATTCTATTGAGCTGACGTACAAGTTTTTATAGAATACCCAATTTGTTTTAATCGTAATGGAATCGTAATTGAGTCTCAATTGAATATCAATAGAATCTTATTTAAATTAAAATTAGCAGACTTGGGGCCCAGGCGTCAACCTAACGTAAGCACTAAGCACGTATGACGTAACTAAACCGGTAACCCTAGTATGAGTTTGGCAAACTGTATTCGTAATCGAAAATTATCGCTCTATCTCTTTCATGTCCTTTGACTGCTTTGCCGACATGAGCAGTTCATCCGATAGTTTTCGCATACATTGACAGTTAAAATCAACTCATACTCAAAATCAATCAAAATCAAAATCAAAATATTTATTTATTCACATAGACATAATAAGCATGTACTTATGAATCGTCAATATTTTCCTACCACCCATTCAAGACTTTTTTAACTGACAAGAAGAATGGGCGCAAGAAACTTGCCAGCGCGTACTAGGGGCACAGATCAGCGTCGGTACGTTCGGTACGCCGCGCTTACCGCTCGCTGGTCCAGAGGCGAGGCGATTACGTTACGATTCCGATTAGTGTGCTTTGCAGTAGGGAGTTTCATACAAAGAATACTGAACCGCTCGAGTTGATACGTTTACGTTCCGTTTACGAGTTGATATATATGCTGTGACCTTTAGGCTTCTTCTCAACCCTAAGGTTTAGTATGAAGCCAAGAGCAAGCCTATACAATATTAAAAAAAGAAGTCCAATGTCATATTTTGCTTTATGTTTTAGTTCGTGAGCCGTCACATTGTTGTTGATTGAAGGATCTGAATGAAATTTGGTACAGAGGTAGATGTTTATAGATACTCCATAGTTGGTTATGGACTTCTGCTTGCTAGCTGTTTGTGTCAAAGACAAAAGATTTATACGTAGTAATTAATTTATCTGTAAACACATTTACTTCAAAATGATGTTTAATTTTCTTCGACCTCATTAGACTAATTGATCTTGTTCATAAACACCAAACACCGTGTTTACTGCCATGGCAAAGAAACACAAACTTCCCAGCATCATTACAGATCTTTTTCTGCGAAACACATCTATGTTAAGGGGCATGTAGTTCTTAATTTAGCAAAATTGTCCTTAGTTGAAACGGTTTTTCATTACCTATAACTTTTTAATGTACCAATCAATAAAAAATGTGTAAAAATAAACAGGTTTTTGGTAGCTTTTTATTTTATTTTTGATACCAATATTTTTTTTTTTAATTTGAATCAAGCTCTAGTTTTTACTTGAAACGGTTTCTTTCAGTTAATATTTGTTAGAAATGTGAAACTGAGGCCCGATTCTCAGGCATTCGAACTATTTCAGTGTGGTAATTCGTATGTCGAACATTTTGTTTGTGGTTTCTATTGAAAAGTTAGAACGTTTCAAACAAACTAAGCTGTCTCACATGTCAACAAATTCATTTTGACAGCTAAGTTCGTATACGAACATCTATTGGTTTTTACCACTCGTAGCGTTCGACTGGTTTTCGATCGAACTTTTTCGATTGTGAAATTCTAACAATACAAAAACTGTGTTATATTTGAATTTCGAGCTATAAAAGTGAACTTTTCTCGATTGCCTGAGAATCGGCCCCCTGGGTGCTTACCATCAACTCTTATTACGGTTTTGTTTAGGAACCTAAACTGATCTGCTTCGCTTATTCGTACCACGACAGCTTAATATCAATGACAGCGATTCAGTGATCGATCAATGACATTTCACAGCCGCTAAGCTGTCAGAAACTCTTATTTGACTTATAACCCGGTCGATTTAACATGTCACCTGCAGGTTATACCCGTCCCTCTCACTCTCCGGGCATGACAGAATCGAGTGAAAGAGACGGGTAGAAGAAAAAGGACACAAATCGTTCGGTCATTAACATTTAGCAATTCATTTGCGATCCAGTTTTTAGAAGGTCAGAGTACGAAAGAAAGCGATTCATTTTAGGAACCTATTCTGAATCGCGCTATTTTTGAATCGCTGTCATAAAGTTGATGGTAGGCACCCTGATCTCCTACAAAATATACTATTGAAAAACACGGACGTCAAGTGTTTTAAATTTTTGATAAAATTCAAAACAAAATTATTCTATTTTAAACGCGTTTTTTGCATCGAGATTCTGCTTTCTTGTCCTAAGTTTCCATATAAATTAGCAGGCACAAGTGTAAGAGCCTTAAATGTCTGTAATCCAAGGAATGCGGAAATTGTGATAGGAAAAAACTGTTCTCGTGAAGATTCTTGCGGAACAGCCAAACTCAAACAACGCGAGGGAGAAATCCTTTATTGCGTTTGTTGGGTCTTTTCCTGTGGTATACGGAAAATAACATTTACGGACGTAAACGAAGACTTCCTTAATTTTTTTCGACATTTATACGAGCAATTTGGCTTGAAAAGTAAATACGTATCAGATAACCTCGATCGCGGTATAAAGATGTATACAATTTTATGTTAAGCCAGCGCTACATTAGCGGCCTCGTCCTTCCCGGGTAATGAACACACTGTTCGATCCCGAATCGCATTTCAATGCGACAGATAACATTGCCATTGTACGGTCCCACAAACATGTCTGATTCAATGTTTGTGGCGCTACTTGTAATAAAAAAATGCCGAAATAGCAAATGAAAATTCATAGTTTTAAGTTTAACCACCGGGTTAGATAGATTTGTGACACTGTCGGTCGTGTCGTTGGTGATAATCGCACAAAAACAATAACTAGTAGGTATAGTTAGTGTTTTTGTAGCTCAAATAATATACTTAATTTTAATTATGTTTTGTTCTGCCCGTTCATCGATGCTAAAGTTATAAAGTAAAAAAAGTGTGTATACCTATATCTCAATAAGTGAATTAATGTATTATTCTTATGAGAAAAAAAGTTTCTTTAACCATACGAATTGAACGGCTACGACCGCATGCTATTCGATTCAAATTCTTGTGACAATATAGCTTGGCTAATGTCTCATAGTAATCTAATGCCAAAATTCATCAGGATCAGTAGTTTAGCCGTTAAGTTAGCAAACAGACAGAGTTGCTTACGAATTCGTAGTATGCCTATAAACTAAGATAGGTACTTATGTGAGGATATAAAAAGGAGCTTTGACTTTTTTCTTGATTTGACTTTTACTTGTTATTGCGAATTCATATCACAATCCATGTTGTTTAATTCCATTTCGATTTGATATCTACAATTTATTGGATTCGTCCTTTTGACTTAGTCGGCTCGGATTAAGTGCGCTTCAATACACTCCCGTCTACGAACTTCACAAAATTCAAAGTCAAATTCATAAATTAGATTTCTCATAGCGTTACACGCTATACAGGGTGGAATTATTCATGATACCTGAAGCGAAAGTATGCGAAATAAAGGACATTCCACTCAAAGGAAACATTCCTTTATTTTTGAAATGAAACAAAACTGCATTCAAATATTTTTAAAGATAAGTTTAATAAAATTCGAAAAAGCAATGCCCTATACTTTTATGAAATCAATCAATAGAGTAACTGTTAAGGATTAAATTTCTCTTAGAAACATGTTAAATCAAATGAAAGAAAAAATAATAAAACATCATGAATTCGATGTCGAGTCCATTCGATGTGTACTTTTGAAAGAAAGAAAGAAAAAAAATATGTATTTAGCAACACAGGAGTAAACACATATAAACCAAATACAATATAATCAAAAATAAACAAAAATAATCTTGTATTGTTGTGTGATGCCAAAACTGTGCTCAGCTTAGTATAAGCATAGTAAAAGTATAATGTTGCAGCAAGCAAGCGAGGTCTGCTGCACTGGTATTCTGCTGAACACTGTAGTGACATCTAAACATGCATTAACGGACATACATTATATAAATTTTATATGGAAAAAGTGTTTTTTTATTTGTGAATGCCGTTTTGTTTCCTTTAGGTGAAATTTGCTATTTCTATTATTTTGAGTACTTTACCTCCAGGTATCTTGAAATGATTCCACCCTGTATATGTTTTCGATCAACTTATAGTCGAAGAGGTAAAATCTTTTGGTGCTACTGCTCAGCTGTTTGAAAACGTTTGTAAACATTTTCTAACAGTAATGTGTTTTATGTATAGGTGTTTGGGTTCAGAATATTTAACCAGCCTGTTAAAACATTATTAAATTTTATCTTTTGATGTAAATTACAAAAAGGATTCATAAAAGTTTTAAAAGAGTAAGGATTCATAAAAGATTTTTGTCAAATGACGCTCGAGCATATTAAAACAAAGCACTTTTACGGACTACTAGAATAATAATAAATGTATTTACGTTGTATTTGCATACCTTCTATATAAATCCATGTTTGCCTTAATAAGAGTACAAAATGGAAGCAAAGACCTACTCTATTTTTCTATTTCGGGAATCACAAATATACCTACTCGTACATGTGAGACTCAGACTCAATACATCATTACATAGTATAAAACAAAGTCGCTTTCTCTGTCCCTATGTCCCTTTGTATGCTTATATCTTTGAAACTACGCAACGGATTTTGATGCGTTTTTTTTTAATAGATAGAGTGATTCAAGAGGAAGGTTTATATGTACTTTTTATCCCGATATTCCCACGGGAACGGGAACCACGCGGGTGAAACCGCGGGCGGCCGCTAGTACTTTATAATATATTTGCTTCGTAGAACCTTTAAGTTCAAAAGACCTTAATAGTTATTAGAAATCCAAATATCTGAGATATTTCAACTTTACTTCTATTAATAATAGGTCTTTACCTATGAAATTGCCGTTTTGTATGGAGATTTCTGTAATTATTTTTTTTTCCATACTAACGTTTTTGTTATTATTTAACGACTAATATTATGTAAATTTACAAAATTTTACACACGTAATTATGAACATTTTAACTACTAAATGACACATTCGTTAAGAGAAAAAATTTTTTTTTTCACTAAGTTACAACTAATAAAGTACGAAATTCTGGAAACAAAAATAGTCGTAACTTTCGGAATAAGTTTTTTCTATGTAAATAATCAAATATCGTGGTTATTAAATTATCAAAAGTTGCTCGATACGGTCTTAATGTAACGCAATATTAAAGAAATTATATATTTCTAATATTATAAAAGTTGTTAAGTTATATGTACAAAAGAAAAAAACGGCAATTTCATATGTAAAGACCTATTATTACATTTTTTTTGCTATGCCTTTGACGCCGGCACCGCTGAATGGGGCCAAACTGAAATGATGCTATAACATTTACTATAATATAATTCTCCAGACGAATTCGGCCGGTCTGGTTTTCTCAGAAAAAGGATTACATTCGAAAATATAAGGTGTAGAACAAGTAACTACTATTCGCTTTTCTCTCGAAGAACACTAACGAAATGAGACGAAAATTGATGTCGCACAATATTTGCTAGATGGAGCGGCAAACATCAAGAGCAAATATTAATTCACTTAACGAAATTGTTGTTTTGGGCTCAGATAAAGGGGGGATTAATGTATCTTATTATTATATAAGAGGAATGAGAGAGCTTACCTCATTTGTCACGGAGTTTCAGTGTTGCCAGTCTCATATAGTTATCGTAGCGTGGACATTTGGGGTCTATTTTAATCCTTGTATAAACTAATTTGCGTTGTAGTCGTATTACATGCTTTTGAGTGTTATATAGTGTTAGTAAAGCTTTTGTCCTAATAGAGTTCCTTGTGGGACATCATATAAGTTAAAATCCTAAAGAAAGTTTTAAGAAATCTTTTACTTGGTTATTTATGTATGTATGTTCGAACTAAAACTTGGATAGTCGGTGATATGCTGTAATGCTGTGATAGTTTGTATTCGTGCTTTTTATCAAAGTTACTAAATAGATCTACAGTTTAAACTCATGTCCGATATATGGCGCTAGTGGTAAAGTATAATATCGAACTTGAGTTTAAACTGTAGTAACTTTGTTATAAAGCACGAATACAAACACCACAGCATTAGAACAAATCACCGACTAGCCAAGTTTTACCCTATTGTTTTTGCCATATTTACCTAGTACATTTATGTTTTCTTTTGACTTTCATATTTCATATGACACTAAAAACCGTGTTAAGTTATTTACAAAGTAGATTCGCTATACGCTCATTATAAAACAATTGATAGAAATTAATAAAGCATATCCTACTATCCTACTAAGCCTACTAATATTATAAATGTGAAAGTTTAGATGTTTGGATGTTTGTTACTCAATCATGCCAAAACGGCTGAACGGATTTGGCTGAAATTTGGAATACAGATACTTTGTAGCCTGGAGAAGAACATAGGCTACTTTTTATCCCGGAAACATATCACATTCCCGCGGGATAACGTAGTGAAGTCCACGCGGGCGAAGCCGCGGGCGTAAAGCTAGTACCTAATAAGGCTGAATTACTAAATCGTACCAGACTTATTGTAGACAAATAACAAGCAATCTTATCTCCAATAACGCGAAAGCAATAAAACTATGTATTCCATTCCATTATTTATGGAATACTTAATTTACTCATATCAAGAAATGTGAAAGACATTCAGCAAATTGCATGTTCGTTCTTATCGTGACGGCAAACTCCACGACAATTATTCTTCGGTTTTTATACAGCGTCTCCTCTTATCTGTCTCCCGATTACACATTCGCTCACGACACAAATGCTCCTTGGGGAGGGTAGATTTATACCCAAGAACGGTTCAGGATCGAGGTACGTTAACCCTTCGCTTGCCTTTTGTGTGGAATCGGTTAGAGAGGGGGCCTTTCTAAACGGAAACATTTCGGAAGCATTAGTAGCCTCGCTCATTTTTATAACATAACTAGTGTTCCGCCACGATACGCCGTAAAAGATTGAGGTCCGCGTGATGTTTGGCTTTATCACTTTTATTTCTGGCAACAAAAAGTGTACTATGTCTAAGGTCTAATCTATTTTTATATCCGGGAGACTTGATATAACCAAGATAGAATTACCGTTCTACGTGGAATTAAATTATCTCATTCATTCTTAGTTTTCGGGATACAAAGTAGTTTTAAATCCTTTTCCAGAGTTTAATCCATATCTAGGTATGTCAAAAATGGCTACTATCAAAGTAACAGAAAAACAGACACAGTTTTTGCTTTCGCAGCATATTAATATGGATCCATGGAAACAGTAAGCCCTCGTATTCCCATGCTCAAAATTTGAATCATTTGTCTAAAGATTATTTCAGGGTTGAATAATTCATGTCGCAAATGTGAACAAACTGAGATCCGTTGTGATCTGCGCGCCCTAGCGCATGAAATATTAGCGGCGCGGTCTAAAAGACCGCAACGCTTGACGGGGGGTTGTGCGAATTTAGCAAACGTAACTAGACGCTGGAGCATTGTACGTAATTTATTACAATTTACCGAAGACGCCTTGTCTGTCAGAAGTAATGGTGATGAATCGGTGGGCTGTCTCACAAGTGCGGTTTTATTGTTGGATTTTATCTCATGGTGTTAGGATACTAAATTCTTTATATCACGATACCGGTGAATTGTCTTACGGAGGTTTCCTTCCAAAGATTTGTTAACAAAACCTTTTTTGTTAAATGCCACTTGGAATACAGTTTTGTCTATGTAAAGTTCTATAATAACGAGATAATAACACAACAGAATCTATATAATACAAGTTATAACAATAATGCTCAATAAGTTTTGAAGAGCAGATTTAGCGGTTCGAACTGATACCTGAGTAACTTATTTTTAGATATCAAAATAGCTTTGCTGTTTAAATGTTATTTGCCTTTTTACAAGCTTCTATTTAACTTGCATTGTATTTGAATCTTACAATCTCAAATTGACCAACTTCCCAGTGTCCGGCTGAGCTGATATTTTGTGTAGGTTTGATTTAAATGACAATACCATTTTAAACTTAAAACATTTAGCAAAAATCATGTCATAAAATGTTTTTTTTTCTAAAACTTAGTGTTACAGTGTTCATTTGCATATAAAATTAGGACATTATTAAAAAAGATAATAAACTAAAAAGGCATTATTAGTTTGTAAAATAAACAATCTTTTTTCATTACACTCAATCATTGTTACATTGTTCAAATAAAAAAAGTATAATAATAAACAATCCCCATAGACTCAGTCAACAAATAGTCAGTTAACAAATCTAGTTTACTCCATAAACAAAATTGATCGATAACTCAGTTTATTTTTTATAGTCGAATATTATTGTGAAAGCAAAATGGGAGCGTCAATTTCAACAACTATATCCTGAAACCATTTGTTTGCGATGCAAACATCAATTTCCCAATTAGGAGTTTGCTGGTATGGTAGCTAGCCTAGCACGCTTGTTCTGTGATTATGGCGGTTGAGTTACTTTTACAGTGGTGAATCTTGTGATGCGTGGCCAAGCATTATCTCAAGCATCGGAAGGCAGGCTAAGGAGGTTGATCTTCCTTCATATTAACGTCCAACAATTCGCATTGGGCCTGTGTTGTGTGTCATCAACCCATTTGCCTTATCAATCCATTTAAAGGACGAAGCCAGCATTGGGGATATAGAAAGACTGGTGATTGAGAACATGATGAAAATTTCCTAACAAAGTTTTGATTACCAGTTTTGTAACAACAGAATAATCGTGTTGATGTTAACACTCATTACGTTTTAATTAGACTTGCTACCGTTGTACTAAATACTAACTGTTGTCAAAAATATTAACAAGTTTAATTTAATTTTCAGGTACATTCTGCAGTCGGACAACAGTAAGTACTTTTGGAAACTTTTAAACCCCCAAAAATGCAATAAAAAACAAAATTAAACGATTCTAAGAGATAAGTTAACACTATGTTTAGACATTGCGGCAACCCGCCGGCCGTCTAGTTAATCTTTTAAAATGATGGTATAGTACCACATAGAGAAACTAAGAAATAACAGTTTCATCTGCGTATTTGGCCTATACTACAGATTATATAGTTCCGTAGTAGGTAATAACTATACCTACCTACATAGTCCGCAACGTAAACACCAGTATGAAAAGAAAATCATATCTTACCTTACATTATGTCATACTATCCATACTAATATTAAAAATGGGAAAGTGTGTTTGTTTTTTTGCCTTTTACGTCAAAACGGAGCACGGTTCAATGTGGTTTTTGGTATGGAGATGGTATGGGATTGGAGAGTGACATAGACTACTAATTGTTATACCTACCAGAAAAAAATCATATTCCCGCAGTATAACGTTGTGTAGTCCAAGCGGACGAAGCCGCGGGCAGAAAGCTAGTAAATTAATAAATTGTTAAGATCTCATTGTTGATTTCTTCTTCAATCAATTGTTTGCTACACACTAACGAAAGAGAGTCCTAATTGGCCCATCACAAAGTTAATTGTTTTATTTTATTTGAATAGTGGGTAAATTGTAGGTTTCAAGTTTTTTTAATGTATTTTAATGTATTGTGAACTTGTGATGTATCAATAAATGTCTTCATTAATTTCGTTTAGCGCTAACGAAATTCCAATTAACACTAGATTTTCAATGCCACTGTAGGAATTTCTTTACTGATTCTTCGCTTCTAAAAAAAGCCGTAACGTAGCAATAAAATGCGTAGTTAAATCCGTAAAGTATTGCTTTCCTCGTTGCGGTTCTTATTTGTTACGGTGTGATAAAAATCCCTATTCAATTCCGAAGATATTTTCATTATTTGCTATAAGCATTCTTACTGTTACGTAGTAACTATAAAACTGAATTATCTTAAAGATACATGTAATATATAAAACTCCTGCGTTACTGACTGACTGACAGAAACGCACAGACGAAACTACTGAGCCCCGATCGCGGTAGTTCTATGACGCATTAGTCAAGTGTACGTGCAGGGGCCCGATTCTCAGGCATTCGAACTTTTTCAGTGTGGTAATTCGTATGTCGAACATTTTGTTTGTGGTTTCTATTGAAAAGTTAGAACGTTTCAAACAAACTAATCTGTCCTACATGTCAAAAAAATCATTTTGACAGCTAAGTTCGTATACACTGCCACAAACTTTGCTGTGCCGGTGGCCAAAATGTGAAACTAACGTGATTTTTTTTAATGTCATTTTGCTGTCAAGTTGATGTCCAACCATAGCGCTGCTGGCGGCTGAAGTTCTTAGAAGTCAGGGCCGGTTAAATTACTACAAAAAAAAGAAAAACGTACGTAGCGCCGCTGTCACCGGCACAGAAAAGGTTGTGGCACTGTACGAACATCGATTGGTCCGTACCACTCGTTGCGTTTGACTGGTTTTCAATCGAACTTTTTCAATTGTGAAATTCTGACAATACACAAAATGAGTTTATCTTCGTAAAATATTTGAATTTCGAGCTAAAAAAGTGAACTTTTCTCGATTGCCTGAGAATCGGCCCCCAGTTGAAGTGCAGTTGACGTGCAAAACCGTTTTGATAACGCACGGCTTTGACAGTGCGACAACGTGTTCTGTTCCGGTGATAATCTTTGGAACTAAAACAGTTTTCATACGACAGTCTATTTTGATAGCTAATTTCGTATTGCAAGTGGTTCCTCTGTCACGGATGTCACCGGATCAGACAGGATTGTTAGGACTATAGGTTTGCGTGACGGGTGCGTCGCTATGTCATTACGGCAATACGAAGTCAAACGTCAAGACCCAAACGCGATGAAGACGCGCTGCGTAGAATTACGGCGATTGGCCCGCTCTGGGCGCAAGATGCTGAAATTGCGCAACTACGTTCCTTGGGAAGTTTAGGAGAGCACTAAGAGAGGATCTTTGGAAATTCCCTCTCTAAAGGCGTAAAAAAGGGGTCCACATAGACGAAGTTGCGAGCACAGCGAGCAAAGTGCTAGTATGTCATGAATTACTTTAGGATGAAAATTTTCTAAAATTAATTCATTTTTAAACATAATACTAAGCAACAGATTAAATCGCTTTTTTATCGCCAGTGCCCCCAACACGAAAAACAATCGTTATGGTAATGTTTATAGTGATCGTATTATTTTGTATGAAATCAGCGCCTCTGTCAGTCGTATTAGGAATTAAATTTAATAGATAGTTGACAGCAGGGCTTTGACAACTTTAGACGGAATGTATTGTTTCATATCGGCAGCTTTTCGTGCTTCAGCTATGTCTATTTATGATAGAGAAATGAAAGAAGATGCGGCATTCTAAACAATAACGAGTATGTAAAAAAAAATGCTTTGTCAGTGAAAGTAATATCTTACTTACTTCTTCTACATACGCCGATGATTTAATTTAGAGACAGATCAGTATTTCTCTCGTATCGGTTTCGTAACAAAAAAAATCGATCTTCCAAATATTACTATTAAAATTTATTTTGTATGTATCTTAAATTATGCTGATTCCAGCTTCGTTTCCCACGTACCATACCAATTTCAATTCAAAATCATATCCAGCACAGTAATTCCACTTTGATCGCCGAGTTTCAAAGCCTAGCCTTACAAAGCCTAGCTTATGCATAACAAACTGTATGAGGACATCTCCGAACCAAATTGTATCATGTAGAAATTGTAGACGTTTGATTGAATTACGTACGTAGTACACACCATGTGTCCATCGTTGAATACTAATCAAGTGAAGGTACAGTCTAAACAGTACTCCGACAGAATAGAGGGTTTGTTAGACATAAACATTGGATGCAAATCAGTTTGTGATCCGACACTAGAACGCTTTGAAATGCCAAATTATCATGACTGAGTTGTTGATAGTTAAACTGACAGTTACTACATAATATCTTTGTTATTGTGTTCAATTGCGGATTGAAGATATCTACCTATCTCTGAAAACTGTCTAAGGATTATTGTTTGAAAAAAAACCACTAAACTGTTGTTTAAGTAAAATAGCCGTTTAGTTTCCAAGAAACAAAAATAAATAACTGGATTATGCAAAAAAAATTTTAAGATAAAAAAACTGATTCAAATACAATGCCTGCTCTGATTTAAATTATCCGACTCACAGAAAAATATTTAATGCTTGTCACGTCATAATTATCGTCCCGGTTATCATTGCCACTATATCATCGTGCAGTCATATTTACTACATTGGCATAATAGCAGATGTAACAGTTGAACTGAATCGATAACGAATTATAACGATTCGATCAACTGCTCTATAAGCAGAAAGTTCTATCCTAGCCTGGAGTAAATATTAACGTAACGATTCAAATGTATGTTTATTTTATTTTATTTTATTCAAAAGGCACATGTTATAATATTATAAATGTGAAAGTTTAGATGTTTGGATGTTTGTTACTCAATCACATCAAAACGGCTGAACTCATTTGGCTGAAATTTGGGACACAGATACTTTCTAGCCTGGAGAGGAACATAGGCTACTTTTTATCCCGGAAAAATATCACATTCCCGCGGGATAGCGTTGTGAAATCCACGCGGGAGAAGCCGTGGGCGGAAAGCTAGTAGGCACATAAACAGATTACATCCAAAGATAAAGCAAGATAAATTAATAAAAGTATGGAACTGGGATGCAATCTAAAACAATGCACATGTAAAAAAAACAGTATAAGTTATTTATCTAACATTTATTTAGTTATTGTACAATGTAGTTTTTACTCTAACATATCGTGATATATCTATTATTTGATCAAACATTTGTCGCCAAAACATTGAATAATCGAAGTGAATGACATACTTTTGCTTCTGTATACGTAAGGTCGAGACACATTAATATGTGTCGTGCTAAAACTTCTTACTCAAATCTATGTAACATCTGTAGTGAGGGACCCAAGACGGACCCTCGAAGTACCCCTTTTAACGTAGCCCGTATAAATCAAGCATTAATGATAGTCACGTTTTTACTGAGCCAAGAATGGTGGGTGAGATCGTCCCAAATCGTATACGTTTAGAAAGATGAGGATGACTCGGGAGATTTCAATGTGGCTGTTTGTTTGGTCAAAAGCTTTTGCCGAAACCTTTTCAGCCTTTAGGATTTCTTGTTTTCTCAGTGTTTTGTGGCTTAAGTTGACATTAAGACAAGAAGATAAATTATCCTCGAAAAAATATACAACCGCGTTTAGTTATATCCGGAAGTGAAAGAATACTGTTAAAAGATATTTTGTTTTAGTTGGTATTATTTTTTTCACAATCTATGGAGTTGTCTGGTAGGTAATGCATTTACTTTAATTTTATAAATTTCTATAACTAAGTAAAAATAATACAGATTGAGATTATACTGATATTAAATTGTAACAGAGTTCCTGAAATCAAAATGAGACGTAATTAGACAAGGAAAAGACTTATTATTCCCCACTCAAAGTATGTTCCATCGGCTTATTAAGTAGTTCAAAATGGCGTTTCGCATACCAAATGATTACTGGAACAAAGAAAACTTTCCTCAGTTAGAGTTGCGAAAGAGATATTAGAAATAATTACAAAAATAAGAGGCTCATTAGTATGCGAATGGCAAGAGTTAAGTACGTTGAACGTATAACATAGTATGTAAATTTCATTAAAACTTCTACGCGTTGCTTCGACACTGGAAAATATTAAAATTTCAGCGGTGCTCCAAAGAGTTTTTGGTTAGTTACTGCGATTTCTTAAAGCTTTCCGACCAATTCGGAAAAGTTGATGTTATATGATTGCAAGGCCTAAAGATTAATATAGGTACTACTAACTCAAAGCTAAGTGTTTGGCTTCAAGTCTTAATCATTTTATATTTAATATAAGTCTTATCAATTTTAAAGCATTTCACGAAAGTTTTTGGGTAAACAAACCACTTGACTCGATTATCTGAAAATTTTGTGAAGTTCTTATTAATTTAGAACTCATAATTCTATTCCAAATATTTCAGACGATATTGTGTAACAAAAGGTCTACTTACTACCTAAATTTTTAGACTTTATGAGCCGTAATAACTTTATATAGTTTGCTATATAAAGTTAAAAGTACAATATAATTTAATAAACCGTGTCCAGTAAGATAATGTGAATGTAATGTTGTCTTAAAAAAAATACTGGTTTTCATCTTTTTCCGGAAGAATAATTCTTTTGTTCTACTTAAAACGATGGCAAAAAACAAAAGAATGAAACAACTCAAACTTTAATTAACTCAAAGTAATTGTCCTACTTCAGAAGACACTTTTTTGGCGAAAAAATTAATAATGACAAGAATCCGTTCCTTTCTTGTTTACGAAGGTATCTCGTTTCCCGTTTCAAGATAATAAATCTATGGTCTTTGAAGAAAAAAAACAGTCACGATTTATTTTGTCGCTTCTTTTAATGGGCTATTACTAGGATCCTTATTCTTTGTATTTTTAGCTAAAAACGGATTCTTTTTTAATTTCTTTAATTTTTTTCTTTTATATATCCCAACACCTCTCGAAAGAATTCAGGGGACGTAAAATTGCAATATTAAATCTATCTACCCTTATATAGAAATATGTTTTTGCTTATGTAGCTAGCTATCTAGCTAAATATACTTATACTAGCATGTTCTGTACTTCAGACAAGCATTGCTTGCCTAGGACTGAATAAATTGTCATGACTTACTAACAAAGATAAAAGATAAAAATATTCTTTATTCACTTAGACATAATAAATATGTACTTATGAATCGTCAATATTTTCCTACCACCCATTCAAGACTTTTATAACTGACAAGAAGAATGGGCGCAATAAACTTGCCAGCGTTTCTTAGTTAGGTAACGACATTTACAAAAAAAAATACATACCGTTGCTAATACAATAATTGCTTAGTATAAAAATACATCATATTAAACAGTGATAATGTATTCGAACACACACACATCTTGACCATGCATTGCGGTCATTCAAATTATAACTAATATTTATTTATTTACAGGTTAACCGCCTCTGTGGTCTAGTGGTTCATACCACGGATTTCAGACCCAGAGGTCCCGGGTTCGATTCCCAGTGGGGGTACTTATTGTATTCGGTTTAGTTGGTGGTAGGACTTGTTCTTAGTCTGCCTGGCTAGCTACCACCATCTTATCTAAGTCTGACGCCATAACAATGATGTTTTCAGCATTATTGCCGGCAGTTAGAGATAAGATAGCCAGTTCCTCAGTGATTGAGGATTCCGGGAGTAGTGCGCTTCCACCTTTTCAGCCCTATCACCACTTATCATCAGGTGTGATGAAGGCTAAGTGCTACCCCGTTGTGGATAAAAAAAAAGGTTAAACAAAAAACTTATAACCGGAAATGGTTGTTCGTTGGTATATCATTATCAGGTAAAATTAGATTAAGCCTTTATTATAATAGCAAATCAACTTCAACCATTTCCTTTGTGTGAACCAAAATTTCATTACAGGTTGTTCGGATTATTAATGAGACTTATTTCCCAATTATGTACTATACAGGCCCACAATAGAAACAGGGAAAATGAAGTCGGGCTCTCTTTAAAGGGAAGGAATTTAAATTAAGTGAGACCCTCTGTCAGTGTCAGAACTTATTATAATATCTCGAATGCCTATTAAATTTCGTCTACCAATTTTTCGGTATAAGCAAGGTGGCATTTTCCCATCAAACTTTACAGTCCAATGTTTGTTAACTGCTATTGATTTAGAGGTATTTGAAGTCAAGTTTATTTGAAGTACTTATGCCCGAATACTCGTACGCTACTTATCTTTGGGAGCGTCTCAAACATCGCCCTGTCACTTTAAATGTCAAACGTATGAAAGAGATGCCATGATGTTTAAGACGCTCCCAAATTTGATTTGCGTTCGAGAATTCGGGCGTTACTGTAGCTTTGTCAGTTTTATGTTATTGTAGCAGTATATTTATTTATACCTGCAAGACGAGGTTGCCGCATTAGGAATAGAATGTGTACTCGCTTTAGTTAAATTTAATCTTGGTTGTTTTTTTATATATTTTAAATATTAAAATTATCTCCTTATAGTTTCTTTTTTTGGCGAAATGAGAGTAAGCAACTATTTCTAAAGATTAAACAATTTATAGATAAAACAATTTATTTTATTGCGATTCTTTTAGGCATGAAGTTTAAGTAAGAGTGAGTCCTAATTAGTTCCCATTTAAAAAAAAATCATACTTAACTAGTGGCTACTTATGCAAAAAAAATGAAAAGAAAATCTAAGACAATACTAATAACAGTGAAATGACCACGCACTGAGTGAGTAGATTTGACTTGTGGTCCGGCACTTACCCGTCGATTCCCTCTTGAATTGGGTCGAGGCGTTAGGCAGCCTCTTTGTATTATTTATTTAGACCCGATACACAGAACTGGCAGACGACAGGCTGAATTCCTGATTGCCTGCTACTCGACTAGACTTATAAATTTAGCGACTGGTTACATTTAGATCTATTGAAATAGAAACTGGAGATTTTTTAAGTGAAACCTTCTTTAGCGGCGTTTTGCACTTTTTGTGATGGGTAAAAATGTTAAGGATATAGCATAGGTAAAAAAAATATCGTCGATGGCCGTTGCTTACACAAGCGAGGGGGTGCTGGGATCGGTAAGACTCCGGCCGCGGCACTCTCGTAGACTGAGAAACACGTGTAGACGCGGCATGCAGCGCGCATTCTATTTACATCTAAAATATCATCTATGTGCGCTTTTACTTAGGAAATTATATTATGTAGAATACAAGAAACAAAAACAAAAACAAAAATTATTTATTTCGGTACCAATAAATTGTTACAACAGGTGATTGACTCCCTCTGTTAAGTGCATAGTGCACCTGTGCCAGATGTAGTCGCTCTTCCATAAAAACTAGTACATATTAATAATGGTACAATGTGCATAAGTTCCAAATAATTGTTGTGCCAACTAACTCATAGAAATAACAATAAATAATTTACTAATTTGTTATTAATAACAAATTTACTAATAACTAAATAATATAAATAACAGTAAATGTGTGTGTATATGCGTGCATGCGCGCGTGTGTGTGTGTGTGTGTGTGTGTGTGTGTGTGTGTGAGAGTATGTTAGGTTAGGTGTCGATTACCAGGAGATCCTCGGTCTCTTCATAGGTTAAGGGTTTTAGCCACGCTGATAACCTTAGTCTGCACACCAAGAAGAATTATTATGAATATTTATTGTAAACGTCGGGTTGTAGGAAGAGTAGATCTTAGATATTATTAGTCCAGTCAACGAACGCTCTAAAAACAGTATATAGGGAAATACTTGGAACACAATTAGTTACGGGCAGGCATTTTTTATATTATTATGTTTACCTTCTAACTAGCCCAAACAAAGTTACAAAGTCAAAAATTGTGTTCCAAGCATTTCCCTCTATAGTCCATGGAAATCGTACATTTTGCCTTGCGTTAAATGAGGTAGTTCTGATTTTTTTGTATGTTAGTAGTGATGAGATAGTAATGACAAATCCAAGTTTTCCACCTCGAAAGCCCTTCGGATCATTGTTAAATATTAAAAAATCCAAGAAATTTGCAGATTTTTTTCAGTTTTTGTCAATTTTTACCACCAAGGACCTATGTTACGGCAAAAGTTACTATGCACGCTTTAAAGTAGACTAAATTTGCAATAAATAGAGAATAATTTAAAACACAACAATGCTAAAAACTTCACGGCGTCAGACTAAGGTCCGTAACAACACTCAGGTGAAGATCTCTTCCCAAGTATAGTTTTTATTTATTTTATTTATACAGACACAATTACAGTTCACAAACCATGAAAAGGTCATAGAATTACATTAAAGCTTTAAAAAAATGTGTAAGCCTGGAACCAGTTACAATTGTGCACAACATTCAACTTAAATGTTAGCAGTTACCTTATCAAAAAATACCTACAATGCAGAAATACTATTAAAAACATTGTTAAAAACATCATTATAAATATTATCAAAAACATTAAGTATAGTTAGAAAGGGATGCAAATACATGCAACGAATAGATTCATCCCTTGCTAACTATACTTGAGAAGAGATCTCCACTTGAGTGTCGTTCTATAATACGGGTCTAACACACAGATTACAAAATAGTTACTATGTAACAGATAGTTCACTCCGCTAAGTCATTTAAATAAATAGCAACTCTAACTATAACGCAATAAAGTAGAATTCAGCCTGTACGGCGCAAATTACGAACGGCCACTCGTTGTATCTCTTTCTATCGCATATATTCTAGCTCTTTTGCGACCTAATTTCTATGGATTTACACCGCCGGCGTTGCCGCCGCGTTTTCGAGCCGACACGGGGAGTGATATAGGCCTGTCTAAGATAAGGTGGTGGTAGCTAGCTAGGCAGACTTAGTCCTATCACCTAAAATGAACCCCCACTGGGAACCGTATCCGGGACCTCTGGGAACCGGTGGAGTATAAGTACTAGTTTACCACAGAGGCCGTTAAATTTGTTGGCTGGTTTTGATTGCCACCCACTTCACCTTTTAAATCTTACCATCAGTTACATTTTAGTTCGATTTAAATGGAAACTGGGGAAATGCTCGAGTATTTTCTTCAAAAAATGCTAACTTAAATTAAAAACCTCTCAAGTAAATCCGAACTCAATTACGAATCCACTCGGGTGTCAAAAAGTGATTGGTTTTTTTTACAAACCGCGTCTTATTTTTCTATGATTAGTCATTAATCTTGCTCAGTTTAGTTGGATTTTGCTAAATTGGATTTTTGTGAGTTACATCCTTAGTTGAATACTAATGATTAAGTTTCTGTGGTGTAATGAAAATGTGGCCTTCTTTTATGCTAAGCCATTTATTAAACATGGTATCAAATTAGATAAAGCTGAAGAGTTTTTTTTCATTGAAACTGTTGTAAAATATTAAACATCTACTTTATCACGCCAAAACACAATACTTCTTACAAGATACTCACAAACAACGAAACAGAGTGAACCAAGAAATTACCTTTTAAACTGACATAGTGCCACAAGAGGAGCTCGTGGTGCAGTAGTTACCGCGCTCGACATGGTTGCCTACCATCAATTCTTATTGCGGTTTTGTTTAGGACCTAAACTGATCTGCTTCGCTTATTCGTACCACGACAGCTTAATATCAATGACAGCGATTCAGTGATCATTCAATGACATTTGACAGCCGCTAAGCTGTCATGACTGTAGTCTTATTTGACTTATAACTCGGCCAAGTTAACATGTCACCTGCAGGTTATACCCGTCCCTCTCACTCTCCGGGCATGACAGAATCGAGTGAAAGAGACGGGTAGAAGAAAAAGGGCACAAATCGTTCGGTCATTCACATTTAGCAATTCATTTGCGATCCAGTTTTTAGAAGGTCGTAGTACGAAAGAAAGCAATTCATTTTAGGAACCTATTCTGCATCGCGCTATTTTTGAATCGCTATCTTTAAGTTGATGGTAGGCACCCTGCTATCGTTGAGGTTAAGCAACTTTCGTAATGGTCGGTCACTGGATGGGTTATCAAAAACTTTTTCATCTCGAGCTCCTCCGTGCTTTGGAAGGCCCTTTAGCCCCTCAACTGTGGCTTTCAAAATGTCAGATTACCCACGTCTGTGGAGCCCAGAGTGGGTCTCGCCACAGTATAGGGTGGGGGAGGGGCCGAAGTACACTAAAACGGCATTTCTTTATTCCCTGCTCAAGTGGAAGCCCTTATTAGGAATGAAACCTATTTAAAATGAAATTTCCAATTTAAAATAGTAAGCTTTTGTAATATTTGTTTAGTGATAAAGTTGTACAGCTGTCATAATTACAGGGGTCCCTAAATTTTCAATAGATTATGTATCATAAATATATAATAAAACACTCTTTACGTTAGTAACCATGTTTTCTATTTACCTTACATTACTATTTACAAGGAAAAAGCAGAATAAACATGACTCATATACAAATATTTCACAAAATCAACGTTTTCAGTATAGTAGAAAAATGGTGCCTACCCTAAGATCAGCCTCAATTAGGCTTTGTATTACATGATATTTTGAAATCATTTCACACTGTAGATAACACAGTATTACATTTTTAAAAAATAGAGGTTATTATCTGGGTTTTACAAGAGTATTAACAGTGTAGTTTCAGTAGATTTTATGTAGGAGTTACACAAAAAAGATTATTATTTTGTCATAAAAAGCACTACCTTGATATCTATGTGATTAACAAAACAATTACTAACTTTTTCACAGAGAAGTTATATTTTCTTATAATTATAGGTAACAAACTATAAATTAAAACAACAAAAATAATATCTATTCAAAGAAAATTCAGCAAAAACATGTAAACAAAACAAGTAAACAAGTAAGCAAAAAGGACCACTTTACAAAACAAAGTGTTGGATTAATATGGATAAGGCTTTTTTTTATTATTTTAACTTGGATGAAGTATTCGACCATCGCCAACCACCTCGACGTGTGCGAACACCACCACGTGTGCGAACACCACCATCTTCACTGGCATCAACATGTCCGGCACCGCTACCTTGCCCGGCTCCACCACCCCTCTCCGTTCCACCACCCCGCCCAGAGGTCCCACCTCGTCTAGGACGACGTGCGCTTGCGCCTGATCGCATGCGTGGCCTTACATAATAAAAAAAACACTGCACAAGATGCAAATAAAAAATAGGTAGGTAGTATAAAAGTCGAAAACAAAGAACACAGTGAAATAATTGCAAAAAATCCGGCCAAGTGCGAGGTTCCGAAAGCAACTAAGTATTCAAAATATATTCTTAAAAGTGCACCCTTTGTTAATGACCAAACATAGCTTTCAAAATAAACAAACATAAATATACACATATTTATAGTTGATTTTTATCATAAAACATAATTTGTAAGCAAATCCGCCACGGCGTATCCATGCTAAGCAGGCTGCCGCGGCGGCCATTAAAACTCGGAAGAGACCGTCTGTGATAGGCGCGATTTGGGTTTCGCCCGGTCTGTGACGCGGCCACTTTTGGGCTTCTAGTGAACCGGTACTTGTTTTCGTTATTGTTTAAGACTTTACGGAATATTTAACCGCGTCAGAGTATTATAACAAGAAAACTATGTTAATTTAACATCATATCAAATTAATGTGAAATGTTTAAATGAACTAATAGTGTTATAAAAACTAATAACATCGAGCAAGTACATGCAAGGCATGGGTTAGGCTTCTGTTTTAGGGGCTGTTATTTTGCATAAAATCGTAATAAACACACTTAATTCTAGTATGAAACGAAAGTTTACTTACATTTAAAGCGATTAGCTGCTTCTTTCTTCTTTAAATTCTACTAAAAATACTGTTTTTGTGTAAATTACCGCGCACGTACACACTCTGACACCGCCGATATTTTACTGCCGGTTGGCGCCAAATTGTTCACCTACCGAGTATTCAGACGACCGCTTGCTACCCGTCTCGTTTCACGTATAACACGTTTAAATGAGATAGACAAAGACAAAAACAGTTTATCAATGTGTTTAAGCTCGAAAGGTGAGCGCGAAAGCCGCGGCCCAAAAGGGAGCACGACACAGATGCAGCAAATTTGACAGCGGCCCAAATTGGATCGCGCCACATACCAGAGGTTAAGCCGTTAGTCCCGGCTGCATTTTCAGTCGTTGATACCCACTAACCCGTATTAGGTCCGCGTGATTGGTCATGTAGTCCCATTCTCCTTATCCGTCCATAAGGAAGGCCAGTACCCCAGTGAGGACATTTAATGGCTGATGATGATGATGATGATAGCGCACAAACTTAACTGACCCAGTAGTCATTTTTGAAATCAAGAAATTTTATAAAGTGCTGACCCCTTTTGACAGCTATTTTGTATTGCTAGTGGCTTTCATGGCTGACACTAAGTCAAATATTATTCCGTAAACGCAAAGGCTGACAACGCATATGCAACCCTTCTGGTGTTGATGACTACTTCTCATCACGTGGCCCGTCTGCTTGTTTGCCCCTTTACAATAAAAAAAAGATTCAATGAAGGCCTTTATATCAAAATACAGCTGTAACTCTGCGAGTTAACAGGTCTTTCTTATACATGGATAAGGACAATTGCCAGCACCAAAGTCTCTGAAGTTGTATCAAAGCGTGCCAAATAAATCTTTTATCAGTCAGTCAGAAGACAAATTATAAATCTTTCCTCTTCACTATCCATTAACTCTTGTTTATCCTTATCTGCCATTTAACGTCTCCACTGCTAGTGCACAGGCCTTTCTTATAGTTAAAGAAGTAGAATAAGCCATGACCTACCACGCGAGTCCAATGTGGATTGGTGGGTATTAACGACTGCAAATTCAGCTGGAGTCAACGGCTTAACATGCTTTTTGACGCACGTAGGATCTCTTGACAATACATTTTTGGTGAATTGTTGTAAGTATAAGTTGTTGCTTAAAGTTGCTCAACCTCAAAGAACGCAGGACGAGCGCGCTAGCCACTAGATCAATCAATCAATTTCCTCCTCCGTGGCCAAGTGGTGTACGCACCGGTTTCCAAAGTGCCACTATCTTTAGAGGTCCCGGGTTCGATTTCCGGTTGGTAAAAATTGAAAACTAACTTTTCCATATTTCCTCGGGTCTCGTAATATCCGTCGTTGTTTCCAATTTCCATAATACTGGTGCTCATGCCAAGCTATAGTAGCTTGGCATTGGAACAATGTATGTGATGGTATCCAATATTTATTTACCAGCCACAGGATCCTACCATCTGTCTACTTCGTCATTCATGAACTCTAGTTCATCATCCGCAGTCATAAATAACCATTCCAAATCCATTTTAGAAATACTTTAGAGACAAACTCCAACAGTGACTGCTTAAAGGTCATCCTTTATAAAGGTGTCGGCTCTATTTGTTTCCCTTTCTCTGCCATTGTTGATCGTACACTTGTATAATTAATAACGTTTTGGGTGTGTGTCCAAGTTTTGTTTGAGCATCTCGCTTTCTCTATGTTTTGGATGTGCATTTTTAATTAAACGCTCTTTGTTTAAGCTTTGTTAACGTAAATATTCTCTGAATTGATTTACGATTTCTCTTGATGGGAATGGACAAAAGAGGAGAGTTAGTTTTGCTTCGATATCGACTGTTTAAAATTGTTGATGTCGAAGAATTATTCTTATAACTTGTTTTGTTTATTCTATGTAAAAAACATTTATTTTATTTGCACAGCATAAGGCTTTTGGCAAGATAATGAGGTAAATAATAGAGTTAAAAAAACAAAAAACCCGATTGCAAAAGAATAACCATTACAAAGAGAAAACGCTCTTTATTTTCTCATTGCAGTTTAAACTATTTACGCCCGAATTCTCTAACGCAAATCATCTTTGGGAGCGTCTCAAACATCATGGCATCTCTTTCATACGTTTGACATTAAAAGTGACAGGGCGATGTGTGAGACGCTCCCAAAGATAAGTAGCGTACGAGTATTCGGGCATAAGTGTTTTATCGAACTGTCCCCTGACTGCAATGAGAAATTAAAGAGCTTGTTTTTCCCCTTTTCAGTGGTTAATTTTGCGCAGTCGAGTTCTTCTTTTAAACCATCATGTTTTTATTTTTGACTTTTTAGTTAATTATCAATAAGTTATTTAAATTTTTACTTTATTACATTCACAATGCAATTTTTATGGTTGTGAAACGGGTCGATTTTTTCTAAATACTTCATTTTCCATTTTTTTTATTATCAATAAGTAAAAACATATGTACTAATTTAAAAAATCCTTTTTTAGATAAATTAATGCGGTAGTTCGACGTTTGTGGAATCGCTATTTAACCGCTTCATTTTGATTGGTAGTTTTTTTTTATATTGTACAAAACTCCACCATTTAGATTTTTTTAATGTACTCACTCAGGTGTCACTCGCGCTATTATGAAGAACCTAACGACACCTCATACGTGAAAATCCTTCAAACCGTTTAGGCTGTAGCAGGGAACATAGAAATCTACATACATACATACATTTATACATAGGTACTCTTGAAAAACATAACCCTCGTTCTGTTGTAGTCGGGTAAAAAATAATAATGTTTTTAGAAGGTTTTACCCAACAATATTACAATAACTTCATTTGGAGAGTATTTAATGATGGCACAAACTTTTTTGTATTTTTTACAATAAATAAGAAGAATAGGTAATAATTTATAATAACAGCTAGACCTAAGAATTGACGATAAATAATGTATATTGTTTTGAAGGTATTGCATCATTGGAATATATAGAGTTAGTCCTTTAGTTAATATTCTAATTTTCAATGAAGTTTTCCAATCAAAACCTCTCAGAAATTATCGGCCTTTTAGTAAGCCCTAATTTGTCAGCCGTCAAAAATCAGCCGAGTGTCTAGTGAGTAAGTTGCTCACGAGTTTTATACGCACTTTTTCAACACACTTGCGAGGAAAAGCAAACATTTATTGCATACAATAACCTTATATTAGCTAAGGGAAAAAGCGCGCAATTTTTTTTTCCCGCGCCAAATGTAAGGTGATTGATTACATACAGCCATACAGCCTATTTCAAAATAATTATAATAATAGTGGTAAAATGCAAATGTTTCATACTTAACAAATTATTGTTAATTATAAATAATTTGATAATAATATACTTAATTATGTTTTTTGTCTTAATTAGGGACACATTTATGTATTCTAAAAACGTAAATGGATTTTCAGCCATATAAATCCTTTTTGTTGTTACAAAAAAAAGAACTGTATCTATTACCCGGTGAAATCGAAAATGCTCTCTTGACTCGCATATAACTTGCAGTTAGGTACTAACTTAATTTTGTAGGGATACTGTATTACCCGGTTAAATTGAAAAGTCTCTGTTTACTCGCATATCATTTGCAGTTAGGTACTTACTTAACTTTGTAGGGATAATTCTATTACGCAACTAGTACTGTAATATTATTATGCACGCGTGTGTTATAGTTCGGTTTATGGCCCTAAGATCGATGTTATAAGGCTCACTTTATGAGCAAGTGTGTTGAAAATTGTATTATACTTGAATATTGTACTTCGTATCACCAATAATAGATAGATGAAAATAAATAATCACAAACACGGAGAAGTTTTATAGGGTACATGACAGATAAGTCTGCATGCATGCGCGACTGGGGCATTTTTGTCGCTAGTTACAGTACATTTTTTTGTTCTCATCTTATGGAAAAGTTTAGTATTCGATTTGAACCGTGCGCAGACGTGAAAGCGGCCTTGGAAAAAATGACAGTTTTGTAATTAGAACGACAGTCAAAAATATTTTCTAGTTTGATAGGCGGCAACACTGACTGTCAGTCATCAAAAATATCGACCAAAGTAGAGTATTTGTTGTAGACTTTTAAACCTTAAAGTGTGGTATTTGTGAATCGTGATATTTTCTATAAAAAACATTCGCGTGGTGCATTGTTATTTGGAAGAATATTCAACTGAAACAATCGCTGTTTATACTTACTGTTACATTTGGAAAGAAGTAATTAGATATTTTACCTACATAATAAAACAGGTATCGCTTTGATGCAACATTAGACGGCCGTCCATTGCAACTTGGGCATTCTCCTTTGGGTCACAGATACTTTGTAGCCTGGAGAGGAACATAGGCTACTTTTTATCCCGGAAAAACATCACATTCCCGCAGGATAATGTCGTGTAGTCGACGCAGGCGAAGCCGCGGGCGGAAAGCTAGTTTATAATATTAGTATGGATGAACTCGCCGCAAACGGCTGACGCCGGTAGTCGTAACTAGTATCTTCTTCTAGCTTCAAGTGGCGGGGCGTTTGTGGCTGTCCAGTGTGGCGCGTGTCGCTCGTGTGCGGCGACACTTACATTCGATCATCAACTCTCATATTAATTCTCTGTTTTTCCAACATTAACACATAATGTTACATTACATACCACATACCTCGAAACTAAATTCACTCGCAGCTCCATTTCCAAGAAATGTTATGAAAACGAGTTCAACCTTTGTTTTCGAAAGTTGTTTTTGTAAACGTATTGCGGTCTCGTTTATTAAATGTTACCTTATTCATGGAGTAGCAAGTTTTAATTGGACGACAGTAAGTGGTTTCATATTGAATGGTACCTTTATTCGTTTAAAAAATTTACTTAAATACTAGTTTTAAAAGTGTCTAGAGTTTACATTCCACGTCGGCAGTGGCATGTCTGTCTTACTTACATCTTACATCTTACTTTTGCTTCGCTGTAGTCGGGTAAAAAGGTCACGAACGTTACGATGTTACGTCAAAAATTACAGGAAATAAGAGCGTGCGCTCTTATTCGCTTGGCCGTTTTTGACACTCCAACAGGTTATCTAGTTGTATTGTTGATCGAATCACAGATAGGTATAATTACATCCATCTTATTTTGTTACTAGTTGATCCTCGCGTTTTTACCCGCGTGGTACCCGTTCCCGTGGGAATATCGGGATAAAATATAGCCTATAGCCTTCCTCGATAAATGGACTATCCAACACAAAAATATTTTTTCAACTCAGTCCAGTAGTTTCTGAAATTAGCGCGTTCAAACAAAGAAACTTTTGAGCTTTATAATATTAGTATAGATACACAACGGGGTAGCACATAGCCTTCATCACACCTGATGTTAAGTGGTGATAAGGCTGAAGGTGAAAGCGCGCTACTCCCGGAATCCTCAACCACTGAGGAACTGGCTAATTTACCTCTAACTGCCGGAACACAATAATGCTGAAAACATTATTGTTATGGCGTCAGACTTAGGTAAGATCGTGGTAGCTAGCCAGGCGGGCTTAACACAAGCCCTACCACCATCCAAACCGAAAACAATATGTACCCCCACTGGGAATTGAACCCGGAACCTCTGGGTCTGATACTGGTGTTGTGTACCACTTGACTAGACCACAGAGGCAGTTAAAAGCTGCCTATAAAGAAAACTAGTATAAGCACCTGTGTCACGGATAACAGACAGAGATAAATGCAAGTTCCGGATGAGGATCAAACCCACAACCGTAGCCCAACTGACGTGATCATTGTACCTACTACGGAGTATCAAAATAGTATACGAAAATAGTATACGAAAACAGTCCGTGCAAACCGAGTTAAGGGCAATCGCTAGTTATTTGTTGAGATATATTAATATTGATGTTGATCAATATTGACTTAAGCCATTAAACTTGAAGATCATCTGTAAGTTAGTACTGACACGTAACTTTACAACTTTGAAGTTAAAGCCAATATAATTCTTTGAGTAACTTTGAAGTGAAATTTTAAAACACTCTTTAAAATAATCAGGTAATAAAATATAAAACGGTTTTCATACACCTCTCTTTATTATTTGTGAAAGAGTTTTAATTGCACTCACTTAAACACTTCGATTAAAAAATGCCACTAGTTGACACCTTACTAAATATAATATAGCACCGACTGTCCTTTTTTTTAACGGAACGCTTAACAACGGTTTTAAAAGGTTACGTTTTTGACACTCCAAGCGGTTAACTAATGGTATTTTTGATCGAAGGTTTAAGGACCCAGAATTGTGATCAAGGTTGACCTAGCACAGGATCACATTGGATATGTCGCAGGCGGACAATGGTCGAATCCGCCGGATGGTTAAGTATATAGTACAGCCCGTGGCGCAGGGGTTAGCGATCGTTAAAGTTAAGCAACTATCGGAATGGTCAGTCGCGGGATGGGTGACCAAAAACTTTCATCACGAGCTCCTGCTTCGAAAGGCACGCTAAGCCTCTGGTCCCGGCTGCATTTGCAGTCGTTAATACTCACCCATCCGCATTGGGCTTTCGTGGTAAGTCATGGCCCAGTCTTTTTATCCATCCATAAGGAAGGCCAGTGCCCCAGCAGTGGGGACATTAAATGGCTGACAATGAAATGTAAAAAAATTACATCAAAAGTATTGTGAATCACCACCTAAATCAACTTTATCTTACATCAAGGAAATCCGAAAAGCATTTAATTTGAACTCCTTTTCAAGAAAACTTTAAGTTTAACTTGCGCGATAGTGCCATATGGAAGTTGGGGCCCTTTTCCTACCAGAGGCTTTGAAACACACACATTCATGAATATTAATTCTTGTAAGCTAAGATCGAAATTACTGCCATGTCAGCCATGTTTTACCCTCGGTAGACACAACATGTTGAAACTTGTGATGTTATGTATTCTTGAATCGATAGAGTCACACGTGTAAAGTATTAGTGAGTTTTGCGTTTGTAGCGCGTGTATTTATGTCGTATTTACGTAGCTAAATATAAAATAATAAATATTGGACACCATCCCTAGTATTGCGGAAATTGGAAACAACGACGGGTATTATCATATACACCCAGACTCGAGGCAATATTGAAAAGTTCGTTTTCAATATTTACCCGACCGTGAATCGAACCCGGGAACTCTAGAGATAGCGGCACCTTGAAAACCGTTGCCGTCGATTAATTCATCGATGTTCTCTTTCAATTACTTGCATTTTATCATCATCATCATCAGCTATACGACGCCCACTGCTGGGCATAGGGCTCTCCAAAGGATCTCCATAGCGATCGGTCCTGCGCTGCCCGCATCCAGCGGCTTCCCGCAACCTTGACCACATCGTCAGTCCACCTTGTAGGGGGCCTGCCCACGGAACGTCGTCCGGTACGCGCTCGCCATTCGAGAACCTTTCCGCCCCAACGGCCATCGGTTCTCCGCGCTATGTGTCCCGCCCACTGCCACTTCAGCTGAGCAATCCTTCGAAAATAACGGTTATTTTAGTTCTCCTGCGGATCTCATCACTTCTCGCAGGGAAATACCAAGCATAGCTATCTCCATTGCTCGCTGGGTGACCTAGAGCCATCTTATAAGACCCGTAGTAAATTTGAATCGTGAGGAAAGTGGTCAGAAGGAGGTAGGAGAAGGAGGTAGGAGAAGGAGGTAGGAGAAGGAGGAAGCTTGAAATTACAAAGATGACAATAAATTATAAGCATATCAAACAATTACAACTAAATACAAAGCCAATGATAAGAGATAAAAAAAATAAGATGTCATAATAAAAATCATAACAATGCATGTATAAATTAAAACAAAATAAAATAAAATAAAGTCACATTATAAATTACAAATGAAGTACCAACCTGTAATTTAGTATGAACTAAATAGTATAACAATCACGACAGTAGACCCTTGACAAAATAACTCGTGTATGATTTACAAATACACAATTTTTATACGCAGGTCAGCGGTCACTGAAACCTTTTTCATTTCTCAACCTCGATCGAGTGGTTCCATCATAAGTCAGTCGGAGCAGAAACCTATAAAAGCTTGCGCCGAAATAACCAGCTTGAGATGTTGTACAATTTGTACCCGAAACAGGCACGGATTTAGCTTCGGTATTATTTTACACGCAACCGTTTGAGGGTTGATTGTTTTGATAACGAAGGTGAATAAATAAATGTCTTAAAACATTAGTCGACATGCACAGATCCGATTTTACGATAAGTGGTATAAGGCACTTGTGTTATAATTGAATATAAAAATCAGTACAGTTATTCTATTTTTATGCATATAGATAAAAACATAACCCTTCTTCTGTCGCAGTCGGGTAAAAACCATTTAACTCTGAAAAAGGTTTTTCTAAAGTTTCTATTTGTAACCTCCTACAAATACCTAAAGGATTCATAATTCCACTGGTTCAGTTAGTTATGACCATTTCTATGTCTCATCGGACCACCTTTTTTGCACAACTAATAAGCACGAAAAAAAGCACAACACAACAAAGTTCATCAAAATTGTTTTACAAATAATAATAGTTTTTGCATGGAATTATTTTTGACGTAAAAACGTAACATAACTTTCTGTTTGATAATTTCATGGCTAAAGGTCGCAGCAGATATATCAACTCAGAAAGGGATCGACATCGTATCGCCTTTCGCCTCGCCGTCAACCAGGCGTCAACCGATCGTAACCAAACCGGATCAGCGTCCGTCGGTACGTCGACTCGGCTACGGCTAGGCGACGCCGCGCAGTGGTTCCATATCATGGAATGACATGGGATCAAATCTCGGAATTTCAGTCTGACTTTTTTAAATGTGGACGACTAGCCGTAAGCGCGGGGATAGCAAGTTGAGCGACCCGCAAAGCGGTTCGTGAGCTGGTCCCGAGGCGAGGCGATTACGTTACGATTCCGATTAGTGTGCGTTTTAGTAGGGGGTTTCATACAAAGAATACTGAACCGCTCGAGTTGATACGTTTACGATCCGTTTACGAGTTGGTAAGTCTGCTGTGACCTTTAAACCTTTTTTGCATAGGTACCTATACCAAATTCATTCCTGTACAAACTGAAACGCGTACAGAAATCTTCGCTGAGCGTGTAGCCAAATTAATTGGATAACTCGTTGAGGCTCGCAAACTGTGGGAGAGATTCCTCCTCTTATACATCTTGATTTTGTCATTAAAAGATTACAGCCACATCGTTCGTCAATCTGGAGTACTTACGAAGATTTTAATTATTTTGTTTTGGATTAAAAGTCTTGGGAACAAGCAAATGTTGGAACATCTTAAGATTTAGGTCTTAATCAATACTTAACGGCCAGCTAGCTATTATCTATTACTAGCTTAATTCCAGTCACGGCATATATTCCAATGTGGAATAAGCTGTGCCCTTGTACAATTTCTTCTGTCTATATTTTTGTTCCTTTATAACTTTTAAAATGAATAAAATTAATAAATATTGGACACCATTACATACATTGTTCCAATACTAAGGTATAGTAGCTTAAGCACTAGTATTATGGGAATTGGAAATCATAAAAACCCAGATCCGAGGAAATATTAAAAAGTTCGTTTTCAACATTTACCCGACCGGGGATCGAATCCGGGGGACCTCTAGTGATAGCAGCACCTTGAAACCGGTGCGTACACTACTCGGCCAAGGAGGTCGTCAAACTTGTGTGTGTAAATAAATAAATAAAAACGTAAAAATATTCAAGTCTCAAAGTTAAGGTTTAATTTCAGAAAATGTATTGAAGACTTAAAGTTCACAATACAATGTTAGTGAAAGGGGAGCAATGTAAAACTTCAAAGAGAGACGGTTAGTACAAAAACTTTAATTTCTTTAATGTCTGCCCCAATTGACACTGACTGTTTGTCCTGGGCCTCGATCGCGGTAATTCTATGACGCATTAGTTAAGTGTACGTGCAGTTGAAGTGCAGTTGACGGGCAAAACCGTTTTTAATAACGCGCGGCTTTGACAGTGCGACAACGTTTTCTGTTCCGGTGGTAATCTTTGGAACTAAAACAGTTTTCATACGACAGTCTATTTTGACAGCTAAATTTGTATTGCAAGTGGTTCCTCTATCACGGATGTCACCGGATCAGACAGGATTGTAGAACGATAGGTTTGCGTGACGTGTGCGTCGTTATGTCATTACGGCAATTATACGAAGTCAAACGTCAAGACCCAAACGCGATGAAGACGCGCTGCATAGAATAACGGCGATTGGCCCGCTGTACCCTTAGCATGAACCATTATCGTTATCGTCATCGCCAGAGCAGCACTAAAATGAATTTAATAGAGCAAGCCCATACAATATAAAAAAAAAGTTTGACAGCAGCTCTTCACAGCTTTTGAAGATTAATATTTTAATATTGAATTACTTTGACGACAGTTTTTCATGCTTGGGTTACTACCGCTCTCCTTTTCGCATAGTTTAAAACAATACCAAACCACAATTTGTAGGACTTAAACTCAATTGTCTAAGTATGCCTCATTGAAACGCCTCCACAAATATTAAATACTAGCGGATCCTCGCGGTTTTACCCGCGTGGTACCCGTTCCCGTAGGAATATCGGGATAAAATATATGTCCTATGTCACTCGGGAAGAATGTAGCTTTCTAATGGTCAAAGAATCGAAATCGGTCCAATAGTTTCGAAGCCTATTCGATGCAAACAAACAAACAATCAAATCTTTCCTCTTTAAAATACTAGTATAGGTAGAAGTATAGACTAGCCTGCCACTTTCCACTCCACGACGTTATGCCTCGGGAATGTGATTTTTTTTTTCGGAATAAAAAAATTGCCTATATCACTCTCCAGCTCCCAAACTATCCATACTAAAAATCACATCGATCCGTTGCTCCGTTTTGACGTGAAGACGGAAAAACAAACAAACAAACTCTCACGTTTATATGAATGATAAAATAAGCTTTAATTCCCAACCTTTAATATCATAAGCGAAATCGTTTATCCCTTACACTTGCAACCATTACGTGACGCAAGTCTTAAAGTACTATGTACTTACCTGTATATGGTTTAATTTAAGAAAATGTCTTTGAGCCTAAAAGTTCACGTGAAATTGAAATAGAAGCAATGTAAAACTTCAAAGAGTGAGACGGTTATTACAAAGCGAGCTTGACGTCAAAACACGTGGAATTGAGTTGAGCTCATAAGGCGCTGCGTTGAGAATATGACACTCGTAGAGATGGGAAAAGGGTAACGATGTGAAGGGTAAATGCGTTCTAATCGGTATTTAAAAAAGGGTACTTAATTAAATTATTATTGTATTGTTATTTTAACATATTGATCTGATATTAAGTTACTCATATTTATCTTAAAGTCATTTACAATTTTTGATGTATCTAAATTAAATATTAGAATACAATTTAAAAAAAATCTTCATTGTTCATTCTAATCTCAAAAGTTCTGTAGGAAAGTAGAAGAGTTATCATGCTTAAATTTTTAATTATTTAAAAATTAAATATTGTTTTTAAACAATCAAAATCAGTTATACAAGTGGTCATAAGTTGCACTTAAGTTTTAGATTAAAATTTTATTGTGTTTACTGTATTTTTTATAAACATTGTTTATTGTTATTATAAAAAATATTTAGCATTGTGAATTCGAAAAATTTGTGCTCTGAAATAGATTCATTAGGATATTACTAAATTTACTCTTGCTCAAATCGAATCCCACCCCTAAACCCGCCTATACGGGAAGGTCTTTTTATGATGTTTGTACGGACATTACGTACTCATTTTCAGGCTAATACGTTTTTCATGACGATGTTAACCGATACATACCTACATTATGTGTATGTGAAATGTCATGAAGGTAGTTAATGAGAACGAATTTCAATGCTATTTCAAATAATTATATTTGGAAATATATGGTACGGTAAAAATTATAGCTGGTAGAATTATATAGGGGTAAAAATTTGTTTATTATTGTTTTTTATTTCCAGATATTAATTACTAGATACAAAGAGAATGCTCCAAAATCTGAAAGTGTACAGAAACCAAATGTATCTCAGAAATAAATTGAAAATTGTTTACCGCTATGATCTAGTTCGCCTATACTTAACTGTATTTATCATAACCCATTGAGTAATTGTGATAGAAACTGACCTTAATCGTTATGCAGTATGCTATGTTAGCGTGATTTTTCAATTTAACGACTCAAAAAAAAAACAACAACTATTGAACAGTTTCTTGCCGGTTCTTCTCCAAGGTCTCCCGCCGTAGGGTTTGCTAATCTTCTATGACGTTCACAAGTATGGTAAATTACAATCTAAATTGAATAGACAAATTTGACTTTGACTTCACATGTCATCACTGTCCAACTTATATGGCTATTTTTCCAACAGTAGGGAATTTTATTCTTTCCATTTTTTTTGATTAAGATAATCTTTAAATATCAGCAAAATCCTAAAATACATTTGGTTTCTGAACATACATTAATTGGTTCACTTCCCCTCACTAACTTTATTTCTTCACTAGCTGACCCAGCAAACGTTTATTTCCCAAATACATCAATTAATAAATAATAAGAAGACTATGTCTAATGTGTGTGTTTAGTTTATACACTAAAAGCTGCCTGCATCTACCAGACAACAGATAACGCTAAGTTATATACTTCCAATAGAGGGGCCTTAAGATTGGTCTTTATTTAAATTGGAGAACGAGTTATAACGTTTCTAACTATGAAGGGAATTAAAACGAGATGTTTTGGGAAGTTGATTTTTGCAGTATATTTTAGTAGCGGTAGTTTTTTTTTATCCATTTATTTTTCCCTCGACTTGACTATCATTGATGGATATAATTATACGTCTCGGGTAAAATGATACGTTTTATGCACTTGTTCTACAATCTACTAATACACTATTTTAACGTTTTAATGGACAGTTTCGTATTTGCAGTCGTGAAGTGCTAACGATTGTTATAATTTAAAAAAGTTACTCTGTGAAGTATACTGCGTGTCAGTTAAACTTTGCGCGCACGTGCGACTGCGGCATTTTTGGAATAAATGACAGTTTTGTATCGAAGGTACGACAGTTAAACGATTTTTCATACAAAATTACACTTTTTACTTAATTTTCTGGAATTAAAAGTAGCCTATGTTACTCTCCAGCTCCCAAACTATCCCTATACCAAAAATCACGTCAATCCATTGCTCCGTTTTGACGTGAAAGGTGGACAAACAAACAAACACACTTTCACGTTTATAATATTAGTATGGATTGTAGTAGTGTAGCGTGTGAAATTGTGAAACGAGATTTTTATCTCTCCATGTCATTTTTCTCTTTCCCTCGAGGGAAACCTTCTCTGAAATAGGGGACGCGTAGTTGATGTCCTCCTGGGACAATTATTTGTTTGTTGTTCCATTCCTGAGTGTTATTTTCTATAGTCATGCAGATTTCCGTTTAAATTAAAGATTTTAGTGTATATAGCCTTCCGTCCGAGGCTCGCCGGCTTGTACTACACGAGTTTATGTTCCTCTCCAGGCTACAAAATATCTGTGTCCCAAATTTCAGCCTAATCCGTTCAGTTGTTTTGTCGTGATTGAGTAACAAACACCCAAACATCTATACTTTCACATTACTTATAATAGGGGAGGAGCCCCGGTTTTGACCACTGTACCGGTTTTGGCCACTTTTTGCTATAAAAGTTTTCTAAATCGATTTTTTTTCAATAAATTCCATTTTTTGTTTTAAAAATATTTTGTATAAAAATTTTAGGAAAAATTGTTTTGGATAAAATCCTAGTAATATTATAAATGTGAATGTTTGGATGTTTGGATGTTTAGATGTTTGGATGTTTGTTACTCAATCACGCCAAAACGGCTGAACGGATTTGGCTGAAATTTGGAACATAGATACTTTGTAGTCTGAAGAGGAACAAAGGCTACTTTTCATCCCGGAAATATATCACACTCCCGCGGGATAACGTCGTGTAGTTCACGCGGGCGAAGCCGCGAGCGGAAAGCTAGTACTTAATAAACCTTTGTTTTTTTAAATCAAATTGTTGTTTTGCAATTGATTGGTTTCTAGCGCATAAGAATATATTGATTTAACCTGGGTTTGGTTTTGATTTTTCGCTATACTTACAAAAGTTTAACTATCAATAAGTGGCCAAAACCGGTACATTTGGCACCTCTCACACATTTTGTGTTATATACAAAAAGCTATTTTACTTTTCTAAATTTGGAAAATGTACCTTTAAAGATAGATTATTTATAGTTTAAGATATAATTTGTGTCTTAAACACCTAACCAACCATTTAGTACTTAGTGCTTAAAAGTCAAAAAATCCTTAAAGTGGCTACAAAGGGTACCTCTGCCCTGCTTGTAGGATTGACTAAATCCAAGTCTATTAATATTATGTGCTGTAGTCTGCTACTTATTCAATTTATTTACTGTTTGTTTGTAGAAATCTTAAAGCTTTCAGAACACCAAATTGCTTCTTCACGAACTTGAAACGAGAGCTTTCAATACAGATTGTATTAACAATGGTTATCTTGATCTTGACCTCAATCCGGTTGGATCGGTATCCATTACAATCATCAGAAATTATAAAGTTCAACATTTGCAATAACTTCTATTATTCAATAGAACTCATTAAATGGTGGTGGAAGTTAGCCGTTCCATCGAATTAATAGAACATTTAAACCTTCACTGGGGAACCGAACCTCAGTTTCTTTGTTATCAACCCAATAACTTGCTTTAATTTAAGTGTCGCCGTTAGTGGCTCTACTCGGTTTTTAGTTGAAGGCGGAGCGGGGAGCGACGCGAGTTTTGAATTCAGTAGTAAAACAAATCTGTTTTACGTTTTGTGTTCAAAACTAAAACTTTAGTTCTTTATATGACCGACTAGTTTTCCGCCCGCGGCTTCGCCCGCGTGGACTTCACGACGTTAACCCGCGGGAATATGATATTTTTCCGGGATAAAAAGTAGCCTATGTTCCTCTCCAGGCTACAAAGTATCTGTGTTCCAAATTCCAGCCAAATCCGTTCAGCCATTTTGGCGTGATTGAGTAACAAACATCCAAACATCCAAACATCTAAACTTTCACATTTATAATATTAGTAGGAGTAGGATAGTAGGATAGCGGCGCCAGTCTGGTTTTGTTACAAAATCATACGTCACGATAATGATTTTTTTTCAAGCTAAGGGTAACTGATCTGTGTTTCCATTCATTTGACAAACAGGTGGTATCAGCTCTACTGATAAACGTATCTCCGCTCAGCACCCCTAGCATGAAAAACTGTTGTAATGGTAACTGGAGTAAAGTGCGTGTCAGATAACTCTGCGCGTGACTGGATCAATTTCGGCGCTCGTTACAGTATATATATTTTTTTCTTAAGATATAGTAAATATTAGTTTTCGATTTTGTCCGCTGGCAATCTTATCTGGGCAGCACTCTTAAGTGCGACAAGCTTTTCTGTTCCGGTGATTATCTTTGAAACTAAAACAGTTTTCATACGACAGTCCATTTTGTATTGCAAGTGGCTCCTCTGTCACGGCTGTCACCGGAACAGAAAAGCTTGTGTCACTGTAAGCTTGACCGTCCTTCAAAAGCTGTCAAAGTGCTGCTGTCAAATATGTATTGTATTGAATTTCGGTTCCTTAAACGGCCGAAAGAGGCGATTAGGCCTTAATTAAATTTCTAACCCATCACGTGTTCTACAGGACTTCCGAGGGGTATATGCTGCCATACTTAACCATCCGCCTGCGACATATATATAAAACTCTTGCGTTGCTGACTCACTGACAGCCAAGGCACAACCGAAACTACTGGGCGCAAGAAACTGTTTGGCACATATTATGTGCCGTGTAGTGCCGGCACATAAAAAGAATAGCACTACCCCCTCTCTTCCCGTGGGTGTCGTAAGAGCCGACAGAGGGAAAACTGCCAAAGGAGATGGGCAGCAGCGTCTCCATTTAACAGCAGGCCATACTGCGATCGCCAACCCGCCTGCCAAGCGTGGCGATTATGGCAAAACCCCCCGATATGGATACACACAACAAAAATCGGCCCCCAGTCCCCGGCGGCCCCGCTATTCCTAGCTACGGTAGCGGCTACGGTAACGGCGGGGCAGGGGGTGCTAAGAATCCCCGGGTAGGCTCCGGCTACCAACACCGACGACTTGACCTGGCAACCTACAACACGCGCACGTTGAGGCTCGACGAGAAGCTTATAGAGTTGGAAGAGGCAATTAGTAAGTTGCATTGGGATATTATTGGGTTATCTGAAGTCCGAAGAGAGGGGGAGGACTCGATTACCCTTCAATCCGGTAACTTACTATACCACCGGGAGGGCGACCAACAGTCCCAAGGTGGTGTCGGGTTCATCGTCCATAAATCCCTTGTCAACAACGTGATCACCATCGGAAGTGTCTCGAGCAGGGTAGCGTACCTGATACTCAGATTATCGAAACGATATTCGCTGAATGTTATCCAGGTCTACGCTCCGACCTCGAAACACGACGATGTCGAAGTGGAGGCTATGTATGAGGAGATCTCTAAAGCCATGCATAGCTATAAAACCCACTACACGGTTGTGATGGGGGATTTTTTTTTTAATGCTAAGTTGGGGCAACGCTGTGGTGATGAGTTGAGAGTGGGGCAATTTGGATTTGGGCAACGGAACGAAAGGGGCCAGATGCTGGCAGACTTCATGGAGAGGGAGAACCTCTACATGATGAACTCCTTCTTTAAGAAGCCCGTAAGCCGCAAATGGACCTGGATTAGTCCGGACGGTAAAGTCAAAAACGAGATAGATTTTATTATGTCAACGAGGAAGCAAATATTCAATGATGTCGTTGTCATCAACGCCGTAAAGACGGGAAGCGATCACCGCATGCTTAGAGGCACATTGAATATCAACGTCAAGCTGGAAAGATCTCGACTAATAAAATCTACGCTCCGACCAATACCGGCTCAAATTCAAAACCCCGAGTGCTTTCAGCTCGAGCTCCAAAACCGCTTCGAAGCCCTTGAGAACAGCATCGATATGGACGATCTATACAACATGGTGGTGGATACTGTCCGCACGGTAGGGTCCAAGCACTACAAAACCCACCGTCCTAAATTAAAGAAACTCTCCAGCCACACTATCCGACTCATGGATCAGAGAAACGAAATGAAACTACAGAACTCAGCGGATGCCCTTCGTTATCGACAGCTAAATAGGCAGATCTCCAAGTCCTTGACAAGCGACCTTCGCCAATTTAATACCGAGCGTATTAAAGAGGCCATTGAGCGGAACAAAGGCTCCAAAGTGTTCGCTAGAGATCTGGCTATAGGGCAAAGTCAACTGACGAGGCTGCAAGCTGAGGACGGTAGTATCATTTCATCAACACCTGAAATCCTGAGGGAGATTGAGAGTTTCTATGGACAGTTGTACTCCACGCAAACACCTGTTGAAAGTAAGGCTACAGAACCTAGAGCCAAGCTTACCCGACACTATACCGAAGATATCCCGGACGTCAGCCTGTACGAGATTAGAATGGCTCTCAAGCAGCTCAAAAACAACAAGGCGGCGGGCGATGACGGAATCACAACAGAACTTCTGAGAGCGGGCGGTAAGCCGATACTTAAGGTCCTCCAGAAGCTCTTCAACTCTGTCATCCTCGAGGGCAAAACGCCAAAGGCATGGGGCAGAAGCGATGTGATGCTGTTCTTCAAGAAGGGTGATAAGACTCTCTTGAAAAACTACCGACCCATCTCGCTTCTGAGCCATATCTACAAGTTGTTTTCGAGAGTCATTACGAATCGTCTCGCTCGCAGGTTCGACGACTTCCAACCTCCCGAACAAGCCGGGTTCCGAAAAGGTTATAGTACCATAGACCACATTCATACGCTGCGGCAAGTTATACAGAAGACCGAAGAGTATAACTTGCCACTATGCTTGGCGTTCGTGGACTATGAGAAAGCCTTTGATTCGATCGAGACCTGGGCAGTGCTGCAGTCTCTTCAGAGGTGCCAAATAGACTACAGGTACATCGAGGTGCTGAGGTACTTATACCAAAACGCCACCATGTCAGTCCGACTACAGAACCAGAGCTCTAATCCTATCCAACTACAGCGAGGTGTGAGACAGGGAGACGTCATTTCTCCGAAACTATTCACAGCTGCGTTGGAGGATATTTTCAAGCTACTGGACTGGAAAGGATTCGGCATTAACATCAATGGCGAGTACCTAACACACCTGCGGTTTGCCGATGATGTAGTTCTCATGGCTGAGACCTTGGAAGACCTGAACACAATGCTCGAAGATCTCAGCAATGCTTCCCAAAGAGTGGGTCTGAAGATGAACATGGATAAGACGAAAATCATGTCCAATGCCCATGTTGCATCCGCTCCAGTTAATGTTGGGAACATTACACTCGAAGTTGTTGACCACTATGTCTACCTAGGACAGGCAATCCAATTAGGTAAGTCCAACTTCGAGAAAGAGATCTCTCGTCGAATCCAGCTCGGATGGGCAGCGTTTGGGAAGCTCCGGCATATATTTGCGTCCAAAATTCCTCAATGTCTCAAGACTAAGGTCTTTGACCAGTGTGTGTTGCCAGTTATGACTTATGGAAGCGAGACGTGGTCTTTTACTATGGGTCTCATAAGAAGGCTCAAGGTTACCCAGCGAGCAATGGAGAGAACGATGCTTGGTATTTCTCTGCTCGATCGAATCAGAAATGATGAGATCCGCAGGAGAACTAAAACGACCGACATCGCTCAAAGGATTGCTCAGTTGAAGTGGCAGTGGGCGGGACACATAGCGCGGAGAACCGATGGCCGTAGGGGCGGAAAGGTTCTCGAATGGCGACCGCGAACCGGACGACGTTCCGTGGGCAGGCCCCCTACAAGGTGGACCGACGATCTGGTCAAGGTCGCGGGAAGCCGCTGGATGCGGGCAGCGCAGGACCGATCGTTGTGGAGATCCTTGGGGGAGGCCTATGCCCAGCAGTGGGCGTCTTACGGTTGAAATGATGATGATGACATATTATGTTCCGATAGGATACGATGAAAAAGAAAGAAAGAAAAGCCATTTATTTCGACATCACATGACAAAAACCACAAATATTTAATAAAAACCAGACCACAGATGCATAAAAAATAAAAATAAACACAAATAAGACAAAAAAAACGGTTACTCTACCGTTTGCGAGGACCATTTGTGTTTCGTTCTTGCCTGATCTCGAACAGTTACTGTATCGACAGTTTTTCGTGCTACGGCTACAGCTCTGCTTTCCGCTACTAATCTGAAATAGACTGTCGCAGCGGAAAAGCCGTGGCGAAGGTGTTTAACCTCTTTCGCTAGCGTTTAATTTTCAAAATTTGCGCGCCCCGGATAAAGTTGGCGTTTTAGAGTGAAATATTGAATCTGATGCTTCCTTGTGGTTCTCACCTCGACCTCGTTGAATTAAGACCGTGCTTTATTTAAATTGGAGAACGAGTTATAACGTTTCTAGCTATAAAGGGGATTAAAACGAGATGTTTTGGGAAGTTTATTTTAGCAGTTTATTTTAGTAGAGGTATTTTTTTATCCACAACTGGGTAGCACTAAGCCTTCATTACACCTGATGTTAAGTGATAAGGCTGAAGGTAGCACTACTACCGGAATCCTTGATTAATGAAGAGCTTAAATTTTAAGTAATTACATATTAAGTACCGCATTGGTTAAAGATAGACTTTATACACTGTTTTGACTTTTTAATGGAGCGTTTCGTATTTGCAGTCGTGAAGTGCTAACGATTATTAACACCTTAACTGCAACATACAAATATATTTTATACAATTCGTGAATGAAACACTAAAAACAAATGAACAATAAAATTAGAAAAACCTTTGTGAAAATTTCAGATACAATATACAATATTACTTCTTGTTCCTTCTGATAAAAAAAATATTATATACTAACTAGCTTTCCGCCCACGGCTTTGCCCGCGTGGACTACACGACGTTATCCCGCGGGGGTGTGATATTTTTTCGGGACAAAAAGTAGCCTATGTTCCTCTCCAGACTACAAAGTATCTATGTCCCAAATTTCAGCCAAATCCGTTCAGCCGTTTTGGCGTGATTGAGTAACAAACATCCAAACATCTACCTTATAATTTTACTATTTATTCTGGAGTGCTGATTTGGTGCAGTGCTAGCATTTGGGTCCGTTACCCTATATCTATTTAAAATGTCTAATAATCATCTTTGTTACCAAAAAATACACTTGTGGTCACCATCACAAGGCAGAGCACAGCGATGTTGCTATAGCGACGCTATAGCGTTGTCGCAAATCATAGCTAAAAATAGCTATGCTCTTGGCTCAGTCAATTCATGATTTTCACTAAGATTGTTTTCATAGTAATAATTAGTCTTCCTTAACTTATTTGTAGCTTCTAATTCTATTTGTCGAATTTAGATGAGCGTTTTCGATGTTAATTAATATTTGATAACTCAAACAACCTTTAGGTTACTTTCAAAAGAAATTGAAATATCTATTTGATCTTGGCATCGTTATAAAAGTTTAAATTCGTATGAACTTAGTTTAACTTCTAACCATCAAGGGCGCTTGAAGCTCAAGAATATCGAATCTGAATTGAGAAGGCTTTGAATTCAGATGTAATTAATGACACTCGGTCGGTCTACTTTAAGGCGCATGTAGCCCGTAATTTACACTAAAATTGGCTTCAGTTAAGACGGTTTGTTCAAAAACTATTTAAAATGTGTTTGCTAAAAAGATCATCACCATTCATACAGGTAAGAAGTTTAGTGGTTTATTTTTTTTTACTTTTTTGCATTCACAATACAATTTTATTATTGAAAAATTGTAAATGAAGTACTTAGAAAAAAAACGAACCGTCTCACAACCAGCTCCGATGGGACTCGAACCCACCAACGCGTAGCTCTGTGGTAGAGCAGTCGTCTGAATAGCGAAAGGTCGTGGGCTCGAGTCCCATCGGAGCTGGTTGTGAGACGAGTCGTTTTTTTTCTAAATACTTCATTTTTAATTTTTTAATTGTTGATCATAAATTCTAATTCGAGCAACGGTTTTGTTATTTTAATATTTGTTGAAAACTAGCTATTTATTACGATAAGTAAATACTACATAATGCTTCACACGGGATCCATCATTGACGGAGATTTGTCAAAGAACAAAGATCTAAAGGGACAAACTTATCTGTATTTTTTCGATTTCTGATTGTGTGAACACAGGCATCCTACTTCCTACTAATCCTACTAATATTATAAATGTGAAAGTTTAGATGTTTGGATAATTGGATGTTTGGATGTTTAGATGTTTGGATGTTTGTTACTCAATCACGCCAAAACGGCTGGACGGATTTGGCTGAAATTTGGGACTCAGATACTTTGTAGCCTGGAAAGGAACATAGGCTACTTTTTATCCCAGAAAAACATTACATTCCCGCGGGATAACGTCGTGTAGTCCACGCGGGCGAAGCCGCGGGCGGAAAGCTAGTTTAAAATAATTACGGCCGTAAAAAAAATCTGAACACACCTTTACGTCAAACATTGTCGTACGAATGTGCCGTTACTACTATTTCTATAACAAAAAACGCAGATGTTGTGGTTGTTTATATTTTTGACAACAATTCCCAATATAAATAAAACACTTTCACGGATTTTTTCACGCAATTTATTTAACAACTTTGTTAAATTTTAGTTGTTTTTAGAGATATTATGGTTTATCCGACGTTTCGGCACCTTTCCAGGGGCCGTGGTCACGGAAAACTACCCACTATTTTTTGATTTTAATAAAAGAATATACCCACTTTAATTGTCTTTGTTTTTCGTTCGGAAACAGGATACGGTTAGGTATTGATTATTTTAACTTTATATTTAATTATAACAAAAATGATTTATCAATTTAATATTTTGATTTGTTTAAGTAATTTGGATAATAATTATTTATAGCAAAGCAAAAAGTTACTGACTCGACCAGCAGTTCACAAAAGTTGGAGCCCTTCGGAGAAAGAACTGGCAAGAAAACTACACGAAGGGGGTCGATCTCCGTTTATTAAAAATGGATGATGTTTTATTTATATGGACAGTTCGCGCAGAAATCTAAGATATGTTCAAACAATTCCCAATATTTAAAAGGATATTTAACGCGTTTTGAGCTCTGGATTTCCCTTCTTGTCCTAAGTTTCCATTAAAATAATCATAAGTGTGAGCCTTAAATATTGAATGGGATTACAGGCTCAGTTGGTTTCATATCTCAAAGTGTTGGTTGAAAGAAAAACTTAAGAAGGACAAGTGGCTTCTAAAATGGGTTGAGTTAAGTGGATGTTTCTCATAATACGAAAACTTTGGCACTTAAACGGCAAAGAAGGGAAAAACTGTCTTTAGAGAAGAAGGTAATGATATTAAGTACCATTAGGGTGAATTGTGTTTTATTTTAAACAAGCGTTTGGTGTGTTCGTACGCGAGAGTCGTTTATTTGTTTTATGTTACAAACGTGGTCGGGAATATAAAGGTAATTGTCCAATTAGATGTTTTAGCAGTTACTGTAATTTTAGTTTTATTAGTCAATTATGGGGTTTGAAGTCTTTAAGTAATAAGAATCAATTTAATTGGCCTTTTAAATGTGGTCTGGGAAGAGACACACGGGTAATATAAAATAATACACGTGTAAGTTTATGTCTCCTGTCTTGATTTTGCTAGCAAACCAAGGATACATTACTATAGTAAATCCACAATATTAAATAAATAAGTTGATATTATAGTCTTGAGGGCTGACAAGAGCACAGATTAACATTTTTTTTGCTTTTTAAGGAATGGCTATTTATAATTTTTAGTCCTCAACTTTTTAATTTAAGATTGAATGTGTAATAGACTCAAATATTGAGTCTTTAGTCGTTTCGCCCCACAAGCGATTCGCCCAAGCACTGTTTCTGAATAGGGCGATTCGACCCGCAGTGTTTACGGTGGGGCGAAACGCCCAAGGTTCTTTTGAAATGGGTCGGTTCGGACCATAAAATTAATATACCTAGGTAATATTAACTTTATGATTACCTAGGTATTAAGGGCAGGTACTAAGGGCAGGTACTTCGACCGGAAGGTTTTTCAACCTATTTTTTACAATTACTATGCAGTCGTGAACGTCTCAAAAAAATATATACTTATGTTAGTTGAGGATCTATTAGAGGTCTGACTACCCTCAGCAATACGATGTTATCAAGTTTTCTAGGTAAAATAAATATCCAAAGTTGCCTCTTTTTCATTTTTTATATATTTTTTTTCGTCAACTGGGCCCACTTTTGGTATGGACTCAAATATATGCATGCTACTTTTTTTGTAAGCTGTTATGGAAAGACAATGTCAATTACAACACCATAAGATGCTACCCTTTTTAAAAGCAAATAAATTCATTTCATTTCATAGTAAAGTTTTGTAAATAAAGTACGGTTGTAGAAGGTCGTAGAGCACGAAAAATCATTCTACTTACGAGATTCTTACTTTCGAGATTCGTACTTTAAATAGTTTCAAGGTGATCTTATTCCGAGATAAGTAGCATATTTATACGTTTGCGGTACGAATATTAGAATCAACTGTGTATTCTTCAAAGTATTATATACTTTGAAGACAAATTATAACAAATGATATTACCTCCTTTGGTACCAATTTTATTATCAATGCTAAAGTAATATGCGTTAAAATATGAATCTTTTCTATACGTTTTGTTTCTATACGTTAGAAAATTGACTTGTACCTAAGTGTGTAAATTTACTATTTTCATTGAAGTACCTACTTAAGTTACTAGTTTAAAAATTACTGGAATTTTTTGGTATAATTTGGTATTTCATAATATACTCCTATCTTTGAATATTTACTACATATTTTAATAAGATTAAATTAAATACAATACAGTAGTGTTATTGTGATGAATTATTGTGTGTCTGTTAGTAAAGTTCTCAAATTTCACGTTGTATAAACCTAGTTCAGGGTTGACAAGGGTTCAGTTTCGCCCCTCCTAGTGTCGCAAGTTTCATTAACCTTTGACCATTTAGACGGGTTAACTTTTATCTAACTAAATAAATTATGCTCAACAATTAAAATCGTACAAGGGCCGTATAGATCAATAAGGCCCGATTCTAAGATCTCTTCTCAAATACAGTAAGAAAGAGATGCAAATACATATAACGAATATATTCCTTGCTAACTATACCTAAGAAAGAGATTTATTAAGAAGACTAGACGTAAAATCTAAAAAGCCAGTCAGAAAAATATAATTTCATTGTATAAGTAAAAATTCTGGTACTCAAACTAATAATCACTATTAAAATTACTGAAAAATAATTTAAATATCTTTTAACGCTATAAGAAATGTACAGTCTCACCAATTGAATCGTGCATGACCCACCCTAAGTTTATTTTCTAACAAATATAAAAATTCAATAAGGCCAATTTTTCTAACTTCTCAACATTGACAATGACCTTTTTAGTTTTGTCGATTTCAAACAAATTATTATAGGAAAAATGTGATAGTGAAAAACCACGAGCCCTATAAGTAGCTTTCAGGCGGGATTCGAACCCGCGCCTCCGGGAATCCGGCCCGGCGGCGAGTCGTGTAAGCCTTTCGGTAGCTTAGTTGGTCAGAGCATCGGGCCGGATTCCCGGAGGCGCGGGATCGAATCTCGCCTGAAAGCTACTTATGGGGCTCGTGGTTTTTTACTATCACATTTTTCCTATACTTACAAAAATTGCATTATGAATGCATAAAAATAATTTAAAATCTTATTTAATGGCTGTTTCATCTTAATCGACTGTTAAACATTTGTAAAAATGTTTCTTTCGGATGCGAGGGTTTCCTCACATTGATGAAACAACGCTGGCCTACAGCGTAACAAGTGATAGCAAAATTCGACGAGTCGTGTAAGTCTTTCGGTAGCTTAGTTGGTCAGAGCATCGGGCCGGATTCCCGGAGGCGCGGGTTCGAATCCCGCCTGAAAGCTACTTATAGGTCTCGTGGTTTTTTACTATCACATTTTTCCTAACATTTTACATGTCTAAAAGAATTTCATCCTAACAACTTAACCTCCGATGGCCTTCAACTATCCGTTCATCTTCGGAGTATTTTTAGTGGTCACTCTAAAGTGCGGAAGTGTATTCCTTTGCAACCTTACACACTCCATTAGGACCTGATTTATAGCTACCCACTAAAAGGGGTCCCTCAAGGAACTCTCTTTGGTCCCTTTCTACATATCACTTACATTAGCCATATGGAAATTTGCCCTGAAATATTATTTGCTTTGAGCGCGTAAGTGTATTATATGCCTCGTCGCCGAAACATCGATTTCTTTAAGTGCTATTCGGATGTACTGGGCTTATGTTTACAAGATTTACGAAGACAACCTTTCCTTTGTTACCAAAACAGTCTCACCGACGGGCCTACTGGCTCAATGGTAATGATCACACCCATTAAGCCAGGGGTCATAAGTTCGGTCTCAGACAAGACTAACTTTTAATGTAATGAATATTTTTCTTCGTTCTTAGTGTTCATAGTCGTATTTTAAATTTATGTTTTTTTTGTTGCCTCCTTTTCTTTCCGATATCCCGAACATAAGTGCACCTACAAGCAACTTTTGATGAAGTCAGATATTAAGTATTGTTAACTATTCATTCCGTATAAGTACTAATATTATTTTATTTCCTAACAAAACATAAAATTATATCGTGTGTAACATGGTGGATATCCAAAGCCAAGCGGAAACAATTGAAAACCAAATGGCAACTTCACTCCACTACATTTTAATAGTCCACGTTTCGGCTTCGCTAACCGACCACGTTTGCTGAATTCCACAATACTGTGACCTAAAACTGTTCAAGATTCAAGATTCAAATTTGTTTATTCAATGTAGATTGTTATTAACAATACTTGTGAACGTCAAAGAAGCTACTCCATCGGTTCGCAAACCCTACAGCGGGAGGCCTTGGAGAAGAACCGGCAAGAAACTCCAAGGGTTGTTTTTTTCTCCCTACATACAGAGTCGTCCAATTGAAAAATGACCATGACTAAGGTCAGTTTCCATCACAATTACACAATGGGTTATGAAAATACAGTTAAGTATAGGCGAACTAATGATCATAGCGGTGAACAATTTTCAATTACTTGAACTCTACTTAAAGCTTTAATATTAGTTAAAAACAAAAGACAATTCTACTATATACTGCAAGTTGCGCCATACATGTTTCAAATGTAATTCTTAATAAAATGAATAAAAACAAAAGAAAACACATTTTAAGGCAAGCAGATAAGAGCAGACCCATTCCCACTGGCAGCACCCGTTCACGAGCATGACACATAAACCAGCCATCGCTTCGCTCAACCATATTTTCGGGAACGTAACGTAACGTAACAAATACATCATTGATTTGTTTATAAACAAAACGTTAATAAAATCGTTGATAATAATTAAAACTATTACGCTATTCCTAAAAACCGCAATCGACCAAAAACAATTGAAAACCAAATAGCCAAACTTCACCCCACTACATTTTGATAGCCCTCTGCTCGGGTTCACAATTAAACCGACCACATTTGCCATATTCCACAATACTGTTTCCTAATACAGTTCAAACACAACAATAGGGGGTAACGTACTTGAGATTAAGCTCGTAAACTGTCCCCAACTTACCGAACGCTCATGCAAATTCCCCAGGAACAACCATAACTATCTGAATATGCAGAACTTCGTATCTTGAGGTTTCATAATGGAGCGATGCAACGACAATAATTTTGAGGTCCACACTTAGTATCGCTTAAAGTTTTGAGACGATAGATATTTTTAAAACGTCTTCTTCTATCGTTTTAACCGCCTCTGTGGTCTAGTGGTCCACACCACCGGTTACAAACACAAAGCTCCAAGGCTTCGATTCCCAGTGGAGGTACATAATTTATTCGGTTTGGCTGGTGGTAGGACTTCACCCAAGCATGCCCGTAAGGACCATTCGGTCCTCCATATTGCCGACTCTGTCAACTCCCGTAAGGACCATTGGGTCCTCCACAGACTTGGCACCGATTATCAGATTTTTCTCTATGATAGCGTCTTTTCGTGTATGGGACACTTTATTTCATTGAGAAGCTTGATAAATTTGAGTTAGTCTGTGACAAAAATATCTTTCCGCTCTGTGTTTTCCAATTGACATAAAAAAAAGAAAGTCGACAAATTTTCTCGGTGTTTGCTAATCGTGGTAAATAATTTATTGTGAAAATTTCTGTTGTTTCCAAGTTTTTTGCAAGATAAGTTCCATTTTACTGTTATAAAAGGTGTTCGTTTGGTGTTTTACATAGGAATATATAGGAATAAAATCGTTCAAAATCTGAATAATTCTGAAAAATTCGGCGAAGTTTATTGCTGCACTTTGACCACGTAGAACTATTATACTGTAGAGTTCTGGTGTTCGGTCTTAGTACCTAAAAATGGCAAAAACATTCATAAGATAAACACACTTTACATAATGAAAAAATATAGCCTAATTCCGAAATTATCGGGTTTTTCGTGAAAGTCGGCATTTTTTTTTTGCGTGGAGAAAGTGGAGAAAGTGGAGGGGGTGTTTTCGTTTATTTATATCAAATTTATTCTGTAGTGATGGGAAGTCCGCCTGGCTAGCTACCAGCATTTTATCTAAGTCTGATGCCATAACAATGATGTCTGGTCCACACCGCCTGCTGGTGAGCAAGCTAGCGACGCGGGAGTGGCGAGCAAACCTCGCATTGTAGCTTGGCCCTGTAGTTTAGTATCCCCAAAGTATAAAAATAGGTAAAACGAGGCTTGTTCGGTTCGCCTGCCAGACTGCAAAGTGTTTACGACTGCCTCTGTGTCTAAACTTCAGGCTAATCGCCGTAATTCTGGCTAGTTACCACCATCTTATCTAAGTCTGACGCCATAACAATGATGTTTTCAGCATTATTGTGTTCCGGCAGTAAGTGATAAGATAGCCAGTTCCTCAGTTATTGAGGATTCCGGGAGTAGTGCGCTTCCACCTTCAGCCTTATCACCACTTATCATCAGGTGTGATGAAGGCTAAGTGCTACCCCGTTGTGAATAAATAAATAAAAATAAATTCTATGCAGCGCGTCTTCATCGCGTTTGGGTCTTGACGTTTGACTTCGTATTGCCGTAATGACATAACGACGCACACGTCACGCAAACCTATAGTCCTACAATCCTGTCTGATCCGGTGACATCCGTGACAGAGGAACCACTTGCAATACGAAATTAGCTGTCAAAATAGACTGTCGTATGAAAACTGTTTTAGTTCAAAAGATTATCACCGGAACAGAAAACGTTGTCGCACTGTCAAAGCCGCGCGTTATCAAAAACGGTTTTGCACGTCAACTGCACGTACACTTGACTAATGCGTCATAGAAATACCGTGATCGGGGCCCTGCAGTGACTGTAATCGTCCCCGCACACGAGCCAGAAACGCTGCCACTTGAAGCTAGAAGAAGAAACAAGTGACTACTACCGGCGGCATTCATATGTATAAAAAGTATAGGAAAGATAAGAGAAAGAAGGTAGTTGTCGGCGTTTTTCTGTGGCCCCTGTGCGGCGCTTAGAGCTCTATCTCATGGTGATGCCCTGGCGGCAATGCCAGCATTGCTTCCAAGGCATCTGTGACACGTTATAACTCTTCTTCTTCTTCTTCTTAACATTACGGGCGGTTTCCGCAACTCGACGTCTATTGCGCCTATTTTGCGTCCGGAGGGTGCGCGGCCAGATCACTCCAGCCAGCCCAGCTCAGCCAGGAACGCTCCAAGAGCTTTCACATTAGTGATCGCTTCCTGGACGCTGCCCGGCGAGCCGAGGTACCTCGCCCGGTAGGGGGCCACCCCCCTGCATTCCAGCAGTAACACGTTATAACTATCCGCCAAAACAGATGCCACACGAAATTAGTATAACTTATGCCCGAATACTCGTACGCTACTTATCTTTGGGAGCGTCTCAAACATCGCCCTGTCACTTTAAATGTCAAACGCATGAAAGAGATGCCATGATGTTTGAGAAGCTCCCAAAGATGATTTGCGTTCGAGAATTCGGGCGTTATTCACGCAACCTATGGACGCCGAAGAGATCACGCTTGTTATCCTAACGCCGTAGGTAAATTTGAAGACCAATAAAAATAAACTTTGGGCACACCCCTTTATACCGGTCGAAAAAAAGTGTCATTTTTAACAAATTATACTATAACCAGAACAAGTATTATGGACCATTCGGGCTGGCGGTTGAAAGCGAACGCCTAACTGACGCCACCTTACCACGTGAAGTAGGGTTAGATATTATGTATGTAATACATTATTCTACTATTTCCCTGCTCGATCGAATCAGAAATGATGAGATCCGCAGGAGAACTAAAACGACCGACATCGCTCGAAGTATTGCTCAGTTGAAGTGGCAGTGGGCGGGACACATAGCGTGGAGAACCGATGGCCGTTGGGGCGGAAAGGTTCTCGAATGGCGACCGCGAACCGGAAGACGTTCCGTGGGCAGACCCCCTACAAGGTGGACCGACGATCTGGTCAAGGTCGCGGGAAGCCGCTGGATGCGGGCAGCGCAGGACCGATCGTTGTGGAGATCCTTGGGGGAGGCCTATGCCCAGCAGTGGGCGTCGTACGGCTGAAATGATGATGATGATGACATTGACATAATTTTGATGGGTAACGCTATTGGCATCCCAATCAGATAGAGCAAGTTCACTGTGCTGAAATACAAACAATACACGACTGATAAGATATAAATACACTACAATTAAGACTAGGACTAAGGTACTTATTCATAACCAAACGTCGAAAAACCTTTTAGCAACTTTCAACTCATTCGGTTGGAACAAAACGAGATTTAACAGAAGCGTTCAGTGTCTGGTACTTCAGACTACTTTGAAGAGTAATGTACCTCCAAGCAATAGTTTGTAAGCTATGCATTATTCAAAGTGCAAAACGGAATGAGGTCGACAAAGCATCGGAATAAAGTTTCGAAATGAACTTTAAAACGTGAACAGTTAATAACAAAACAATACTTGAATAAATGTTTTTAAAGTTATACATTTTTCAGTAAGAGTTTAATGATAGGAGTAAAAGCATTGTATTATTTTTGTTGTTGTTGATATTCACTCGAAACTATTTTTTTTCTGCTCTTTAGAGCTAACGCGCACTTGTGATTTTTAATCGGGCGATAGTTTGATCGTTCTCGGATTCAGTATAGAGTTCTCGGATTCAGTATAGAGTTCTCGGATTCAGTATAGCAGAGCGCGCACTGACGATTAAAAATCGACCGATTAAACTATCGGCCTATAGTTGTTTGATCAAACTATCGCACAGCACAACCACAATCTTAAAACTGTGGCACAACTGTCGGCCGGTCGGTAATGTGCATGAAGGACTATGTGAGCGCACGCACTGCATTCAATTAAACTATCGCCCAACTATCGGCCGACAGTTTCATCACGATCGTTTTACGATTCCGACTAAACTATCGGTTGACTAAAAATTACAAGCGCGCGCTGGCTCTATACTAATAGCAACAGCTAACTTAAGGTAATGACCCGTTATTACTTGTCTCAGTCGCTCCCGCTTAAATATAGTGCGGTGCGTCAATCCCTTGAGACAGCAGTCATCACATCTGTGCGAGCGTGATGCAGCCATATTTACGCGGGAGCGACAGGGACAGGTAATAACAGTTCATTGTACAATATTCTTTGTGCTCCGTGACCGTCAGTTGCTTTATTTCACAAGCGCGGGTGAACCATACTTATAGACACGCGCTCCTGGGTGCGTCGGCCAGCGACTCGGCCAAAACTGAGCGCTCCCGAGCTTACGCAGGCAAAGCAGCAATAAATTCTTGTGACTAAAACGAACAATAAACAAAATATTATTTAGTTTAGTAACAAAAAATTGTTTCAAAAAGTTAAATCACTGAAGCGCCTATAAATTTTAGCCAAACTAAAGTCTTACCTAGCTTCTTATCAAAATTCAAAGCTATAAATAAAAAAGATAGATAAATCGAAACAACTAATGGCCAGGATAACGGTGCTAAAGAGGTGATATAACGGTATCAACATCGGTTCAGTGCGTCTTAGGGTGTGAGCGGAGTCGGCGGTCGCGCTAATCCTTTTGATGTCACCGCGCGACCCGAACATGGTAACACGTGTGAGTTCCCACGGGTCGGTTAAAAAACACAGTAAAAGCAGGGTTTTTATTATTTACGCTAATAGAATGTTTTATAGAAAAAAATATGTGGTGTTATAAAAGTCCTTCTTTATCCATCAGTACTAATACTATCCATATACTGAAATCCACACTTAACGAAATAAAATATGAAAGTAGTTAGCTCTATCTGCGTTTTGTCTGTCTGTTACCTCTTCACACCTTAACCAATATTTGTTACAGGGATGTTTTAAACCATGACAAATTTATGTAATTAAGCCATTAAAGGATTTGGCAAAATCTTAAAAATTTCAAGTGATTCATAAAGATCGTATTATATTAACCGTATTCCAAGCAGGTAAAGCCAACGGGCCGGAACTAATACTAGTTAATATAAATACAAAGATTTGAATGTATGGATGCTTGGTACTCAGTCATGCCATAGGGGGCTAGCCACACCGCGGCAGTCTAGCGGTCAGAGTTCAGAGTTCTGCGTTCCGCGTACTCTGTATCGTATGCAGTGTCATAGAAAACGGTGTCAAACTGAACGCGCGTTTCTGTCAGAGTACCATTCATGGAGCGCAAGAAGTTGCTCACGCCATGAACTCTTAACGCAGAACGCGACCGCATAACGCAGACCGCGGCGGGGGCGATGTGATCGGCGCCTAACGAACGGCTGAAAAGATCCGGATCTTTGGAATAGACGAAGAAGACGTTTCAGTATGGAATAGCACATAAATGTAAAAATAGGTCTGAAGTTAGTAAAGATGCGGGTAAAACCAGCAAGGAGAGTATAGATAGTGGCTAAAATTAATTTTTTAAGTGTCTACTTAAGAAAAAATGAAAATTAGCACATCAATTATGTTCATCATCATCATCATGTCAGCCGAACGACGCCCACTTCTGGGCATAGGTCTCCCCCAAGGATCTACACAACGATCGGTCCTGCGCTGCTCGCATCCAGCGGCTTCCCGCGACCTTGACCAGATCGTCCATTCACCTTGTAGGGGGCCTGCCTCTGTGGTCTTGTGGTTCATACCACCGATTTCAGACCCAGAGGTCCCGGGTTCGATTCCCAGTGGGGGAACATATTGTATTCGGTTTGGTTGGTGGTAGGACTTGTTCTTAGTCCGCCTGGTTAGCTACCACCGGCTTATCTAAGTCTGACGCCATAACAATGATGTTTTCAGCATTATTGTGTTCCGGCAATTTGAGGTAAGATAGCCAGCTCCTCAGTAATTGAGGATTCCGGGAGTAGTGTGCTTCCACCATCAGACTTATCAAAACTTAACATCAGGTGTGATGAAGGCTAAGTGCTACGCCGTTGTAGATAAAAAAAGTAATTAATCTATATGTGAAGATATTTATAAGTCGCTAAGTTAGTCATTCATTCCACATTATTATGGATTAAAGTGGACATAACAGTGCCAAAAGATCTATCAATGGATCTTTGCAATCGATTTAAGTGGATCGAGGGACATTTTCTGGTTTGGTTGGCTTGGATTATAAAATATATTAAGGTCGTAATATACACAGATTAATACAATTACTTACAAAACAATACCTATACTGTCTCAATATATGACATTTTTTTCTTATACAATAAATGTAGTTGGTATCTCGTAAAGAAACCAAGAAGTAAATCTTATCCTATCTTATAGGATTATTAGATTTAGATGTTTGGATACTTTGTAGAAACTATGTAGCCTGGAGAGGAACATAGGCTACTTTTTATCCCGGAAAAACATCACATTCCCGCGGGAAAACGTCGTGTAGTTCACGCAGTCCAAGCCGCGGGCGGAAAGCTAGTAAATAATAAGAGTTAAGATCAGACTCATCACAGAGTCAGAAATATTTTTATAATTTGATTTGCGAATGAGTGAAGTCAGTCGAGAAGTCAGCGGGTCCGTAAATAATTTAGTAACAGTACGAGAGGAAAAGAAATACACCTTCTTTTTGCTGAAAAAACATGATAAAAATATCTTAGAAGATAATAAGCTTAAGGCATACTCCGCAGAGTGATCTTTAATCGCGATTTTGTAACACGGGATAGTATTACGTAGGTACATGCGAAAACAGGCTACGTACATAACGTGGTTTAAAGCTGTTACATTCCACTTTTTATGTTTATTCTTTATTTCACAAGTCAAGACAAAAAATTCCGTGCACTCCGAAGAAGCTTTGTGGTACCAGGGGGGTGTCACTCCGCAGTTTAGGTACGTTCGGCCGGCACGCCTGCCGGCAGGCGAATGGCGGAAGGATGCCGCTCGGCTCGTACGCTCCACGTTCGCGCGTAAAACGATCGATCATTTCTGTGATTTTTGTGCACCGAACAATGACTACTAAACGTTCTTATAATCCGTATATAAGATAGTGTTGTGTTTACGGGTGTCTAAATAAAAGAAAGAACAAAAGAAACAACAAAACCGAACTCGCAAGTCGCTCGCAACCCTAACCAGCGAGCGAGCTGTTTGAGGCATTCATAGAAATAGAAACGCTCGCGCGTAGCTATTGGGTACAGTTTTGCTTGCATGCGCGAACTCTAGGTTATTATAACAGTAGGCAAGCGGTGACAAAGCAACCGGAATTGGACTTTATTTCCCCGCAGAATGATTTATTTTCATTTGAATGAGCTTGCAGAGTGAGTCTTCTGTGCCTTAGCACTATTATTTATTCTGTGGTGGTACTTTCTATTCCTTTATCAATATTTTATAGCTTTTATATCTATATTTTATATTTTATAGCTAATTTAATTAAGTTTTATTGCTAAAAGTGGCCACTTTTCACAAAAATCTGAATTAACTAAACGACAGGCTTACAAATATCCTTTAAGCGATAAAAAGTACCACAAAGTTTCTTCGGAGTGAACTGCAGAGAAATAATTTACAATTTCGTCTTTACTGAGGCACTATGATCTTTTTTCAATGGCGGCGCTAGTGTGCAGACGGCCTTTTGTGGTCTAGTGCAACACACCACCAGTATCAGACCAAGAGGTCACGGGTTTGATTCCCAGTGGGGGTACATAGGTATTGTATTCGGTTTGGTTGGTGGCAGGACTTGTTGAAGGTCCGCCTGGCCAGCTACCACCACCTTATCTAAGTCTGTCGCCGTAACAACGATGTTTTCAGCATTGTTGTGTTCCGGCAGTTATGGAGAAGAGAGCCAGTTCCTCAGCGTTGAGACTTCAGCCTTATTTTCACTTAACATCAGGTGAGATAAAGGCTAAGTTAATACAATAAGTTTTTTCAACGTTAGAATAGATGAAAAAGCAATATTATAACGAACTGAACAGAAATACCAAAAAGTAAAAAAAAATTGAAAAAATATAAGTTAAAGTTAAGTTAACTTACCTACTTATAGGTAAGTTTATACAAAGCTTGTCTGGTTGCAATTTTAACAAATAGCACGGACTTGCTAGATACTGTATTAACACTTTAATAAATATACACAAAACTTAACAATAAGGTAGGTACTTTCAAAAATTTTAAAACTGAATAGACAAGTTTAAACTGTATTCCCAACTCCATTACTTTACAAGACCAGAATTTATGACACAGATATATTTAAACAGTAGTTGACCTAAGATACCCCATTATGCAAGGCACCATTCTCAAAGAAAAACTGCATAAAACATGTTATATTCTACAAGTTTCTAAATTATGGCCGTAGCTATTTGAATATCACCTAAAATATTGCTTCAAAAATATTCTTTAAGTTTGTTGAGCACAATTTTAGAGGCATGCGCTAAAACCCACTCTGAAGAAAGTGTTTTCTGTAACGTGAGATGAGTGGCTTTTTCCATAAAAAGCGAATGTTTTAGGGCTAAAGAAACGTTATATTGTAAGCAAATCGATTTATTTTTTATTTAGCATCGCTATATATTATTTGTGGAGACGTTTTTATTGCGCACACAAGAGAAGCGAGTTTAAAGGTAGAACGAACCGCACTTACCTATACGCGGCACTGCAGCGGAGCGGGAGCTGCGAGTCAAAATCACTACATAGTATAAAACAAAGTCGCTTTCTCTGTCCCTATGTCCCTTTGTATGCTTAAATCTTTGAAACTACGCAACGGATTTTGATGCGTTTTTTTTAAATAGATAGAGTGATTCAAGAGGAAGGTTTATATGTACTTTTTATCCCGATATTCCCACGGGAACGGGAACCACGCGGGTGAAACCGCGGGCGGCCGCTAGTATTCTATATGAAAAAAAACGAAAGAATATTTGTCGCGCAGCGACAACGACTCGTGGGTTGAGCCTATCGTGAGCAAATTCAATACCTACATGATCCAGAAGCCTGGATCGCGGATCACGGATTGCCGATCCTAGTTGGATTTTTAGGTGTGTTTCTGGCTGAGCCAGTGTTTTGTAAATTGCAGTAGTTGCTTTTACATGCTTTTCTATGACTGATTCAAAACAACGAAGAATCATAAAATCCCTTGGTCTACATAAAAATAGTGATGAAGTAGGTACTTTAAAAAAAAAGTTACTTATTAACAAGGCAATTTAAATGCTCGAGATGAAATTGCATACGTATCGTAAAACCTTTTCTCTTAATGCTGTTTATCTTGTTCCCAAGTACTAAGGCGTGAATACATAAGTTGTTCATCGTGAGTTTCGCATCAAATATTAAAGGTAAGAGTTAGAATTTCTGCTAAGAAACTTACATACTTACGAAGAAATGAACAGGTATGAAATTATAGGCTTGAAATATCTTCTTTTGAAGTAGCTGAATAATTTATAGCTTGATGTTTATAAATGAAACGGGTTGCAAATCCTTCTAAAATATTATAAAATACTAGCTGACCCGGCGCGACTTCGTTCGCGTGGCCCTACCCTTACTCTATCCCTATCTTACCCTCTTTTCCCTATTTTCTCACCTTTTAAACCTTCCCTGGACTTCCACGAATATTTCAAGACCAAAATTAGCCAAATCGGTTCAGCCGTTCTCGAGTCTTAGCGAAACTAACGAACAGCGATTCATTTTTAACCGACTTCTAAATCAAAAAGGAGGAGGTTCTCTATTCGTCTGTATGTATGTTTTTTTTTTTTTTTTTGTGTATGTCCACCGATTACTCGAAGACGGCTGAACCGATTGAAATGGTTCAAACGTTATTACATCAGGTTGTTTTCCAAGTTGGTCTAATTTTTTGAAATTTTGAAATCGGTTCAGTAGTTTTCAGGAAATCTTGAAAATACTGTCGTTTTCGTTACCACTTTATGTGAATTTAATACGTATCTTTAGGCATAACTCCTTTGTTTATAAACCGATTTAGATGATTCTTGTTTTGTTAAAAAGGGGATGCCTCAAGGTATTTTAACCGACTTCGAAAAAGGAGGTTTTCAGTTTGATCACATACCTATTTACCAGAAAACACGTAAATTACCTGCACGATGCACTAAAAAGAGTGAAATAAAAATTATTTTTATGAAAAATAAAACCGCCTTCAAAAAAAACCACATCAAAAAAATAAGAAATAATTCCTCACCAAATAAATAACGTAAGTACTTTGAAGTCGGGCGGGTTTTAACAAAAACAACAAAAAATTGTACATGTTTCACGCCCGACTTCAAAGTACTTACGTTATTTATTTGGTGAGGAATTATTTCTTACTTTTTGATGTGGTTTTTTTGAAGGCGGTTTTATTTTTTATATATATAGATAGATGTGAAAGTTTAGATGATTGGATGTTTGTTGCTCAATTACACCAAAACGGCTGAACGGTGGTGACTGAAATTTGGGACACAGATACTTTGTAGTCTGGAAAGGAACTCTGAAAAAGAATAGGCTACAATAAAATTCAATTCAATTCAATTCAAATTTATTTGCATACCATAAAGTGATTACATAAGGTGTTATTTTATAAAAGAACATTATTTATGGACCCAGTAGGGTATAGCAAGTGAATGAGGAGAGGACGTCCTATTTACTTAAGAAATAATATAATAAATTTCTCTGTCTGTCTGTCTGCTTTTAAGTTAAAAATAGTTTAGGATCAGAGCATAATAATTATATAATATTTGTAAATAATTGAATTGGATATTGTATAATGTTTGAGTGTATACGTGGATGTATGTAGGTATTTAATTTTTAAATAAATTAGGTTTTTATTTCTAAGCTTTTACATTTATTCAAGAATAAAAATGAAAATCATTTTCTTAGTACGATGTAATTCACATTAAGAAACACCATAATTTCAGCAATCGCAGCATACGGCTTAACACTGAGGGGCTGAGTAAGGGCTGATGTCGTTTATACGAGACCGCGGCTTAAGTCAGCTTACTCGGCTTAAAAAAGTTGGACACGTATATAAATTGTCCGCCACTTATTTTCAAATTTGCTTTTCCTCAACATTCATCGCTGTAGTCGATATGCCCAACATTTCCCATAATACGAAATTTAATGAAACTTACGAGAAATTGCGGACTTAATGCGCTAACTTTTCATGACAAATCGATTCTATCGGTGGTCCGTTTAGATTGGTTTCTGTGAGCGTTCCAGTAAGCTTTTCAGTATTTATATTAGGTAAAGTTGTAAGTTGTATCATCATCATCTCAGCCGATGTATATGTTAAGTAAACTCACGGCTCGTTCACATCATACACAGAGAAAGTATCACTACGTATCAACATCATAGAGTAACTTTTATGACGTTTGACATACCTACCATCTTTTTCACGTTTCGTCTTTATGACAATGTTTTTAAATGCCAGTGTTTACACGCAACACGAGTTTAACAACTCGTGAAAAATTTGTGATTCTTGGTCTTTTCTGCTAGAATTTCGTGATTTTTGTCAAATCGTCGTCATCGAATGAAGGATCCCGTGTGAATGAGCCATCAGATGGTAATTTTGAACCAAAATTATAATTAAAACTGTTATTAACATTTATTTTATTTTAACTAAATATGAGGTTCATTACCAATAACTGATGTTATGCGAAAACTAGCAGTACTCAACATCCATTGCAATCCAAACAAACCGTTTATAAATAGCTTTTTTGTATCAAAATCCCTCGCGGACAACCGCAGGCCACCCTAATAAAATCTGATTAATGATATTGGAACGCATAGATGAAAAACATACAACGCAGGCCATCCTAATAAAATCTGATCAATGATCTTGAAACGCATAAATGAAAAACATACAAATATTGATTTTTATTTAGAACGAAGATACCTCAATTTTTTTTAAAATCGAATACAAAAATAAATACTCTTTCCGCCAACTTGCCCAGTGTAAACGCTCCACATGCTGTCGATTGCGAACGATTTGAACCGGTGCGCCAATCTACCCCTCACGCGATCCTTCGATCAAAGGCACCGCCATTTTAGCGAGCTCCGACGACATGTATTAACAGTAATGATCATGATATTTTAAGTGATACTAAAACGAAAGTCTCGCGAGTGATGGAGTATTTTTTAATTTTAAACCGATTTTTCTTGTTTTTACGTAATAATTATACGCTTCAATTAATTTACATAAGCTCTTAAAAAAGGTATATAATGTCGCAGGGATATGAGGATATCAGAGCTTTTACGAAATCCCTAGGGTTACCACGAAAACACCGTAGATGTGGAATATTCTTGACGACCGATTTGGCGCAGGGGTCAGCTACCTGCCTTCTGCGCCAGAGGTCTCGGGTTCGTTTCCCGAACAAGACAAATATTTGTGTGCATGAACATGTCTATTTGTCTTGGTCTGGGTGTTTTTCTTTGTATATTAAGTATGTATTTACAAAAAACAAAGTATTTAAGTATATTTATCCGTTATCAAGTTCACATAGACACAGTTTCTTAAGAAATTTACTATGGGCTTAGATAATTGGTGTGATTGTAAGAAAATATTTATTTATTTATTTACTTATTCTTATTTATTCTTCCTAAAAAGGTCAGTGATATGTCGTTTCACTAAACTAAATCTAGTGAAATGAAGAATGACTGAAGTTATAATAGTAAGCTCACGGCTGCTGGTGACAGGTATGAGCGAGTTTGTATCGAAAGTCCTGTAGAACACGTGATAGGTTAGAAATTTAAGGCGATCGCGAAGCGCAGCGAATCAATCTTAAATCTTTATACGGAATACTTCGATTGTAGTTTTCATGGCGCTATTGCATTTCTTAACTTAACTTTCTTATTTCGTATCTACGGGCAACATCTCCCCGAGTCTCACCTGCACATACTTTCTCCGTGCTACCTCCACGCCGAGTATCTACCTACCTCGTGTCGTTCTCCACCTGCTCCTGCGCGCCTAATCGCCGGGAACCTGCTCTGCTCCGACCTACCCTAGACCAGACTCTGCTGCATCTAGATCTCAGCGGCTTCCTCTGTCTTTAGGAAGTCCCAAAGTTAAGTCCCCCCTGTTGATTTTAACACTGATTGCCTAGCGAGAGAGCCCCCCCTATGTCTTTATTTTATAGAAACCCACGGTCTACTTGTGAAATGCCAAATTATACATTTAATTTCATAAACTATCTTTTATTTCTGAACTTTAGCTCTCTGGCTCTTCTAGCCGAGAGCGTTTCAGTGGCGCCCAGCTCATTTCAGTTCATTCAATCTTTATTAATTTAATAATTTAAATTAAGTTAATAATCACTGAACTTGTTTAGGAAGAAGACGTCGTAAATGAGAATAGGTATTACACATTTTCCGTGATTTCGTGGTATCTCTAGGGATTTCGTGAAATTTCTGATGTCCTCATATCCCTGCGACATATTTATACCAACATATTTCTCCTCTACCTCTCAAGGCTGAGTTCTGGTACGTTCTGGTAAATACCTACCTCTGGTATTAACAGTAATAATATCTAATGATCATAATATTTTAAATGATACTAAAATGTAAGCCTCCTGAATGTTGGAGTATTTTTAGGTTTTAATCGACTTTGTAAATTAGTAGTACTGTACGAGCTACAAAATAAAAGTTTATGTACGCTTCTCAAAAAAGCTTGCATTTACGTAGGTACAAATGTCTTCTCTACCTCTCAACACTGTCTTCGTACATAAATGTATTACATTATAGGAGCTCTTTCACTATTACACTAGATTAAAACATATTAGTATCAAATACAAAACTAACGACACTTAATTGAAATTTACTATCATCTTTTGTCCTATTTATGGGACATATATTTAGCTTCTACAGTTTCTTAGAAACTTGTTCCCTGTCTCTATTTGTTATAATATCAAATTCAAGTTCACCAAACTATCGAGAAACCGCACGATCCAGCATTATTTCGAACATCGATTTCCAACATGATCTCTATTCATAAGGCGCTTAGCCGGAGTTCGGTGGATCCAATTACTCGCCGCATCTGGCAAGCATGACTCCCAACTCTGGGTTATAGTCTAGCAGTTGCTTCTCAATTTCCCTAATGAAGCGGTGTCTCCGTATGAATATACCTAAGCGGTTTACGCCTGAATTCTCGTACGCTACTAAGCTTTGGGTGCGACTCAAACAACAAGCCGTCTCTTTCATACGTTTGACATATTATTGTGACAGGGCGAGGTTTGCAAATATTCGGGCGTCAGTATCTTAGAGCATAGGAGGAGAGTACTTATAAACAATGGCCGTAAGTTGTAACTACATCTTTTAGATACATACATAATTCTTCTGTATATGTAACTGAACTCCTCCGAAAGGTCTTGACCGATTTTAATGAAATTTTTTGTGTGTAAATCTGTTTCCCCCAACACATATCAATCCCCCACATACTAGGTGTAAATCTGTTTGTTGTTGTATCTGTCATCATTTTAGACAACATCATAAGTGACAACAACCGATTTACACCTGGTTTAATTTTATACCACGATTATTAGTAAGAGGGATAAGTGTTTTAACAATAAAATCATAACATGTTCTATGCAAAAGGTCAATGTATCAAAATCAATATTTCAATGTATCCCCAAAATCTAGGTCCAGTCTAAATCAAATTACAGACTCCTGCAGCTGACGCCTGCATGTTTGAGATTCAAATTTAAGTTTCATAGATTCGGGTTTCCAAACAGAACCTACAAATGTTTGCATGTGAATCGAACTGAAAAGTGAAACGTTTGCGTCTGAAATCAAATCTTTTATGTTAGTGAGGTCTCCGTAGCTATGGTACTCATTCTGTGACCAAAGCTAAAAAATAGAAAACGTCACAATATGAAAAAATGGGTTAAAAACTATTTAATGGATAGTTTTTGTTGTACATAGGTACAGTCAACAGTTCATACATATTTATGTACCTAACTACTATTGAATTTCCATCAATTATTTGATTCGAACCAATGTGTGTAACATAAATTATATACTGGAAGTGACTATAGGTTCCTTCACTCCTCACAACTTATCGCGGTATCACGCCGGATACAGTATTGTTAAGTTCAGACAGAAGTTCGTTCAACAATGCCTAGAGCAGTCAATGTAGCCAAGAGTATCTATTCCAAATTGTGAACTTAATTGAAGCTAGATTACAACTTATGCCGATATTACACGGTTCAACCAAATTGATACACTTTGGTTTGAAGGCGCAGAAGTGAAAGATACTGCTGTTTACATGTATCTCAAAAGTGAACTATCTAAATTATAAAGTGAACCAATCAACTCGCATTGCTTGTAAATTTTTACCAATCAGGTAGCACATTGAGAATGAACATTGCCATTGAATGATTAACTTTTACATATACATTTTTGGTTGCTTCAACCATATTGAAAGTGCACCGTGTAATACCACCGTTAGCGTTAGTCTAGGGATCAATTTCATCCAAAATTACACCTACTAGCGATAACGACATTTTGTCGCACAACCACACAGCAACCACAACGCAACTGCAAAAAGTTGCATTAACACTATTCACACGTACCACATTTTGCAGTCATTATCGACCGCGTGGGTGGTACCGACCACAACGCAACCACCAGCGACGACACTGCGAACTAGCGGCCGGCCACATTTACATCACAACTACTAGCGACAATGACATTTTGTCGCACAACCACACAGCAACCACAACGCAACAGCAAAAAGTTGCATTGACACTATTCACACGTACCACATTTTGTCGCTGCGATGTGGTGTGGTTGTGATACGTGTTTGTCGACACTTAGTTAGCCAGAGCATTAGGCCGCATTCCCGAGGGCGCGGGTTCGAATCCCACCTGTAAACTACTTACTGAGCTGATGGTATTTTTCCTATCACAACTTTTCCTATTTCTAACTCATCCAATCCCCCTACCTCATATTTATTTGTGTTGACCATAATATTATCTGCTTTATGGGAAACCATCTATTCTCACTAATGAGAATATCGACCTATTCCCTTGTCGGTTTAACCAAATCGAAGTTACGAGGAAAACCATAAATATGGAAGACGACTAAAGCAAAAAGTCATATAAACACAAAGGAGGAGCATAATAAATTATTAGATCATATAAAACCTACTTATAATCCTTGATCGTGCGCGTACATTTCGCAAGTTCTTCTATAGCAATAAATCTTTTACGCGACTTTGGGCCACATATATATCTTCTGCCAAAGCACATAGAGGCTATAATTCTTTGCCCGATAACCTTTGACTTCGGTTCAACCGCAATTAAAGTTAATGTACGGAAAGTCCCTTGTCCTAAATATTTTAGAGGCTTTGTGTTTTATCCTGAAATTATATATAAAAATGTATATACGTTGAAAATGAGGTAAAAGTTGTAGTGTAGGATCCATAATAACATGATAAGATAAAGATGAAGTTTTAGACAGATTATAATAGATTTTGGTTAAGAGAATGATGAGATTATAACCCATTGGAAAAGGGTTTTGCGAATAAAAATCTGTAAAAGTTTGTACTTAATTTGTAATATTATCTACAAAATTTATACAAAACTATCCTGATCAAATTTTAAATTTTACTATCAAATGCAAAATTTTAATCCATCCATAAATGTAAAATTCTGAAACAGAAAATAAAAACTAAAACACACGCAAACTTAACGTTTAACTATAAAGATGGTATGTCCAAACGATTCTGTATTTGCAAAATAATTTCACTTGGCCCAACATTTCCAAAGGTTTCATCGGAGACTGATAAATTTTTTCAACCTAAATAAATATTGTTTCTTCTGACAGCTGCCGAAGTCTTGTGTGTAGGTGGAAAACTAGTGAATTATCAAGGGCATAGAATCAGCAACATGGAAAAATCTTTAGCTATGTTCACTATCGACGGACAGGCAATATAAATAGAGAAAAGTCTTTGTGTAGTTGACAGCCTCCCTAGTCGAGTGGTGTACACACCGGTTTTCAAGTTGATGCTATCTCTAGAGGTCCTGGGTTCGATTCGGTCGGGTAAATATTGAAATCGAACATTTCAATATTTTCTGGAATCTGGGTCTCAGTAAATATATATGTTATGGGTGCTTATGGTAATTACACGTTGTTGTTTCTAATTGCCATAATATTAGTGCTCAAACTACTACAGTTTGGTGTTGGAACAAAGTGTAATATTTATTTATTATTTATTTAAGCTTACTACTTATGAGAAATAAAATAAATGAGAAATTTTGGTGTTTAGATGTTTGAATGTTTGTCACTCAATCACGGCGAAACGGATCCCGATGAAATTTGGCACAGAGATAGATCATGGTCAGGAATATCACATAGGCATATATATTGTTTATGTCTGAATAATGTCTCATTCCCACGAGAAAACATAGTGAATTTCCCATGAGCAAAGCCGCGGGCTTCAGTCCTAACTATAAGAAATAATTTTCGAAATCGGTTTAGTAGTTACTGAGATTACTTCCTAAATTCAAACTCACAAACTTTACCCCTATGAGGCTTGCTTTGGGGCTGGTGGTATTTTCTATAATTGCATTATGAATGCATAAAATTTATTTAAAAATAATAAGTTTCTCTTTTTTATAATATTTATTTATTTATTTATTTATTTATCGTTTTTGGATAGCTAACAGCTTATAAACATACAGATAACAACAAACATATAAAACTAAAAGCTATTGACAAGCTACCACATGTAGTATTCAAAAGAATTTGATCTTAAAGTAAACGTAGCCCAGAATATTAGTAGATATTAGTAGAATATTAGAATATTAGTGTAGATGAGGATTGCAAGTTTAAAACAGGTTTACTCCATCCCTTTTGATCAACCACAAGTTTTCTTATGATTTTAGTTGAATTTTTTACTTTTACAGTGCTATGTGTAAATAAGTATAATAGGAAAAATTGGAATAGAAAATCCCACCGGCACTATAGTAGATTATCGGTATGACAATCTGCAAAAGGACCTGTGGGTTTTTCCTATGCGGATTTTCTTTCATATTTTTTTAACTTCAATAACTCCTTTCTCTGGAAATCTTCCAAACGTCTTCAAACTAGATGTTTTCATCACAATCGGTGCCGAGTGCAATAAATAAAATAGATTGCCGCCCCACTTCGGACCAAGTTTTTGTTCCACCAACTTTGATAGAGGGCTATAATTTAGAGAGAGACGTGGTGAGATGCATGCAACTTTGACAGATTAATAAGTGTTTGTAACTTAGTAAAGCCTTTGCACAATCGAACTTATTGTTGTTGTCATACTGTTGGGTTAAGATGATATAATGATATGAGTCGTTCACTTTTTTGATGGCGGGTTAGTCGGCGACTCCATATTTTCATTCATCTTTGTCGGTGGCACGAAATCAACTACATTTTTGGTGGTAGGTTACCACCTACCACCAAAAATGTAGTTGATTTCGTAACCCTACCGGGTTACAGGTCGAATGTTGGCAGGCAAATGAGTCGCCGACATGATTATTGGAAAGATAGCCACCGATAACTAGCCACCGGGCTGTGCCGGCGGGTGTCGGCAGCCTTCGTGTGTAGACTGCTTAACGTGGTATCATCATCATCTAATGTCCGTTCTACCAACTTTAATAGAGGGCTTTAATTTAGAGGGAGACGTGGTGAGATGCAACTTTGACACTTATGAAGAGTTTGTAACTTAGGTAAAGCCTTTGTACAATCGAACTTATTATTGTTGTCATACTGTTGGGTAAGGACGATATAGATATTATGTGTTTTACTAGACGTGATGTGATTATCGTCTAATGTCCCCACTGCTGGAATACTTGTGGGTTTTGTGTGTTTGTCCGTCTTAACGGAGCAGTGGGTTGAAGAGATTTTTGTTGTGAATAAAATTTCGGACCTGGATAGTGACATAGGCTATAACTTACTCATCCTGAATCAACATCCTGAAAGAAAGAAAGAAAAAATATTTTTTTTTTTCTTTCTTTCTTTCTTTCAACATATTCCCGCTGGATAACATCGTGCAGTCTACGTGGGTGAAGGCGCGAAAGGTTAGTTTTCTATATTTACACTACCTACCAGAAATCGAACAGACCTTAGAGATAGCGAGAACTTGAAAATAGATGCGTACGTTTGACCATGGAGGTCTAACTATAGACTTGTCATAATCGAGACCTACATAATATTCTAAAGAAACCTTTTAAATCAATATCCATCGTAATATTTGTTACTGTTTGAGTTTGTGTGGCTCCAATGTGCAGTAATAATGTTTTCAAGCAAAGTTGCCCTGGTTTATTTCTTGGTAAAGTTCGAAAGTTCTAGAAGCTTTACCTTTGCAGAAAACAGTTACCTACTTACTTTTATGACTTCATAGTTTACTTAAGAGCAATTTAGAATTAAATACAAGTTATATCAATAATTTTGTTCGTTCCAGCGATGGTCCGAGAGTGCTTTGAGCAACTACGATTGGAAACCACAGCTCTATAAGCGAGGTATTAAGATCGCATTTTGCTTGTTTGTTCGAAACATAATAAACTTTTCGATTTAAGTTGTCCGTCCCATACGAAGCTCACAATTGTTGCCAGCAGTATGATGGTTCTGAGATGATGAAGATAAATAAGGGATGAAAAATAAGAGTATGTCCTATGCCAACTAAAGAACTTCCTATATGGGTAATTCTTTAATTTTACTCAAAAAATCCTAAAAAGATGTGGTTTATGGAAGAAGAATATGGGCCAGTTTTAACCTTACAGCTGCTGTATTATCAAAGCGTTTTTTTTTTTTTCAAAATTTTAATTGCCTTCCTAATTACTTTTACCGTCAGCGTCACATGAACCTACTCCATTATTAATTATTACCGATATCTTTTTAATATATTTTACCGCAACATTTCTAATCTATCCAGCACAAAAACTATATGAACCAGAAGGCGGTATCGAATTTATTATAACAACATCATTTATATAACATAACATAGTTTATTTGTAATCTTTTTATAAGATACTTATTGTAATTTGTAATCTTACGTAAGTCAATTTTTTTGTAAATTCTTGTGAGATTAATAAAAATCTTAAACCACATTTAGTTATCCATAGCTCAAAGCCGAAGATTCTAGATAAAACTTGGAGGCTCCGTGGCTTCGACAAAGACAGTATCTTCAACTACTGGGGCGGAATATAGTCCCCTTCCGTTAAAACTCCCTTTAATAGAATGTGAGTCTTTAAAATTTGTGCTTTATAATGATTATGCCAATAATAAAATGACCTTTATTATCCAGTGGCTTTACTGTACATTTTCTTCTTTCGTGTCGATGGTAGGTTCAAGGTTAAATCTTAACCTTTTGGAACTCTATATTTTGACAGACAACAAAATATTATTCACTTTTTATATATACCTACTTACCCCAACATTTATAAACCATCCCAGCACCGAAACTCGAAATAACAAGCAACGGCAGTACGTATCGAATTTATTATAACAACATCATTTAGCTATCCATGGCTCAAAGCCGAAGATTCTAGATAAAACTTGGAGGCTCCGTGGCTTCGACAAAGGCAGTATCCTCAGCTACTGGGGCGAAATAGTCCCCTTCCGTTGAAACTCCCTTCAATAGAATGTGGGACACACGGATGTAAAGTTTGGTGAGCATAATATGCTCTTGAAAAGATATTTTATTTTTATCTCTGACTTAATCTTAAGCTATCATAGGGACTAATCTAGTCTTAAAATTTAATGGTTCTTACTTTAATTAGCTATTGAAAGAAACTATTCGTGAACAATAAATAAATTAGTGCTGTTATCATAGTATCTATTTTATCTACACGAAAATTATCAAGAAGAAAGATTTGAATTTAAACCTTTTCGTTTATAATAATAGACAAACTCAAAACCTAATAAACTGATTTAATTTGAAACTACTTATTAAAAATTAATTATTAGAAAAAATCGACCCATCTCACAACTAGCTCAGATGGGACTTGAACCCACGACCTCTCACTGTCCGGGCAAATGCAAATGCTGCTGTTGTGAGACGGGTCATCTTTTTCTAATACTTCATTTTCAATAATAAAAATAAAAATGCACTGTGAATGCAAAAAAGGCAAAAATATAGATGGATCATGTTTGTATGCGGCTCAGCAGGTTTTGTGTATAGACTTATCCATACAAATCATACAAAATTCTAACAACAAATACTGCATTTTTGATGACCTCCGTGGTCGAGTAGTGTATTACTTACGTACCAGTTTTCAATGTGCCGCTATCTCTGAGATCATGGATTCGAGTCCCGGAGGGGTAAAAGTCGAAAACTGACTTTACGGTATTTTCTCGTGTCTAAGTGTATGTGGTGATACTCGTCGTTGTTTCTGATTTCCATAACACAAGACTTTTAAGCTATCTAAGTGTTAGATACGTGATACGTACAGTATACGTGATGGTGTCCAATATGCTGAAAAATTTAAAATGAAGTTTTAGAAAAAATCGACCCGTCTCACAACTAGCTCCGATGGACTCGAACCCACGATCTTTCACTAACCAGGCGAATACTCTAACCACTGACTTACGGAGTCGCACTTCATTGAAATTTTTCAATAATAAAAATCGCATTTGAATGCCAAAAAAAAACAAAAAAAAGTCCAATATGCTTTTAAAATAGGTTTATCAAGCCTAGTGCCTATGTGTAACGTTACACTGCCGGCCGTGACACGAATCTCTTGCAACCCACGTCCATTTGTCTTTTAGACCTTACCACGCTGTGACAAAGTCGAGAATATCAATTTCTCCCTAGAATATTTCAGTCTTCCAAAGCACCCCCGTTTCGGATATTTTTAGATAAGTAGTACAATTTTTAAGGTACATTATCACAACAATATTTAACACAAGTAAAAATGAGCACTGCAGACCCATCCCACTGGCAGCACCTGTTCACGAGCATGACGCATGAAGCAGCCATCGCTTCGCAATAATTGTAAGTGATGGTGTCCAATAAGCTTTTAAAATAGGTTTCTCAAACCCAGTGCCTATGTGTAACGTTCTGCTGAAATTGTGAACGAGACGACAGCAAACAAGTACGTCATAAGGGTTACACTGCCGTGACACGAATCTCTTGCAACCCACGTCCATTTGTCTTTTAGACCTTACCACGCTGTGACAAAGTCGAGAATATCAATTTTCTCCCTAGAATATTTCAGTCTTCCGAAGCGTGCCCGTTTCGGATATTTTTTACAGCACATGTAGATGTTGTTTTGTTTGAGAATAATCGAAATATCGACGCAGAAAATACGGAGTTCAAAATTAGTGACGATTTTGAGAATGAGCGAGTAAATTTTTTACCTTTTCCAATTCTCTGGAGAAACGTACAAATAGTTAAATGATCTTTTAAGTTTTTTTGCAGTTAAATAAAAGCGATTAGAAGGATTTATCGGAAACTGAATAGTGTGATAGCTTCAACATTAATTCCGAAAAAGTCGACAAAAGATTAAAAGTTATAAAGTATTCTGTGTTCAAAATTGTTCAAGTCCTCAATGATAAAGTGTTATAGCATCGAAGCTAAAGCTGTAAAATAAATTTACATAGTCTGTATCACAAACACCTTTCGCTGTATGTACGCTTCATCATCATCACCCATTTAGTGTCCCTACTGCTGGGGCACTGGCCTTCCTTATGGATGGATAAGGAGAATGGGCCATAACCCATTTTTTGCTTTTTATCTGTTTGGTAGCCAAATAAATATTTACGTACGGGTACGAGGAGGACTGCGGTCACTATGGTCTTTTGCCCCTGGAATCTAGGCGCGAGCTACTTGATATGAGCCTACTTCATGACATATTACACAATAATCTAGACGCGCCTGATCTTCTCTCTAGTATAAGTTTTTTCACACCTAAATATCGCACAAGACAGGCACCGTTATTTAGTATACCTTGGCACCGGACTAACTATGCATACAACACCACTATGTCGCGACTACCCAGGTTATACAATACAAAATTTGATGATATTGACATATTTAATGCTAATAAAAAATCTTTCAAGCGGGATATTGCATCAGTTCTAACTGCATGATTTTATGTTTTTATATATATCTATGTATACTGTGAACGTACGTTTGTTAAATTTAATTTGTTTTGTTTTTGTATTCACACGCGTTGAAGTTTGCCGTGTTCCTTTCCTTTTTTCTTTTTTATCATTGTATTGATGCCACATAAGTTTAAGACAGCGTATAATCTGATTTTATATTATTTTTATGCATTCACAATGCAATTTTTGTAAGTATAGAAAAATTGTGATAGTAAAAACCACGAGCCCTATAAGTAGCTTTCAGGCGGGATTCGAACCCGCGCCTCCGGGAATCCGGCCCGATGCTCTGACCAACTAAGCTACCGAAAGGCCTACACGACTCGTCGAATTTTGCTATCACTTGTTACGCTGTAGGCCAGCGTTGCTTCATCAATTGAGGAAACCCTCGCATCCGAAAGAAACATTTTTACAAATGTTTAACAATCGATTAAGATGAAACAGCCATAATGAGATTTTATATTATTTGTATGCATTCACAATGCAATTTTTGTAAGTATAGAAAAATTGTGATAGTAAAAAACCACGAGCCCTATAAGTAGCTTTCAGGCGGGGTTCGAACCCGCGCCTCTGGGAATCCGGCCCGATGCTCTGAACAACTAAGCTACCGAAAGGCCTACACGACTCGTCGAATTTTGCTATCACTTGTTACGCTGTAGGCCAGCGTTGCTTCATCAATGTGAGGAAACCCTCGCATCCGAAAGAAACATTTTTACAAATGTTTAACAATCGATTAAGATGAAACAGCCATAATGAGATTTTATATTATTTTTATGCATTCACAATGCAATTTTTGTAAGTATAGAAAAATTGTGATAGTAAAAAACCACGAGCCCTATAAGTAGCTTTCAGGCGGGATTCGAACCCGCGCCTCCGGGAATCCGGCCCGATGCTCTGACCAACTAAGCTACCGAAAGGCCTACACGACTCGTCGAAATTTGCTATCACTTGTTACGCTGTAGGCCAGCTTTACTTCATCAATGTGAGGAAACCCTCGCATCCGAAAGAAACATTTTTACAAATGTTAAACAATTGATTAAGATGAAACAGCCATAATGAGATTTTATATTATTTTTATGCATTCACAATGCAATTTTTGTAAGTATAGAAAAATTGTGATAGTAAAAAACCACGAGCCCTATAAGTAGCTTTCAGGCGGGATTCGAACCCGCGCCTCCGGGAATCCGGCCCGATGCTCTGACCAACTAAGCTACCGAAAGGCCTACACGACTCGTCGAAATTTGCTATCACTTGTTACGCTGTAGGCCAGCGTTGCTTCATCAATGTGAGGAAACCCTCGCATCCGAAAGAAACATTTTTACAAATGTTTAACAATCGATTAAGATGAAACAGCCATAATGAGATTTTATATTATTTTTATGCATTCACAATGCAATTTTTGTAAGTATAGAAAAAGTATTTGTAAGTCAGAGCATCGGGCCGGATTCCCGGAGGCGCGGGTTCGAATCCCGCCTGAAAGCTACTTATAGGGCTCGTGGTTTTTTACTATTACAATTTTTCTATAGCGTATAATCTGTTTTGTCTTTTAAGATTCAATTGATCACGTTGGGAAACTCTGTAATAGCATAAGATTATTTAACTAAGATACTCTGTTATAAAAAATAAAAAAATAAATTAAAACTTCAATCACATGTTGTGCGCGGTTGTAATTGAGATGCAAATTAATGTTATATTTTTGTTATTATTGTAATTGTTCACATGTGTTGATTTGTATCTTGTAAAAGTGATAAAAAAACCCACCATGCTGGCTCAAAGCGGATTGGTGGGTATTAACGACTAGTTCTTTCAAACAATACAACGGAAGTTGATGTGGTTTTTACCAACAGACAGAGTGGCTAAACAGCGCGTGAAGTAGGTACTTGGATAAATTCGACGCTTCTCCTAACGACTCTGTACCTCATATAGAGCATTCACCCGAACAGTGAAAGGTCATGGGTTCGAGTCCCATCGAAGCTAGTTGTGAGACGGGTCGATGTTTTCTTTTATTTCATTTTCCATATTTTCACTTTCTTGTTATAAATCCATACTAATATTATAAGCGTGAAAGTGTGTTTGTTTGTCTTTAACGTCGAAACGGAGCAACGGATCGACGACGTGACAATAAAATTAGTACCTATGGGAATAGTTTGAGAGCTGGAGAGTGACATAGGTTTTTTATCCCGGAAAAAGATCTGGGGCCCGATTCACACGCAATCGAATTTTTTTAGTGTGGTAGTTCGTAATGCGAACATTTTGTTTGTGGTTTCTATTGAAAAGTTAGAACGTTTCAAACAAACTAAACTGGTCCACATGTCAACAAATTCATTTTGTCAGCTAAGTTCGTATACGAACATCTATTGGTCTGTACCACTCGTTGCGTTCGGCTGGTTTTCGATCGAACTTTTTCGATTGTAAAATTCTGACAATACACATAATTATCTGTGTTATATTTGAATTCCGAGCTTATAAATGTGAACTTTTCTTGATTGCCTGAGAATCAGCCCCCTGGCAAAGAATACTATAATAATAGGTCTTTACCTATGAAATTGCCGTTTTGTATGGAGATTTCTGTAATTATTTTTTTTCCATACTAACGTTTTTGTTATTATTTAACGACTAATATTATGTAAATTTACAAAATTTTACACACGTATTTATGGACATTTTAACTACTAAATGACACATTCGTTAAGAGAAAAAAAATTTTTTTTTCACTAAGTTACAACTAATAAAGTACGAAATTCTGGAAACAAAAATAGTCGTAACTTTCGGAATAAGTTTTTTCTATGTAAATAATCAAATATCGTGGTTATTAAATTATCAAAAGTTGCTCGATACGGTCTTAATGTAACGCAATATTAAAGAAATTATATATTTTTAATATTATAAAAGTTGTTAAGTTATATGTACAAAAGAAAAAAACGGCAATTTCATATGTAAAGACCTATTATTACTAACGTAAAGAAGCGACACTCACCTCCCCCCGCCAATTCATTTCCCCCGCATTGAGATAGTAAACCGAGGAGTAAACGTCACACGTTTGTCGGTTGTCTTGTCAGTCACTCAGTCAACAAGAATGTAACCAAGTCAACGATGTCATTATATTTCGTAAGCAAACTTCGATTTGAGGATCGTGCGATATAACCTTGCAGTGGCGTTCGTATATGCAGTTGAATCGTAGATGATTGATATCAAATTTAATATTAACAGAAAACAAATATTCCAATACGAATTGTTTGACCAAATAATAAATGTTATGATACGATTAAATTCTATGAAATTAGAGGATCTTTTATTGATTTGATTTAACTTTCATTAGGTGCAAGTATTGGATTAAAGAAATTGGTCGAATGGACTTAAGGCGCTACTCGGAAAAAGTATGGACTTTTTGATTTAAAACTATAGGACGGTTACAGTTGTTACACATCTGGTAATAAGATATATATTTCTTCATACCTTTATCTAGATTCGTATAGTTTCAAAAACACGATTTTATGATTTTGTCTTGACACTTTTTCTTTTCGAAAAGACCTCTAAAAATACGAAAATTGTAGATTATTCTTAAATAGGGTTACTTACGCTATTGGAAATTGGTTTAATTAGTGAACACCAATAATATTTAGGATCGTAAAGAAGCATTTTTTTAAATCGCTGTAGTTTTTTAATACGAAGTGATTTTGTGTTTTTTTGCCTAATCTGCAAAATCGGTCTCGATCCCGCGCGCGTCGTTTTCTCATTGCTATCTCGCTTCTGCACAATTTTTCAAAGCGTGGAGACACTTCATACTAGTTATTTTGTTTGCGAACTTCATTTCCCTAATTCTGACCGCGCAAAAAGAGTGTCTAAGAAAAATGCAGCCCCTACGCTATTATTACTGCAGCCATAAGACTCATCTGGTACTCGTATTTACATCAAAATTTACTCAAACTGATAATAGCCTTTTAGAGTACTTGCAAATCTCAAACATCAACAGAAATTCCAAGTACAAGTACTTCACAGGTGTCACACTCAGTGCAGAAAACACAGATTTTAAGTGAAAATTCACCCCGTAAAAGGAAGTTGCGGCTTGACTTTAAATTATCATGTCAGCCGAACGACGCCCACTGCTGGGCATAGGCCTCCCCCAAGGATCTCCACAACGATCGGTCCTGCGCTGCCCGCATCCAGCGGCTTCCCGCGACCTTGACCAGATCGTCGGTCCACCTTGTAGGGGGCCTGCCCACGGAACGTCGTCCGGTACGCGGTCGCCATTCGAGAACCTTTCCGCCCCAAGTCTCAGGGAAACAAATATGACCAAGAGTAATAATGTTTGCATTAAATATATATTTATATAGTATTTGGCGCAGTGGATAGCGCACTTGGCCTGCGATCGTTGAGGTTAAGCAACTTTCGCAATGGTCGGTCACGGGATGGGTGACCAAAAAACTTTTCATCTCGAGCTCCTCCGTGCTTCAGAAGGCACGTTAAGCCGTTGGTCCCGGCTGCACTTGCAGTCGTTAATACCCACCAATCCGCACTGGGCCCGCGTGGTGGGTCATGGCCCATTCTTCTTATCCATCCATAAGGAAGGCCAGTGCCCCAGCAGTGGGGACATTAAATGGCTGATGATGATGATGATTTATTTATTTATAAAAATATAGTATTTATTTTTCCTTCAATAAAAAGTATGGCTTACTACAGTCTGTGACTGTGACAACAGTCACATTTCTTTCATTAGCCATGTTTAAAAAATTTGAGCCTTGATCTGATACAAAGGCTACATTACATGAACTCCAATATTTAAAATTTGTGAAATAACATGATCTAACCACGCACTAAGTTCTTTGTAATTTTTGCTTTGAGCTAAAAAACAGTATGCGACTGGTTGTTTCCAATTTTAATGTATAACTCTGGCAATGATTACAAAAGCTTGCGTTGCTTGTTCTCCAGTTTGTGTCCCGTCAATCTCATGAAAACCTATAATCTTATCCTCGTTAATTTGATGATATAAGTACCGTTTTAATGAAATTTCGTCAGCGCAAATAATGCAGTATTTTTCTGAGTCTTTTAATATTTTAATTTGGTCTCTAAACATTGTGAAACGTTAGGTGAAAACTTTGTATCAATGTTGATATTCATTCGGCGCAACGTCCTTTCGCTTGGCATGTTTAACGTTTGCTAAGACTCTTTATGCTAATGGACTGGCAATATAAATTTAAAGCAAATAACTGTAAATCTTTAGTGTTTCTATTGCCATGACTGTTTTGTTTTAGACGGGTTTGAAAATTGATATTTTTTTGTAATTGAGAGGACATATTGGTATCTTTTTGAGATGCACATTCTTGCTGAGTATCCAAATTTTTTCGTCTTTTGCACTCTGTTTATAAGTCACTTAACAATTTCCTTTTACGTGGTGTGTTGGCTGACAAAGGACTTTGTGCACGATGTATAGGCCGTTTGGCTTAACATGCACATTATTTAAGCAATAAAACTATATGTTTGGAAGTTTAAACTACGAAGAAACTATTTATCATTTTTGTTTTGTGTCAAATAATAAAAAGCTTAGAAACAGACAGACAGAAGCGAAGAGCGACTTTGTTTTATACTATGTAGTGATAATTAAAGACAATTTTATTTGTTGGATTCATTTCATTTTTTATTAAATTAGTTAGTACCGTACGACAGGTGCGTTTCTGAAGATTTCAATACAAAGTACATTGTGCCATTCACACGGCCTTTTGACAATCGCTTTTGTACTGAAAAAAGCTTGTAAAATGATTGCTTCCGAACATACCCGACATAATATAAACATACGTAAATAATAAATTGGGACGCTCTTGCAAAGTTATTTCGTGACGCACGCGGCACACGCCATCTAGTCGATATATTTTGTACCACTAGCTCCGGAGTGTGCTACGGCGGATGTCATCCCTGCATCGTTGACGCACACATTTGACGCGTGTACACACGTTATGTCAGTTACGTAGTAGTAGAAGGTTATTATGCGGGGGTCGTAGTATGGAGTGTCGTAGGTGTGCCCCTGGGGTCCGATTCTCACGCATTCGAACTTTTTCAGTGTGGTAATTCGTATACGAACATTCTGTTAAAACAAGCGCTTGGTACATTAGACAATCCTTCCCATTCAATTTACGTAGCCTTTAGCTTCGACTTGTTAGAAAGAGTAGAATACGATTTTATTTACGTTTACGATCGAACGTAAACGTAATCGCTACTGCATCGGAACCGAACGTTTCATGTTTTAAATTAACAGAATTGGACCCCTGATCACTTTGAGTAAAAACGTTATCGAATCACTCTTCCTTATTCAAAAGTTTGGATTTGTTGAAAAGCTTAAATTTGCATTTGAAAACTCAGACTTTTATCTACAAAGTCCACGTATACAAAGTCATGGTTCCCTGAGTAATAAAATTACTAAGTATAAATCTAGTCCATATCTGTTTATTACAGGGAACTCTATTTCCAGGTGGAATTTCGGTTGTAAAATTTAGCAAATGTCACTCAGAAATAATACCTAGATATATATTTCATTTCTTAAGCAACTTTGAAATAATTATGATAGCTGTTGTCTCGTAGCGGGTTGCTTAAATGAGAACCACAACTTACGTTCACAAAATTTATTCGTGGTTGAGCATATATAATGGGGTCGTGAGTAAAGGGCCCGACTGGTATTCGCTTGCGTGTCCCAAACTTATCTTAACGGGGGCCCACAGGTGGTAGGTGGCCCGACGGGGCGAGGGGAAGGTGCAGTGCAGTGCAGCGTGTGGTGCGCGTCGCAGTATGGCGACCAGAAGAACCGCCGGGTGGCTGGTTGGTCGTCCGCTCTTGGGTTAACTTGGATCCCCTTGGGTTAACTTGAATCCCCTTGGGTTAACCTGGGTTAACCTGGGTCCCTGGAATTGCAATCGAATTGCGTAAGCTTCATGTTTAGGAGCCGCCGATTGCGATAGCCAATTCACCTAAGCCAAGCCAAGAAAAGTTGGGGGAAGAGAAAGTATGCAGCAGGTGAAGTGGCAAATTATCGCAATCAGAGCGGAGTGTACAAACATTAAACTAATTAAAGTTGTGCAGAAAAGCATTGCGCTAATCGCTTACAAAATGATTATATAATAAAAATGAAATTACATAGGATGAAATTGTAAAATTAATAATATTAAAATGTGAGGGTACATGGCGAATGATTCGGCAATTTTGATTTCATCGTTGAAACAATTTAAAAGATAACGCCGAGATTCTTACACACAGGAATGCATAATCAACAGCGCGCACTCAATATTACATGCAATACAATTATTTTAACACAAACTAAAATTACCAACTAATAACTACTCAACACTATGTTCAACACTTACCCTTTCGGGGATTGTACACTGAATTTATTTTAAATTAAATAAAGTGACGAAACACAGATTTTGATAACTGAAGTAATCTTTTTATAATCTAATAAGATTAAATTAAATGCTTCCCAACGGCAACTTTAAGACGAAAATACGTTCGTGTTGTCCGTGAGAACTCGGAAGGCGGTCTGTCCATGACGCCGCAAAACTACTGCATCGCGAAGTTCGTACAACTTGCGCACACGCATTGTGTCCTTCGCAAAACTACATTCAAGTCGATGCGCGATACAAAAACAGGTTAGGGTACCGCTCGCGTAATTGTAAAACGTTTTAAATAACAATACGTTCGATTTGCAGTATAATGTGCATTAGTATTTTAATTGTAGTTATTAGTTTAGTGTTTAATTAAAAATAAGAATAAGATTAGGTTAATTTAGGTATAAAAAATGTTTTGTTTTCATTCCTTTTATTTTATTTTAATAAAATGTAGATTTTATGTGTAATATTAACTGAAGTTACCTTATAACGTTACACTGTCTCGTCAAAAAGTTTCCGACAGAAGTACAATTCCTGGAAAATAAACAGTCAAAGTTTTGATAGTAACCAGTAAAATGTTTATTTATTATTCAAAATGCATATTACAGATAGGAGACCAAGGAAAAGAAAGAGATCCCAATTTCAAAATTATTATTAAAATTTCTACGCATACCAAATACGAAATCTAAATACCTAGATTAGTCGATCAATTTAGACATCTGAAAATACATTAATTCGCAAGAAGCTGAAAGACAAATTAGGTACTGAAAGGAGAAGTAATTGTTATGCCTTTTCACAGCCAATAAAGCACATCAAGCTTTTCATGTGGACATTGAGCGTATACTTTGTTATATTTTTCTTTTTCATAATGGATAGCCTTCATCACACCTGATGCTAAGTGAAGATAAGGTTGAAGGAGCACTACTCCTAGAATCCACAACCGCTGAGGAACAGGCTATCATATTTCAAACTGCCGTAGCACAACAATGCTGAAAACATCGTTATTATGGCTTCAGACTAAGATAAGAGGGCGGTAGCTAGCTAAAAAGACTAGGAACAAGACCTAAAACCATCCAAACCGAATACAATATGTACCCCACTGGGCCATAGAGGCAGTTCTAACATTTTTATAAACCAGTCCATATCGCGACTTAGAAGATTTTAAAACCAACACAATAGAAAGCTATCAAGCAAACAATAATGGTTCTTTCTTATATGTCCTGGATATCTCATCTCCTGTACAAACAGAACAAATCTATTTTCTAAGATATAAAGCTGCGCTGTCTGCTTAGATATTGGATATGTCGGATTCTATTAAGCGGTTTAGATAGAGTGCAAGGGGTATTATTAACTGCTGAACAATTATGCGAGGAGTCCGTGTTGAATGTGTAACTTAATTCTACTAAAATGTATACCTATTTTACTTAACATTATTAAGAAGTCTTCCGTCTCTGCATACGTTCCCGCCGCGCAGGGGCCCGGAAACGGGCCAACCGTCAGGCCGCAGGGGGTGCATGCATGCCACGTGGGGAGCTGGGGAGGACGCTTCCTCCTCCTGTCCGGCCCCCTCTCGAGCTTTCGAGCTCGCTAGGGGGCGGGGCAGGGGTTAGAACCACCCAGCGCTGACGCGAAGTCTATTAGGCTTGGCGGGAGGGCTGGGTGCGGCGAGGAACATGCCCTCGGTGTGACCGAGTCCAACATGCCGTTTGGTATGCCTAAAGATCGCATTCTCCTCTTGATACAAAAAAGGGGGTGCATGCATACCACCACGGTCCCCTCACAGTCGGTGCGCTTAAAACTGACGGCGGAGAGCAAGTAGTGAGTAGGGTTTAGTTGGTAGTTGAGCCTACTCTCGACCGCCCCCCACCGTGAGCGGGTATCCATATGGGGAGATTGAGATGAGGTTCTCTCCTCCTGTCCGGCCTCCTATCGAGCTTTCGAGCTCGTCAGGGGACGGGGCAGGGGTTAGAACCGCCCAGCCCTGACGCAAAGCCTACTACTGGCCCTGACGCGAAGCCTACTACTGGCCCTGACGCGAAGCCTACTAGGCTTGGCGGGAGGGCTGGGCGCGGAGAGAGACAGACTTATGTCTTACTGAGTCCAACATGCCGTTTGCGGTATACGAAAATACTGTATTTGCCCCCACTATAAACAGAAAAAAGGGTTTCTAGCCAATTTTGAAGCTTATGTTTAATTTGCAGAGAGCAATGTTATGTTATTTATTAGCTTTGTTGTAGATAATAGAACTAAGAACCCTAAAGTGGCGTTTGGCTAGTTCAGTTCTATGGCAGGGAGTGCAGCAGACACGATCATCTCCGCTTACGGGTGTAAATAAAAGTATCAAAGGGCACCTGGAAGTGTTTGCGGAAAATGATATACACGGCGACACATTAGACTATACATGTTGACCTTGAGACCGCCTTTATGCCCTACATAATAAAAGCTGTCACGCAGTTCAACTGTTTAACCTGATGTGCTGTCGAGTGTACACATGAGGAATAATTGTCTTACTGTCAAGACCGTGGTATCTGTCAGCATAAAGTTTTACAGCAGGGTACCTAAAAGGTTTTCTGTGCGTAACTTTGAGAACCGCCCTTTGGGTTCTTTCCAGCGGGAATAGTGAAGTTTTAGCTGCATTTGGCTGATGATGATGATGATGAAGCATGCCAAAATGGTACAGGTGCTCTAAATTCTAGCGTAAAACATTGCGTTTGGAGTCAGATTTGCTCCCCAGTTAAAATGGAATATGACAGGAAAATATTCTCTTTACCTAGGTCACTGTTATTTGCCGCATTGGTATTGGATGATATTATCGATGACCACGGAATATTCCGCTTTGAAGGAGTTAGAGATGTTTTGTTATTCTATTTCCAAGTTTCTTGCGAAAATACTTGAGCAAAATTAATTGTAACCCTTACTGTAGTAACTAGCAGTACTAAGTTCGTGGCTAATATCGGTTTTAACTGTTTTTACCTTCTGTCACACAATATAAATTTTTGTTCCTGTCATTGGATTGAATGAACATACCAACTGGTTGTGAATCAGGATACCTAGTTGCGCTTGTTGCGGTTAAGGAAAAAGTTCTCTTGATTCGAAGCTGATTGCGAACAAAGAAAAAAAACTGTTAGTTGTGAAAACGGCCGGAGGGACCATTATTATAGTACTTTGCTAAGAGCTTGCGCTAATAGCTAGCGCCTTGCCTCGTAAGGGTTAAAATTAATCAAACATTGTAATGCCACAATTTGCCAATCCTCGTGATAGAGCTTGCACAGAAGCACTAACTACAGTAACTCCGCATACTACGCCAGGAGTTTTTGAGCTCTTTTTCCACCCAAACATTCATGTAATGAACACCTAGTTTCAGAACAAATAAAAAAATAAAAACAAAGACTTATTTGAGAAACACATCAATGTATTGATCAAATCAAGAAGTTAAGCTGTTATTCGTGTGTGTTATTGTAATGATGCTGTAAGAAGCTGTAAGTGGAAGTTTTTATAAATTCAAAAAAATGCACACTGACAGTCAAACCAGACACAAGAAAATCTATTGTTTGTCAAACACTTGTTACTCTGTCTCCGGGTTAATATACATGTGATGATTAAGTTCTCTTTGGTTTTGTTGTATTTTTTTATTATACTACATACAAAAAAATGGAACACTTTTTTCTAAAATCAACTTTAGTTCTGTCCAACAGAAGCTTATTTCCCATAAAACCATGTTATATTCGACATCTAGCCAAAGATTTTTCCAGGTTTAACCCTCAACTGTAACACGTATTCTTAAAGCTGCTTTTTGTTCGCAGGGCAGCGTACAAGAGGCAACGGAGCATGAGAAGATTATGCACGGTCACGTGAACTAACCATGACGACGCTCCTTGCAGGGGTGTGCGTTTTAGCTCTGGTCACTAGGACAGGTAAGAGATTATGTGCAAACGAGTGTGTAAAACACTCCGTTGCACTTGTTGTGTGGACAACACATGACATTTTGACGTTAAACTCGACCTTATTGCTTAGGTAACTGGAGCTGTGTATGTATAGCCACTGTTAAAAATAATGTTCTAGCGATCGTACAAACGGTTACATATGAGGCAGGGTATTTTCGGGATAAGTGTCTTTGGTTGTTTGTTATTCAGTAAACTGTACAGAATTTGATTATTTGTTTGTGTGAAGGACCCAGTGTTTTGTCTCCATTCAGTTGTTTTACGCCTCCGTAAACTTCATATGTAACCCTTACATCTTCTAGCATTGGCTTGCAATCTATCTTCAATATATACAGGATATTTCTTTTTATCAGTGCACATATATTTAAGATCGATTCAGAATCGGTAAGCAAACAACTTTCTCCTAGAAACATGGGTCGAAATACGACAAAAATTTTTGGACTTCCCATACTAAATCGATCACGTGATCAGTCCGATTTGTATGAAGAGTCAAAAAATCTTAGTCATATTTCGACCTATGTTTTGAGGAGAAAGTTCACTTACCGATTCTGAGTCAATCCTAAAAATTTGTGCACTGATAAAAAAAATATCCTAAAACTCTTGCGTTGCTGACTGACTGACAGACAACGCACAGCTGAAACTACAGGGTGCATACCATCAACTTTAAGACATCGATTCAAAAATAGCGCGATGCAGAATAGGTTCCTAAAATGAATTGCTTTCTTTCGTACCATGACCTTCTAAAAACTGGATCGCAATTGAATTGATAAATGTGAATGACCAAACGATTTGTGTCCTTATTTCTTCTACCCGTCTCTTTCACTCGATTCTGTCATGCCCGGAGAGTGGAAGGGACGGGTATAACCTGCAGGTGTCATGTTAACTTGGCCAAGTTATACGTCAAATAAGAGTTGATAACAGCTCAGCGGCTGTGAAATGTCATTGAATGATCACTGAATCGCTGTCATTGATATTAAGCTGTCGTGGTACGAATAAGCGAAGCAGATCAGCTTAGGTCCTAAACAAAACCGCAATAAGAGTTGATGGTAGGCACCCTGGGCGCAAGATGCTGAAATTTGACATGTCAGGAACATTCCTTGGATAGTGTGGGGGAGCACTAAGAGAGGATTTTTGGAAATTCGTCCTTTAAGGGGGTAAAAAAGAGGGGTCACGCAGACAAAGTCGCTAGCGGAGCGCTAGTAATCTATATCTATACAAATAAATAAAATTGGAGTGTCTGTTTGTAATATTAAAATAACCGCTTTTTACTACATGTATATCATCACTACATAGTATAAAACAAAGTCGGTTTCTCTGTCCCTATGTCCCTTTGTATGCTTAAATCTTTGAAACTACGCAACGGATTTTGATGCGTTTTTTTTAATAGATAGAGTGATTCAAGAGGAAGGTTTATATGTACTTTTTATCCCGATATTCCCACGGGAACGGGAACCACGCGGGTGAAACCGCGGGCGGCCGCTAGTCATTATATATACGGTACATATGCCAAAACAACATTTTTTACAATTTTTGTCTGTCTGTCTGTCTATCTGTCTGTCTGTCTGTCTGTTTGTTCCGGCTAATCTCTGAAACGGCTATACCGATTTTGACGGGACTTTCACTGGCAGGTAGCTAATGTAATAAGGAGTAACTTAGGCTACTTTTTATCCCGATATTCCCACGGGAACGAGAACCACGCGGGTGAAACCGCGGGCGGCCGCTAGTATAATATATAAAAGAGCTGTGTTAGGTATCTTACTACAAAACTAAAAATATCTATTATCACAGCACTCGGAACCACGGCTCCATTACTGTTCCTTTTTGGTTTTTCCAAACTTTCGACGTCTGTATAGAGAGGTGAAACCTTAAAAAGCTTAAAATAAAATACGTAAAAATATTCCAGAACTAAGCTACATATATATTTTTGGAGTCATGTGGGTTTTCGCCAGGTGAAACCTGATTTTGTTTAATGCTTTTTTGCTATTAGTCAACCTAAACTCAGTAAAAGTGATTATAGTGCGACAAACATTTTTGTTCCGGTGCATGATAATCTTTGGAATTAAAACAATTTTCATACGACAGTCCATTTTGACAGCTAATTTCGTATTGCAAGTGGTTCCTCTGTCACGGTTGTCACCACGAAGCTCGACTTAATACTGATATTAAGTCAAACTTCGTGGTTGTCACCGAAACAGACAGGAGTGTGAGACCTCGCTCTCCAGCCAGACCATCTAATTTCGATTTAACAAAAAACCCGGGGAAATATCGAGATAAAATAGCCTATTGTCACACGGGAAGAATGTATGTTTCTAACGATTATAGTTTTTTTTTAATCTGTCCAGTAGTTTCGGAGCCTATTGGATGCCAACAAACAAACAAACAAATATCGAGATAAAATAGCCTATTGTCACACGGGAAGAATTTTTTTTAATCTGTCCAGTAGTTTCGGAGCCTATTCGATGCAAACAAACTAACAATCAAATCTTTCCCCTTTTTAATATTAAGTACCTAAAGATGTTTAGATTTTTTCGCTAGAATTCTTTTTATAATGCGTATACGTTTAATTAAACGTTTCTAAAATTATTTGAATAAGCAGCAAAGCACTTTTCGATTATAACAAGTTTCAAACAGATCTCTTGGGTACAAAGGGTACAAAACAAATTTCTCGGCACTTGCACATTATAGACTTGTCGAAACTGGCTTGACAAAAGTTTCATGATAACTGTACTTACATTAAATTTTTAAGTAATTAATTGATATCGTACTACAATGTATTTTAAATCACCTAACTATGTCTTTACAAAGGCAAAAGCACAAATTTATGAACTAAAATTTAAAAAAAACAGTATAAAACGTTGTAGATACATAAGATTGAAATCGCCAAGCGATCGGATCAATTTTCTTTTTATTCTGGTTATTCTGTCGAGAAATTTCAAGTGGTGTGCAAACAAAATAAAATAAAATAAAATAAAATAAATGAATCATTTTGCCTCGCTAGCGAATAAAGATCGCGTTTGTTGATCACGCTACATATATATTCGACGACCGATTTGGCGCAGGGGTAAACTACCTGCCTTCTGCGCCAGAGGTTTCGGGTTCGATTCCCGAACAAGACAAATATTTGTGTGCATGAACACATCTATTTGTCTTGGTCTGGTTGTCTTCTATGTATATTAAGTATGTACCTATTTACAAACAAAAAGTATTTAAGTATATATTTATCCATTATCAAGTTCACGTAGACACAGTTTCTTAAGAAATTAACTACGGGCTTAGATAATTGGTGTGATTTTATGAAATATTTATTTATTTATATTTATTTATTATATACGAAAGAAAGCCCTATTTTCGTGCCGAAGTGGTGAAAAATAATATAATTGTTAAATTACATAAACACGTGTCTTGGCTGTTTTCCTTTTTATGTTTTTTGATTAGAATTTTGTTTAATGAGATATCCAAGCAAGATCTATCAAGCTCTAATGTTCCACTTGAAACAGTTTAGGCAGATTAAAATCTGTTTTTGTAATTTTATATGACAACTAGTAGCTCCGCGCTGTTTTACCCACGTACTACCCATTTGCGTGGAAATATTAGGATGAAATATAACCTATGATACTTATGTATATTGCAGCTTTAACTAGTGAAAACAGTTTTTAAAATTGGTTCATTAGTTTTTGAGCTTATCCATTACTAGCGGATCCTCGCGGTTTTACCTGCGTAGTACCCGTTCCCGTGGGAATATCGGGATAAATATAGCTTATGTCACTCGGGAAGAATGTAGCTTTCTAATGGTGAAAGAATTTTTAAAATTGGTCCAGTAGTTTCGGAACTTATTCGATGCAAACACACAAACAAACAATCAAATCTTTTCTCTTTATAATATTAGTATAGACAAAACAAAAAAACAAAAAATTCTTCCATATTTCTAATATTCATATAGATATTATATAACTTAACAACGCAGATGTCGTTTTAGATGTTCGTGGACAAATCAAATTTTTAAAAGTCTTTCAACGCGTCGAAAGAAGTCTTCGAAATTTCAATAATTTGCTTCGTTATAATCCTCTCGACAGATTGCTCCTCTACAACTGGTGTACTAAGAGCCCTCGTCCACCGCGACTTTTTGTAGCGATGATGTAGCGCGATAGTTGAAATGCTAGCTGTGAGCCCTCGCTAACATAACCACGATTCAGACGGCCTCCATGGCCGAGTGGTGTACGTACAGGTTTTCAAGGTGCCGCTATCTCGGTTAAATATTGGAAACGAACTTTTCAATATTTCCTCGGGTCTGGGTGTATGTGGTAATACCCGTCGTTGTTTCCAATTTCCATAATACTAGTGCTTTAGCTACTATACTTTGATATTGGAACAATGTATGTGATGGTGTTCAATATTTATTTATTTATTTATTCAGTCCCAATGCAAACGCGATACTGTTGCGCTTCTATCGCGATGCAAACGCGATACTGTCGCGCTTCAGTAGCAAAGCAAACGCGATTCAGTAACGGCACAAAAATGCCTTTGAAATAGTGTTTTGTCAACTAATGATATGCATAACTATGCACTATATAACTATATAACTATGCACTCTGGATTCTCCTTTCTAATGCCCGAATACTCGTACGCTACTTATCTTTGGGAGCGTCTCACACATCGCCCTGTCACTTTAAATGTCAAACGTATGAAAGAGATGCCATGATGTTTGAGACGCTCCCAAAGATGATAAGCGTTCGAGAATTCGGGCGTAACTGTCCTAAGTGTGCTTGTACACGGTGCATGTGGCTTGCGCATGTTGAGGCACTTGCGCGGGCTATATATATCACAGTGCAGTGCGATGCGCGCTCGGCAACGGACGCGCACAATTGCATAGATGTCGAATTACATATTCGTAATTTACGATTAGCGCGGCATTAGGCGCTGCGCGTACTAACATCACTATGGGTTCCCAACAGCTCATAGTGAACGAAGTTTTGGCGTTCATCCAGAACGCGATCGACACCATGGACGAAGTCAGCATCGTGCAGATCTGCAAGTCTAACTTCAACGAAGCTGAGATTTGCAGTGGCAAGACGCTGCTTTACCAGAGCATCGGTAAAGCCGATGAGATGCCATCGCGCCGGAGAGATGGAGGTGTGAAAAGTCTCCAGGATATTATAACCCTGATGAAAGAGATCGACCCAGACGACGTGCCGACTTTCGTGGCGAAGCAGTTACACAAACTACCACCCGTCACATTCGACCACGTCGACGTCACCAGACTGTTGAAGGATATCACCTCCCTGAAAGCTAGTCTGGCTGAAGTGCATAGAAAATTGGAGGCTTCTGATAACACCATAAGTGAGTTGCGTGCCCAAGTTGTGTTGTTAAGCAACACCGCTGCGGTATGTAGGTCACCAGAGGCCTCTAATGTGAACACACGTCGCGGAGCGCAAAATGCATCCGTCTGCAGTTTCGAGTCGGCGCATATGGATACGTCACCGGCCGCCGCTGCAGCTAGCGATGCACCGCGCCCCACACCCCGCTCCTCCGCCCCGGCGGAGACGTCACGAGTGAGCACGTCGACCCCTCAACGTGTGCCGTACGCCGCTGTCACCGCAGCCAACCAGCCCGCTAACCAACAACTTGAGCGGGTTACAAAGGATAAGGAGGGAACCAAACAAGGATTGGTCTCCAAAGCTGTGCAACCAGCGCCGCCGCGGAGACAGGATGCAGGATGCGATGATGACGGCTTCAAGAAGGTGGAAAGGAAGAAGAAGACCTCTCGTCGTAACCTGTGCGGCACCGCCCCGACCGGACACAACCACCTGCTTCGGCCGGCTATCCCGACGACGCTGGTGTACGTGTCCCGCTTGCATTACTCCACAAAATCTGAAGACATTGTGGAGTACATGAGAGTGAAAACTAAGTTCAATCTGAGGGTCGAGCGGTTGGAGTCCCGCCACAATGTGAACTTCAACTCATTTGTGGTAAGGGTGCCGACCGATCATCTGTGGACCTTCATGAAAGAAGACTTTTGGCCGAAGGGTGTCCTGTTCCGCCGGTTTCGGGGTCGGCTACCGGACACTGCATTGCGCAACACGTCGCCGCCGATTATACGTGAAAATAAATAGTTTATAATTATGTATAATATAAATGTATGTATGTTAGTCTGTAAGGTATTTATTGTATGGGCCTGATTTTGTAAAATTTCATTGTGTTGCCTGAAATAAATGATTTATTTATTATTTATTATTATATGCATAAACTCCGTTCAAAAACATGTGCGGGTCTAGCAACTCGAGCATGTATCAAAGTGAGCCACCCGCGCAATAATCCACGTGCTCTGCGGCGGTCTTCCAGCATATTTAATAAAATCTGCTAAAATAACATTTTTAACAAATTATCTTACAAGTAGTTTTGTTCGTCGAGACATTTTGACGCGATTCAACTCATAAAACTACCGCTCGAATAGCATGCACAGCACATGTAGCTCTTGACCACGAGCAAATAACTTGGGCGTACTGCTTGCGCAAGTAGCCCGTGTCTTTACTTGCTCCAGTTATTTGCACCATGTACAAGTACAAGCAAGTAACTTGAACAAGTAGATTGCGCATATTACTCACGCGTGTAACCCGCAACTTTACTAGCTCCAGCTACTTGCACCGTGTACAAGTAGGTACTCTTAGTTTCCATACGAATCGGCAAGCACAAGTGTAAGAGCCTGAAGTATCTTTGTCTTATGACGTCACTACCTTTATATATACTCGAGACTAATCCAATACAAACCCAATCAAGCCGTTCAAATAAACGAATAAAAGACATCCTTTTACCAAAAAAACAATTTTCATGCAAATACATCGGCGTGAGCTCAAAGAGCGTTTGTTTACGAAAAAGTCACGATAAAAACGTACTTTTATTCTATTACTTATTTTTAGTACAGCCCTTTTACAAGCAAAGTGAGCTATTGAGGAAAATTAATACCGTTTACTCAACACAATTTTCTCGCTGTAATATTCATCTTTTGGGCAACCTTTCGTTTCACATGCAAGCACTTTGCTATAGTATTTTAAGCATAAATCAACCAGTTTAAGCGGTTACAGAGCAGCGGCTACAGACTTTTGTCTTGAGGCTATAATAGCCCCTATTCAGTTCAAAGACAGCCATTGTGCCTGCTTTGAATTATGGATGCGTAATACCTAAATTGTATTGTATAGTTGTTTGTGTACATCTTCTGTTTGGAAAATTGAATGAGGCGTTGATTTCATAAAATCTAGCTCGTTTTGGAGTGGAAATATTAGGAGTTAAAAATAAAAGAACGTAAATGTCACCGCTTTAGTGCTGACTTTAAGGATGCGTGCCAAAAGTTTTACTTTTAGTCCTAGCGAGCGGTACGCCAAAAAAGTTGCAAATGGTGTTAAAAGCATGAAAATCGGAACGATTGTTGTCGGATCGATTTTTAGGCCAAACGAATCATTTTGACCCGTAGCACGAATAAAAAGGAGAGGAGCTGTTAGGACGTCTACTTTTATTTGTATGGGAAAAATATTGTTCTGAATCCTATCGTGTGTGGTATCTTATGAAAGGGCTTACTTAGCCGATTCTGGGTTTAAAGACATTTATTCTCATAAAAACATAAAATGTTCACTTAAAATGAGATTACAAAACAAAACTTAACATTAATTAAAATTAAGCGCAGCGCAACTGCATTAAATTATAAATAAACAAAACAAACTACTAATGGCTGAATGGTTATCAGATTAGCTTCGTACGCACACAGGCGCACACACACAGCGCATCTTTTTTTGCAACATATTCACCAGCCTGCCTACAACCGGTCTTGGGTCCGGCAAGGCCGGCGCATGCACAACACAAATAAGATTAAGGAATACATTGAGTCGACATGAAAAAAAATATATTATTATATTTATGCTTATGGAGTTTTTTTTATATTTTATTATAGTAGGTAGCTTGCTTTATAAAAGTAAATATAAGTAGTAGATGATAATGATATGTACTATTATTATATATTTATTATATAGGTACTTATGCTTCTTATATACTTATTCTATCACACTAATTATTATAAACGCGAAAGTTTGTGAGTTGAGTGAGTGAGTTACTTTTTCACGCAAAAATTACTGAGCGGATTTAGATGTAAGTTTACACTATTACAATTTATATTTATATATAACCATATAGGAAATATTTTGTTTTTTTTTAAATTATTTTTTATTTATATATATACATGTATTATTAATTATTCATATACCTATATATATTTATACATAAGTAATTATACTTTTTTGTTAGTTTTTTTTATTATTATTATTATTATTATTCTGTTTGCAAATAACTAGCCAGATGTGCTTTAAGTTTTTTTTTAAATGTATATATACTTTTACAATCCTTAATTTCAACTGGTAATTTGTTATAAAACTGTACCCCCTCATAAGTGATACTTTTTTTGCCATAGTTCTGGGTTCTGGGTATCGGAAGATGTAATTTATTTCTATTTCTTAAATTATGCTTATATTTCCTTTTTGATATTGTAATATTACTGTGTATGGTATTTGATATAATTTTTCTTATTAAGAGACATGTACTATATATGTAAATTTGGTTAATATTAAATAATTTTGTATTTTTATATAGGGTATCTGTAGGAGTAAGTTTATTTAAATGAAATAAAACTTTGATAATTTTGTTTTGTATAATCTGCAAATCCTTAAGCGTGGTTACAGAAGCTGAACCCCAGATTTCTATCAAATATTGCAAGTGTGATTTTACTAACGAGTCGTACAACATTGTGCGAAATTTCTGTGGTATGCAATTGGATGATTTTCGCAGAGAACCCAGAACGGACTGTAGCTTCTTCTTAACATGCTCAACATGCACTTTCCATGTTAGCTTATCATCCACCCATAAACCGAGATATTTCTCTTCTGTGGAACGGCGTATTTCGATATTATTAATAGTTAGTGGTGGGTGATCTGATAATTTTTTGTTCTTTGCGGTGAATATAATATATGAAGTTTTTGAAACGTTTATGGTTAGTAAATTGTGTAGGAACCACATATTGAGCATGTCAAGATCCCTTTGGGCTACGGTAATAATATCGTTTAGCGAATGTCCAAAGTAAAAAAGACAGGTATCGTCAGCATACATTGTCAGGTGACCAGTTAAACCTACGTTAGTGATATTGTTTACGTAAATAAGAAAAAGCAGGGGGCCGATGATAGAACCTTGTGGGATACCAAAGTTTATTTTTTGTGGGTTACTTTTAAAAGCTCCTATTTTGACAACTTGTTGTCTATTATCTAGATACGATTCCAATATTTTTAGAGCTAGTCCAGATATACCTATATTATTTAATTTTTGCAATAATTTTGAATGACTCAACGAATCGAAAGCTTTTTTTAAATCAATGAATATACCCAAAGCAATGTGTTTTTTATCAATATTTGTTTTTATTTTAGTAATTAAGTCTACGGTTGCTGAAAGTGTATTAGACTGGGGTCGGAATCCATATTGTTGTTCGTTTAAAAATCCTTTTTGATTGAGGTAGGCAAATAGTCTGTTATATAGGATGCGTTCGAATATTTTAGATATAACTGGGAGCACCGAGATTGGCCTATAGTTACTTGGATCGGTTTTAGATCCAGATTTATAAATAGGGCTTACTTTGGCAATTTTTAACGAGTCAGGAAATTTACCTTCCGATAGACATTTGTTAATACAGTTAGACAAACTTTCAGCTATGCTTTCCTTCAGACATTTGACCGCTTTTGTGCTAATACCATCAATTCCGGTGCTCGAGCTATTGTCTAAGCCGTTAATAATTTTAATGACCTCATCCCTACTACATGGTTCAAATTGAGACAGTGTTACATTATGTATATAGTCATTTTTATACATTAGAGTATGCATAGAGCTTTTATGATATTTTTGAGCTATTTCATTTGCTAAGTCACTGCCTATTGCAGAAAAGAAATCGTTAAAACTTTCACATACCTTATTACCATCAGTTATAGAAGTTGAGTTTATTATCAACTTTGGAACCACGCAAGTATCTTGTATTTTATTTCTTGCTAAAGTATTAAGTAGTTCCCAAACTTTTTTTGAGTTTTTATTACATTTATCAAATAAGTTATAAAAATATTTTTTCTTCTCTGTTTTTATCAGTGACTTGACGTTGGCCTGTTGTTCTTGATATCTTTGTGAGAGTTCTTCAGTTCCTTGACCAGTCTTCAGAGTTTGCCAGAACATTCTAAAAATATATCACATCATTATATTTCAGTCACTTGTTTTAAATAAAAATAAAAATCATTTTCAAAACATATACTAAGTTTGGGCTTATCCAGATATGATACGGTTGGGGTTGGGTATAAAAAAATACTAAATGTAAATATTTTCAAAATTACTTTCTTGGGGGTAGGACATGAGGCTTTTACATATAATTGTAGGTATATTTCACAAAATTATTTAATAATGATTCAACCGTATCATATCTAGAGGATCAATTGTTCCGATTTTCATGGTTTTAACACCATTTGCAGCATTTTACTGAATTTCGGGGTGCACCGCTAGGACTATTTTTAACCGACTTCAAAAAAAGGAGGAGGTTATCAATTCGACTGTATATTTTTTTTTTTTTAATGTGTGTTACCTCAGAACTTTTTAGTTAATGAACCGATTTAGATAATTCTTTTTTTATTTAAAAGGTGACGCTTCTCGTGTGGTCCCATTCAAATTTTATCAAGAACTGCCAAGAAGTTCAGGAGTTATCCTGAATAATGTGTATTCAGACTTTATTTGGGTATATGGACGATTTCATAGTTTTATCAAATTGGGGATCACTTTCAAAATATTTTTGTTTTTGAAAGTTGGTACTTCTGACCTGATCTTACTTTCACCAAGTCAGGACCAGGGGATCAAATCCCAGGAAAATTGAGAGAAATTCTCAAATATAGGCAAGCCTTATGCGTTCCATTTATTTTTGAAGTTAGTCAAGTATTTGCATCTGGTAGTCATCATCTCATAGTGATGAGCTGGTGATGGAAGCTACAACTCCTTAACGGTTAGGAGCTGGAGAATATTTCTTTAAGTATTAATCGTACGTATGGGCCAATAGTTATATTCTTTTAGGTTATTAGGGTGAGCTGCTGATGAGAGGTGAAACTCCTCAACAGTTAGGAGTTATATTATGATGTTTTATAAATACCATATGCACGAATGGACCTTCAGTTGTATTCCTTCAAGTTATCTAAGTAGCTAAAAATTGAAAGCTGAATTCCGTAACGGATAGGATATTTACAACAATTTATCATAATCACTATGTAAGCAGTTTCTTAAGCTACTTCACTAAAAATCGAAAAATAAAACGTTTTTGAAAAAAATGTAACCGCCTTCAAAACGGATCTTCAAACAAAAATTAACAAACACTAAAAAACGAAAAAAATAATAAGATTTTTTAATTTAAAGGACGATGATACATGACTTTTTCTAATTTATCTTGGTACTTACTGAACTGTTTGAAGTCGGTGCCAAGCCAAAAAGAATAAGAACGAAATATACTGAGTGAAATAACTTACATAAAAAAAACCGGTCCCAAGCGTGAGGTGTAGGACGTAATTACCTCAATACGTATAAGACGGCACCGACTTCAAACAGTTCAGTAAGTACCAAGATAAATTAGAAAAAGTCATGTATCATCGTCCTTTAAATTAAAAAATCTTATTATTTTTTTCGTTTTTTAGTGTTTGTTAATTTTTGTTTGAAGATCCGTTTTGAAGGCGGTTACATTTTTTTCAAAAACGTTTTATTAGTTAGCCCGATGGTGATTGTGGCAGTAGAACAAATTTATGATTGGTCGTTTACGAAATGAGTGATCAAAAATATATTATCTGGAGTTCGGCCTTGCTTATAGGCAGGCACATTACAACCTATTAGATTCATGTGGTGGATTAAAATGAGGACAGTAGAATGGCTGTGTGTGTATGATGACCAGATATCAGAACAGTTAGAGCTATTTTGTGTACCTGCGATATTTTTTTTTTTAAATATCCTCCTAATAAATAAATTAATATTCTAGATTTTTAGTTTATTTAAAACGACCCGGACTTCCGAAATTTGTTATTAAAGCTATAAGGCCTCTTCATTGAAGTGGAAATCATCATGAAGATGCAAATTATTTCCCATCGAAGAGTATAGGACTTACACTCCTTTTTATTTATATTAAAAAAATCGCGAATCAAGTGTGCATTTGAAATAAACATTCATTACCGTGACTATTAATTATACCTATGGTTGTCTGGATAAATTAATACTGTTAGTAGACTCATGAATTTGCTCTAACGATGCACTAAATACTTCGATCAACAATAGGTACTAGACTAGTCGGTTGTAGCGTCAAAAACGGCCGAGCTAATTAGAGCGCCCTTTAAGGCCCGTGGTATCGCCAACGACCTTGGGCATAGAAAAGTGGCCTAATTTTCCTGCCCGCTACCCGCACCAAAACAGCTTAAACACACGTTTCGTCAAAACTATGTATTATTTTAAAACGAAAAATGCTTAGTTTTAAGTTAAACAAGTTAGCAATCTTTTCCTGAAAGAAACGTGAAAATATCACTTGTAGTTTAGAAGCAGTAGCGTATTTTCAAGTTGAAAACAGCTTTATTTCAATGTTTTTTTTAATAGTATCTAGACTTTGTTTTTTTAAATGCTCAGATTGAAGTTTACATATCAATATTTAATATTTATTAATTCTGGATTTATCAGTAGGCTAATTTATGAGATTTATGGCCTCAAAAATGATCGTTTCACGACTACTTGCACCTTAAAGGTGCACAATATCGCTTTCTGTAATTTTTGACGTAAAATTGCAACAATCGTAACCTTTTTCTCCGTTTAGAAAAGTCAGTCAGTGCCATGTTTGCGTTTTGTTTTAGTTAGCGAGGCGTTATTTAATGTTGATAATAATATAACGAAGACTAAATTCATAAATGTGTCAGTAATATCTATTTATAAATTCAAATAAAATAAAAAATGACTAACTTTTCAAAATGATCGAAAAATGGAAAATGAAGTATTTAGAAAAAATCGACCCGTCTCACAACTAAATTCGTATTTTTCTAAATACTTCATTTTCCATTTTTCAACCATAAAAATTGCATTGTGAATGCAAAAAAGTAAAAATTTAAATTATTTTAACTTTTTTGCATTTTCAAAATGAACAAAAAATCTAACATTTATAAAACAAAACGTTCATACCAATCGTAATGCAATAAACGTTAAAAACTCGATAACATTTAAATAAAAACCATTCATTTTCCGAAAAATCAAAATACTTGATTTTTTCATTTATTTTATGTAACGTCAAGTTAACCAAACGTTTCATCGAATCTAGCAATTAAATTGTACGATAGAATCGTTGCTAGAATACCAATGTACCGAATAACTACGCAGTTTATTTTGCCGAATTCCCAATTTGGAATAAAAAATTCATCAGTTGTTACGTGGAAAGATTAAAAATGAACTCGTATTTGGCTGTAGTTCGGCTACGGTTGGTTTCTTATACAAGTTTAGAATTGAAAGGAACAAGCTAATACTGACCTAAAGTGATAGGAATAAGACTTTATTGATTTTAATCATAGGAAAATTGTGATAGTAAAAAATCCACGAGCCCTATAAAAAGCTTTCAAGCGGGATTTAGCTACTTAATAGGGCTCGTGGTTTTTTACTATCACATTTTTCCTATACTTACAGAGTTGCATTGTGAATGCATAAAAATAATTTAAAATCTCCATTTTAATCATGTATATTTCCACTATGATGTATGTACAATACAGCTGAAGTTTTAAGCAGCAAAGAGTGTTTCGAAATAAACAAAAGTCCTAAATCGACTCTGTAGATGTTTAAATAATAAATAAAAATAGTTAGGCGATTTTTTTTATCTTGCGATATACAAGGTATTTTATCTTAAAGTTTTTATTCATTAGATATCTTACCAATAAGTATAGAATTCTTCTTCATCTTCTTCATCCGGCCTTGTTCCCATTTTGATTGGGGTCGGCTCTCCTAATCAACTTTCGCCACAGGTCGGTCCTGTGTTGTCTTCGGGTCAATGCTCAAGCTGTTCAAATCGTTATTTATTGTCTTAATCTATGTGAGTCGGGGTCTACCACGATATTTCGGCGTCGGCTCTAGATCGAGAACCTTCCTGGTCATGTGGTCCGCGTGTCGTCTCATCACGTGGCCATACCATCGCAGTCGTGTTTCTGCTAGTTTGTCGTTGATAGGCCTGACCTTGAAGGTTCCCCTTATTAAATGGTTTGGCACCTTGTCTAGAAGTGTGACTGCCGCGGCCCATCTGAGCATTCCCATTTCTGTGACGTGAAGTTTGTCAGTTTGCTTCTTCTTGAGTGGCCAGCATTCCGTCATATGTTATTGCGGGTCTTACGGCAGTTTTATAGATTTTACCCTTGGTACGTATGGGCAATCTAGTATCGCACAGGACTCCGGTGAGCTCTCTCCATTTTTGCCACCCTACATTTCTGCGATGTTTTATATACAAGTCAATGTTTCCGTCGTTGAATAACACGCTGCCTAGGTATTTGAAGCTTGAGACAGACTTCAAGCTTCAAATACCAATAAGTACAGTGCCACAAACTTTGCTGTGCCGGTGGCCAAAATGTGAAACTAACGTGATTTTTTTTAATGTAATTTTGCTGTCAAGTTGATGTCCAACCATAGCGCTGCTGGCGGCTGAAGTTCTTAGAAGTCAGGGTCGGTTAAATTACTACAAAAAAAAGAAAAACGTACGTAGCGCCGCTGTCACCGGCACAGAAAAGGTTGTGGCACTGATATTTTAAAATCACAGAGCAGTATTTGAAGTATCTTAAACACATCTTAGATTTCTGCGCGAACTGCGCGAAAATATTAAATTAATAAATCATTTTTGTTAAAATTAAATATAAAGTTAAAATAATCAATACCTAACCGTATCCTGTTTCCGAACGAAAAACAAAGACAATTAAAGTGCTGTGGGTATATTCTTTTATTAAAATAAAAAAATAGTGGGTAGTTTTCCGTGACCACGGCCCTTGGAAAGGTGCCGAAACGTCGGATAAACCAAAAAACCTTTGACAACTAAAAAAATTACCAAGTTGTTAAATAAATGCGTGAAAAATCCGTGAAAGTGTTTTATTTGAAGTATCTTTTCATCGCAATCCATCAAATTCGCAAACAAAATATAAAAAATAAAAAAAAACAATCTGTATTTTTAGGGAAAATGTAAATTCTTCAGAATATAAGGTAACTAGTTAGTTGTTAATCAACTCTGTAGCGTCTTTTGAGGAGAAAAATAATTAGGCCCACTCAATAAATATCTTTGACCTTTAACAACCTTTATTTTTTAAAAGAAATTTTGACGAATCTCGTGAAACCTAATAAAGAAAAGAACAAAGCAAAATAACATTGTACATTCTCTACGTTACAAAGTTAAATTGAGACATTACTAAACAGTCTCGGTTTGATAAGATAAAAATATAAAAAAAAAAATGTAATAATGTTCTCGAATTCCACATACTATCTCTTCTTTTTTGTTGTGTCTCTTTCTTGAAATTCATTTCGCAAAAGTATGACAGACGCGTTATAAGAATATTACTTGAGTTACTGGGGCTGTACATATGTGCATAAGAATAATAGTATAAGAATGGTGGGTTAAAACTTTAAGATTACAAGCAAAATTTTATTTATTCTTAACTACCTATTCTAAAATACAAACTAAAACTGGAAAATATACCTAAAATCATAAGTAACTTACAGCAGTTATTTGGTTTCAAGTCAAGATAAACTCGAATTAAATACTCAAATTAATAATTAACATTAATTGTTAATTAGTTCATGATTAATGTGTTTATTTTATAAAATATTGTGAAATCAAATTCAATAAATTCTACATAGTTATTTAGTCTAGAGACTAAATGACCATTTGTTGACTATAGTCAACAAGTTCAAAAACGTGTTTGTATTATGTTAAATTAAAAAAAAATATTATTAACAAAATAAACGACTTCTTGAAACTTTAACAACGTGATCCTATTATGAGGGGCTCAAAGAAGCGAAAAACTTATAGAGCAATTTATTTAAACATTTTTTATTGTCTTCAATAAACAAAATTTTTCCGGACCTGAGTTGTCCGGAAAAATTTTGTTGGACTCTTTTTGCAATTTCTTAATTATTAATAGTTTCGGAGTTATTAACAAAAAACTAAATCATTTTTTTTGCGTGCTGAAAAGTCCTTCGAATACATTTTTCTATCATCGGATCATAGGTTGGTTATTTTTTTTTAAGTACACCTCTTTTATATACAAATCAAAAGTATGATGCTATGACGGTATGACGCCCGCCGCGGCCATGGGAAAACCGCATCGTTGAAATGCTACAAGTTCCTCATTACCTGCCTGGTACATATTGCAGCATAAAAAATATTTCCTAATATCAAAAGAGACTAGTAAGACCCTGTGTAAATCCCTGTGTGTTACAAGTTAATCTATTTTGGTTCCATACTCGATATGGCTTTCTATGACTCCCACAACGCATCGTCAGCATTTTCATATGAGCCACTTTACAATGACCACAACGCATTATGAGATTTTTTTACGCTCAATAAGCGATTTCTTTTTAGAGCGTAAAGAAAGAAAGAAAACATTTTTATTGACGACACACACAAGAAAAAAACATTTATAAATAAAACAATATGAAAAAAAGAGTCAAAAAAACAGCATATCGCCAACTAGGTCCCATCCTCGCGACAAGAGACTGACATTGCCACGCTGGTATTCTGGAGGGATCCAAGTATAAACCATGACCTGAAACACGACAAAGACATACCTAATTTTATACTTTTTACCCACACGAAATTGCTGCCACAAGAGCACAGCTATTTTTCAATTCGTATTTTTTTATATTTTAATTTCCTGGAAAACAAACGGCTAATTTTCTTAAATAATAGAACAGTGTTTTTCAAAAATAAAGGCTTATACAGTTTTCATAGATACAGTCATTTAAGTATAATAATAATAATATATTTAGATTTGTAGTTAAGCATGCTCACCGCTCCTCTCGCTACCGAGCCACAGCCGACAGCCATTTGCAAAGTGACGATTTTTTTCATCAAATATAAAGTGAAATCCGGCCCTTAATGGGAACAGGGTTGATTAAAGTGGATCACGGTCGCATTTAATTCAAAACCCGGGGATAACACAGATTGGTCTTTCTCAACCATTGTCTCTAAAACGGCAATACCGTCTGAGAATTTAAAAAGTATAAAGTTTTATGTGGCATTTTAGACTGTGGGCCGTAAAAGGCTTTGTGGAAAAATGTTAATAATGGCGGCTGGGTTTTGGCGCGATTTTTGGAGCGGCCATTTTTTGTATTTAATCTAGGTTTATAGGTATAGTAAACACGCGCCAATACGTCTGTCGCTCGCAATAACCGCTATCACGTGCAAGGCTCAATAGCCAGGGTGAACATCAGATATACAGCCAATGCTGTATATAGCTAATTATTATGAAATTGTGACTTCAAATTGGTATCGTTTAAAGCCAGTAGTTGGAAATGATGCGTTCGAAATGTGGTGATGGAGGCGAATGTTGAGAATACCATGGACTGCCAAACGCACAAACGCGTCGATCCTCGCGCAGCTAAAAGTGCCCTTTCTGGCATACTTCGGACATGTAGTACGGAAACACGATGAGAACCTGGAGAAACTTATCGTGGTTGGCAACACTGAAGGCAAAAGATCACGTGGCCGATCGCCAACCCGATGGACAGACCAGCTCAAGGACTCGCCTGCCGCCAGGTTCCAGAACGTGATCAGAGAAGCGATGGATAGGGGCCGCTGGAGACAAATAATCCGCGCCAGCTGCGGACCACCCAACGATGACCACGATCCTCAGTCATGAGGGGCCGAGTTTAGAGAGAAAAAAAAAGCCAGTAGAATAGAATAACATTTATTCATATTAGGCTGATACAGCACTTGTGAACGTCAAGGAACTTACGCCATCGGTTCGCAAATCCTACAGCAGGAGGCCTTGTAATTTTAACGAGAAGAGCCGGAAAAAAACTCGCCAAGGGTTGTTTTTTTTCTCCGTGTCTTATTTCATCCAGAGTCATCAAATTAAAAACTTAGTTTAACATAGTATAAGTAAGGTCACTTTCCATCAGTTTCCTGAAAATGTTAATGATTTAAAATGGTAAAGACTTGGCAACGTTCGATATACTTTACGACAAATACTTACATAAAAACAATTGTGATTTTACACACGTTATTTGTTTAATACATATTCTGTAACAGTTCACAATACTTAAATATATTTTACGCAATATACTTAGGTAAACTGATAACATATGCGATTTAATCTTAGAAAGTTGACATTAACTAAAACAACTGAACAAGAGGTTATTTTAAAAAAAATATAAATGTTTACATAGAATCTTATTCTGTTCTGAGGCCTATAAAAGGCTTTTTGTTAAAAATAAAGTTAATAATGTCGGTTGTCAGCGTCCGTCCATTATTATATCTCTGGATTTGAAGGTCTGGTTTTGTTTTATACAGTTTTCCTTGTTTATCCTGCCTCTGATGTAATGGATATTATTTTTGCATTTGTGTTATACTTACTCGTATTGTTCTTATTTTACGTAAAGGAACATTCTTGTATGAATCTAGTTACGCAAACACTGTATGAGTAATATTTTAAACTTTCATGCTCAATTTTATTTAAAAAGAGAAAATGGCTGCCGTGTCCACTTGGCCATCTGGGCCGCGGTTGACAACAAATGCGTGCCACCAAAAACGACTAATACGAGAGTTAAGCGACGGCCACCATACAGTTTGCGATAAATAAGCGATATAACGCTGTACGGGGACGTATCATAATTTTTATCTACTCTCGGCAAACAGACTATAAATAAGTATTTGTTGAATATGAAATCAAGAAAAAAAAAACAATTCAATTCAATTTATTGCAAGTCATAGGCTATACAACATCATCATATCAGTCGAATGACGCCCACTGCTGGACTGGACATGGCCTCTCCCAAGGATCTCCACAACGATCGGTCCTGCGCTGCCCGCATCCAGCGGCTTCCTGCGACCTTGACTAGATCGTCGGTCCACCTTGTAGGGGGCCTGCCCACGGAACGTGTCGTCCTGTACGCGGTCGCTATTCGTATTTAACCTATTCTCGAATAGGTTATACAAGTGTTACACAAATAATAATAGTGTAAGTGAGGCCCTATTACGGCGCAGCAAACATTACAGCAATTATTGCCATTTTTACTCATAAACATTCAAGTTATATCTAGAGTAAAAAAAATTGCATATATTTTTAATAAATGGAATTCTTGAATAATAGGTACTAATTAATGCCTGAAAAAAACATAGCCCTGGGTGCTTACCATCAACTCTTATTGCGGTTTTGTTTATGACCTAAAGTTCAAAGTTCAAAGTTCAAAGTTCTTTATTGCATCATGTTGTTATAAAGATGTAACAATACATATAGACACAAACATGACCCTGCAAGGGCGTAGCAATTACTTATAAATAATCCATATCCATCCGTAAGTAAGTACATAAATTAATTAATTACTAATTAAAAATTAAAAATTTAATATTAACAAACAATCATATTAATTAATTTTATTATCTGACCTGCGAGTATTATTAAGTATAACATTATATTTCTATTTATATAAATTTTATTTAAATTATAATCCGTATTTATTTACTTATAACAATTAATTATTATTATAACAATAAAAAAATCTTTATTAAATAACTATCATATTGATTATTATTATCTTATCTATAACATTTAATTTTTATTTCTACAATATATATATATTTTATCCCTCTAAAAACTAAACTGATCTGCTTCGCTTATTCGTACCACGACAGCTTAATATCAATGACAGCGATTCAGTGATCGATCAATGACATTTCACAGCCGCTTAGCTGTCAGGAACTCTTATTTGACTTATAACCCGGTCGATTTAACAAGTCACCTGCAGGTTATACCCGTCCCTCTCACTCTCCGGGAATGACAGAATCGAGTGAAAGAGACGGGTAGAAGAAAAAGGACACAAATCGTTCGGTCATTAACATTTAGCAATTCATTTGCGATCCAGTTTTTAGAAGGTCAGAGTACGAAAGAAAACAATTCATTTTAGGAACCTATTCTGCATCGCGCTATTTTTGAATCGCTGTCTTAAAGTTGATGGTAGGCACCCTGAGCTCGAAATAGAAAGATCTATTTTGTGTAGGTACTTGCGAAAATTTTCAGTGTATTATTATTATTATTATATTTCAAATGTATTAAAACATTTAATTTATACATACATAATATTCATTTTTTTACAGTGTTTATTAGTTTGATTTCTTAACGTTTCGCATTATTTCTGTGGCTCGTGAAATAAACACGCGTTTTATTCCCGTTTTTCCATTTTTTGAAAGAATTAAAATAGACCATAAGTTTTCTATCACCTAGAGATTGCCGAAGATTGCCAATTCCACAACCTCAACCGCCTCTGTGGTTTAGTGGTTTACACCACCGGTTACAGACCCAGGTACCGTGTTCGATTCCCAGTGGGGGTGCATACTGTATTCAGTTTGGTTGGTGGTAGGACTTGTTCAAAGTCCGCCTGGCTAGCTACCACCATCTTATCTATGTCTGACGCCATGACAACGACTTTTTTAGCATTGTCGTGTTCCTGCAGTAAGAGATAAGATAGCCAGTTCCTCGGTGATTAAGGATTCCGGGAGAAGTGCGCTTCTACCTTCAGCCTTAACACCACTTAACATCAGGTGTGATGAAGGCTAATTGCTACCCCGTTGTGTATAATAAATATATATTAATGTAGTAGGTATAAACATTTTAATAGGACTAAAAAAAATATTCAGTTAATCCGATTAATTAAATTCAAATAACAAAGGTCATGGGTACTGAAAGGTTCAATAAATACTTAATGATGTTATCGGACTATACACGATAAGCTGCTTTACAACTTCCCATTTAAAATTAAATTTAATTATTAATTCCTCGTATTTTTGAGAAAAAGCTTTTATTTTAGCACTAGCTTTCCGCCCGCGGCTTCGCCCGCGTGGACTACACGACGTTATCCCGCGGGAATGTGATACTATTCCGGGATAAAAAGTAGCCTATGTTCCTCTCCAGGCTACAAAGTATCTATGTCCCAAATTTCAGCCAAATCCGTTCAGCCGTTTTGGCATGATTGAGTAACAAACATCCAAACATCTAAATATCCAAACATCTAAACTTTCACATTTATAATATTAGTAGGATATATATATATATAATATATATAATATATAGTAGGATAGTAGGATTTTGAATATTAAATTAGTGATAGTAGCTTTAATCTCTCACTTTGGACAAAATATTACTCATACCTACTTATATGATGAGCGTTTGTATATAGATTCTTATTATTTTTTCTTTTTGAAGTTTAATACTTTCAGGGGCTTCGTCTGTTCTGATATTCGTAAAACAAAATATAATCTCCTTATAAATAAGGAAATATGAGCATTGGAAATGATGTTACTTGATATTGATTTGCTTAGTTTATTTTCAGGGCACAATATTTAGTTTCACCCGTATAATCAAAGTTTTTGGCTGATTGAACAATGTCATTATGTGTATATATCGTGGCCATATCGTAAATTTGCTCACTTCATGAAATGCTCGAGTATTTCATAAAATGGTCGCATTTCATAAAATGTTTCACTGTGTATATTGGCCACATCATGATTTGGCTTGGGCAGATCAATCATAAGAAATTGTTTCTCGATATGGGCAACTGAACGCGCGGATATTTCATGAAATGGTCAAGATTATTTGATCACATCGTAAATCGATATATTTATCATCGGTAGAGGCACTGCAATCGCTTAGTTTATGTGTTTAAACAACAAGTATTTCTGTTTTTTTTTCTGTTTAATTAACAAGTATTTCTGTGGCGTGAAAAAATAATAACCATTCAATATGTTAGAAAACCTATCACTATCGTTCTACAGGACTTCCAAGGCAAACTCTCTTTCGCCAACATGGCGTTCGTAGAAATAGAATAGGCTAGAGTTAAAATTCCGAAATAAAAACTTTGATGTTATGGAAACCAAAAGAGAGGTTGATCATTTTATAAAATATTCGTATTTCATGATATGGTCAAACGTTGTTGAAAATATCATTAAACGTTGCCTATTCAACGGTATTGTCAATTTAAACTGGTAATTTCATGAAATGATCACATTTCATTCTCGATCATTTCATGAAGTGAGCAAATCTACGATATGGCCACGACATTATATATCCTACAAACGAACTGTAATATATATATATATATATGTGTCGTCACGGGGCGGTAGCCTGGTCACGTTGTCAGGATGGTTGTGACGAGGGATCCTCAAAATAATAGTCTCTCCTTCAATAACAAACGTCTTATTCTTCAATCACAGTCGATATGGCACAAATAAAACAACGATTCAAATGATGTAGATGGATAAACCGTTAAACGCGGTAAATTCGATACAGAAAAGCGGCCCATGCGGGCCCCACTTGCGCCACACGTCCACCCCTTTGTGGGTCCCTTTCAGCCTGTTTTTTCTTGCCCCTCAACCAAATGTATCGACAAATTCAACTCACATGCTCAGGTGCTGCCATCTCTCTGTATCCAAATCACCCAATTGCTTCCCGCAACGTTTAAACTGATTCAACTAATAGTTACAAAGCAACAAAATAGATAGCGCTAATAATTTAAGTCGATAGTTGCCAAGTAACTCAATAGATGTCGTTATAAATAAAATTAAAATAATCGATCTTGCTGTCCATGAGGGCAGCACTGCGCTCACGCTGCGACATATATTTTATCATTTCAATGACTTATGGCTTTATACAATTAAATCTTGTCCCAGGGTGCACGGACAACACAAATGGCCTCGGCACAGACGGCGTACCTGAGCTAGACTACACAGACGTGGACCTCGGTCTGGCGCAACGAGGACCGCACTTCGATATCGCCTATTCAAAGAATGTCACTGCGCTGGTCGGGAAGACCGCGCAACTCAACTGCAGGGTTCACGACCTTGGGAACAGAACGGTAAGAGAAAATATACCCAATAACACAGACCGTAGAGTTGTTTTTCTACTTATTTATGTGACAGAATTCCCACAAGTCTCGGTTTAGAGTTGCAAAATGTGCAGTCAGTAATAGTAGACTACACAGACATGCACCTCGGTCTGGCACAACGAGGACCGCACTTCGATATCGCCTATTCAAAGAATGTCACTGCGCTGGTCGGGAAGACCGCGCAACTCAACTGCAGGGTTCACGACCTTGGCAACAGAACGGTAAGAGAAAATATACCCAATAACTCACACCGTAGAGCTGTTTTTCTACTTATTTATTTGACAGAATAAAATGAATAGTAGACTATACTGACGTGGACCTTGGTTTGGCGCAACGAGGACCGCACTTCGATATCGCCTATTCAAAGAATGTCACTGCGCTGGTCGGGAAGACCGCGCAACTCAACTGCAGGGTTCACGACCTTGGGAACAGAACGGTAAGAGAAAATATACCCAATAACTAACACCGTAGAGTTGTTTTTCTACTTATTTATTTGACAGAATAAAATGAATAGTAGACTATACTGACGTGGACCTTGGTCTGGCGCAACGAGGACCGCACTTCGATATCGCCTATTCAAAGAATGTCACTGCGCTGGTCGGGAAGACCGCGCAACTCAACTGCAGGTTTCACGACCTTGCTAACAGAACGGTAAGAGATAATATACCCAATAACCCACACTGTCATCATTATCATCATCATTTTAGAGTTCCGTACCCAAAGGATCAAAACTAAGACTGCACTGTCCTTCTGTCTGTCTGTCTGTCACCACGCTGTAGCTCATTAACCGTGATAGCTAGACAGTTGAAAATTTCACAAGTGATGTATTTCTGTTGCCGCTATACTTACCTCAAAATATACTGAAAACAGAATAAAATAAATTTAAGGGGGCCTCCCATACAACAAACGTGATTTTTTTGCCGTTTTCTTCCCGATCTTTAATAAAGTAATGATGTACAAACGCTACAATATACTTAGTGTCTAATGTTGTATAGATAATGGTGCGGAACCGTTTGTGCGCGAGTCCGACTCGCACTTCGCTGATTTTTCTCATTGGTTGGTAAATCTCAAGAGAGTTGTCGTGTATTTTTCTGTTGTGGGGAATGTCTCAAACTTCATGCGATAGAGCGATGTTTGAGACATTCAACGTGAGAGAGTTGAGTATGTTCGAGTATTGGGGGTCTCATAAACATGAGTATGATTGGAAAAAAAATATAAATATAAATAAATAATTTCTTACAATCACACCAATTATCTAACCCCATGTAAATTTAACTAAGAAACTGTGTCATAGAAAACTTGATAACCGTTAATATACACTTAAATACTTTTTGTTTGTAAAAACTTACTTACTATATACATAGAAACACCCAAACCAAAGCACATATTATACATGTTCATGCACACAAATATTTGTCTGGTTCGGGAATCGCACCCGAGACCTTTGGAGCAGAAGAAAGTATCTGTACTCCTCCAAATTGTGTGCCATTGTCGTCGAAAACGGTTATAAAACTATATAACTAAATCTTACTGTTCAATAATAAGCTTCTGTCGATATCAATATAAACAAACCTTGTACAAGTAATAATTTGCTTCCACTGATATAATTGGGCTCTTGAAAACAAGGGCACAGCGATCACAAATCGCGTTCCCAATTGGACTATAGGAGGGTCTTCTATTGGAATAGGCTTTGTTAACATTAAAATCACTTTTGCAAGTTCTCCCATTCTCATTTCAGGTTTGTAGGCCAGGAAATTGTGGAATCCAATAGTCCCAATTACCGGGTAGATAAAAATACGGTGAATGGGAATTGGGATTGAGGATTACGGGTTAAAATAAATCGGTTCTACTAATATAAATACACGATTATTATACCTATACAACGTATTAATGCAATAAGTGAAAAGCCTATACATTCCAATTCTAATTTAAATTATATTTTAAATTAAAAACCATAATATTTTTTTTTATAAAGAAACTTTCATGACTTTCGTGCTCATAGGTCCTCTAGACTTTCAGACAGATTATAAGCTCTACTATAGATTCAAGATTCAAGATTCAAATTTGTTTATTCAATTTAGATTGTTATTTACAATACTTGTGAACGTCATAGAAGCTACGCCATCGGTTCGCAAACCCTACAGCGGGAGACCTTGGAGAAGAACCGGCAAGAAACTCCAAGGGTTGTTTTTTTCTCCCTGTCTTATTTCATACAGAGTCGTCAAATTGAAAAATGACCTTAACATGGTATGACTAAGGTCAGTTTCCATCACAATTACACAATGGGTTATGATAAATACAGTTAAGTATAGGCGAACTAATGATCATAGCGGTGAACAATTTTCAGTTACTTAGGAACTCTACTTAAAGCTTTAATATTAGTTTAAAACAAAAGACAATTCTACTATATACTGCAAGTTGCGCCATACACGTAAGAGAGCACGTGACGGATCGCGCGCGTATTGAATAAATAGGAGGCTTCTGCGCTTCTGGAAGGAGCTAGGATGGCTCGACTAGCCATGTTCACGCATAACGGACCAAAAAGTCTAAATGCGGAAAAAAGTGTCAATACTACTACTACTACCTGAATGAATGAGCAGTAGACACAAACACTTTTAGAAGCAGCAAAAAATGAAAACAATTTTTTTTTTTAAATTTAACCCATATCAAAAATGTTTTGAATCGATTATACTCTCGATTCTGGACAAAAAACTTTTTTCAGTTTCGCACGTTGTATAAATACGCGATTTTTATTCGAGGTAAATAAGGTTTTGGATTGACATGGTTACAAGGGCTCATCAAAAAATACGGTAAACGGGTAGAGTGGTAAATGCGCTCGGCCTACAATCGTTGAAGTTAAACAACTTTCGCAATGGTCGGTCACGGGATGGGGAACCAAAAATGTATCATCTAGAATTCTAGAGCTCCTCCGTGCTTCGGAAGGCACGTTTAACCGTTGGTCGCAGCTCCGTTTGCAGTCATTAATACCTACCAGTCGCATGACGCATGGTGGTTCATGGTCATGGAGTGACATGGTATATCGCGTGATAAAAGCCGCTCATGCTAGGCCGGCTGGTGAGACAAATAATCATGTCAGCTACTGTAGTATACTGGAGGCAGACCCCTCCCAAAGCCTCCACGAATCACACTTGACCCCTGGAACAATAGTCAGGATCACTTCTCCTCCTGCGCAATCGGATCTACCAATATCTTCAAAGGAGATCAAGTTAAATAAACAACTCGAATTGCGCACCATACTTTACACAATACATTGAAAAGGCCTCAGAATACAAAGAGAAAAATCCAAAAACCGTAAACAAAACACGAAAACTGATAAAAGAGCGGTTTATATCTCGCATCGTCAGCATTTTGAAGGACAAACAACACACAGGACATTTTGATCCCTACCCCTATTATCGAAAGACATATTTTTGAACTGTCAATGAAAATAAAGGCTGTCGAAACAGAATCACATTGAATAAGGGGATTATGGGGGGATAAATTTATTTTGAACACACCCTAATCCCGCCGAATGTAAATTGTTCGAGCGCGCTTAATATTTGGACGGACCTTGTGTAGGGTTGTGCTAAACATGGTTATCAATATCGGTTTACAATGAACAAACTTTTTGCTTCAACAATCAACAATCGGCTTTAAGAAAACATATTTAAAGCAAAGTACAGAAAGTATTACAGAAAAATATTAAAAATAAATAATTTAATAGGTATATTGGACACCATCACAAACATTGTTTCAATACCAAACTGTGGTAGCTTGAGCACTAGTATTACGGAAATTGGAAACAACGACTAGAACCGAGGAAATACTGAAATGTTCGTTTTCAGTACCTATTTACCCGATCGGGAATCGAAATCGGGAACTCTAGAGATGAGGCACCTTGAAAACCGGTGCGTAGGTACACCACTCGGCCACGGAGGTCGTCCAACCTACTGAAACCAATCCCTATTGGGTATTCAGTGCCTAATCTCCTTCTTCACCCATAAGGAAAGCCTGAGCCCAGCAGTGGGAACATTCAAATGGTTATTATGTTGAAGCGAAATAAAATGCAATGTCAAGGATCTTTTTGCAAGGCAACTAGTGGCCGTCCGTAAGTTTTAGAATAGAATAGAATAAGAATAGAATATCGTTTATTGCCAATACTGTGTGCATAGAAATATGCTGATGATAATCCATAACAAAGACACGACAGTATACCCATAACGGATATGCAACATAATAATAAAGCAAAGAGACTTATATCTAATTAAAATTTAAATAATCAAAAACTCAATAACAATAACAACTTTGGAAATCTATAATGAATTTATATATTTTTTACTGTGTAGTAAACTACGGCTTAGAACTGCGATTTCTAGGAACAATAATTACCTACATAAGTTGTAAGTTATCACTACCTAGCATTCGGTTCCTGTAACTTCAATATGTTAGTGTCTCTTTAGTGTCTCTCGCTGTATACACCAACCCCAGTAAGGAAAGGATAGTCAACCATGAAAGATCTTTATCAGTTGTGTTATAAATTCCCATACATTTAAAATTTCGTTAAAGCTGAGATCATGACATTTCAATAACGTCATGCACTATTTCAAATAATATCAAACCTTATATAATTACAGCATACAAAGAATTTGAAAACTAAAAGGTGATAATTGTTGGTTGAGTATACTTATTAAAAAATTATGGGGTAGTGTCAATTACGGATCTCCTATGTATTGCTACTGTATGCTACGTTTCGTTGCATAGCAGCCCTAACTCACGTGAAGTGACTGCGGTTTGACCCTATCCGAAAACCACTTTGGCTTAAAGAGAGCGGAATATACAGTTGGATTTCATTTCCAGAACTTTCGACTGATCCAGGTCAACCGTTTAGTACCTACCCGATGATTATTCAGGCGTTATTTGACGACTGATTTGTTATGTTTACAATAATAAAATTCATTGTTTGCATGTACAATGGGACCGTCTCGGTCGGTTTGGGTATTTATTAAAGCGTATGATGTACTCATCCTTTGAAGCTGTTATTGAATTTATTATATCTAGGAAAATACACTATATCTCACATCACTAATTACATTTGTTTGCAGAAAAAATGGACTCTTGCTTTAATTTCATACTAATACACTCACTTCACTTATTGCAGATCATCTACTAGTTATTTCTCTTCTTTACGTGCTAGTCCTATCGGAAATTGGACAACATAATGGCTATCTTGACTTTTGAAGCCGCAGCCCGAAACAGGGATGTAGTACTTCGGCCAAACCATTCCCTAAGGTTTTTAAGCCAAGAATGTCTTCTTCTTCCAACACTACGCTTTCCTATATTTTTTCCCTGAATTATTAGTTGGGGAATTTTATAGCTGGTTTATTTTGGTTTGGTTTGGTTATTTCTCTACACTATCTATACTAATATTTGAAGAGTTTGTTTCTTTGTTTGAGCGCGCTAATCTCAGAAACTACTGGACCGAATTGAAAAATTATTTTTGTGTTGGACAGTCCATTTATTGAGAAAGGCTATTAGGCTAATAGCATCGCGCTACGACCGACAGAAGCGGAGCATTAATGAAAAATGTTGCAAAAACGGGAATAATATTTCTTTTGAGTAGGTTTTTTCCTGCGGTGCACAGCAATACTTACTAAGAAGCAAAATGCAAATCGACTCGTCTTTCGAATAAAAACCTCAAGTAAGAAAGAACAAACACTTCCCCATTTGGAAAAACAACAACGGAAAAAGATTGAAAATTTTTTTCACCTTCCATAAAAATGTTCTATGAAGCTCACCTAATGTTTTACATTTTTGGAAGTTTTTGAATGTGAAGAGATTTTCAAAATTGTTTCAAATGATTATCGGAAAGTCGATTTTTTCTAATAGGTAGGTACCCACTTCATTTTCCATTTTTCCATTGGATATTTTAAATAAATAAATATTAAATAAATAAATAATAAAGGTAAAAATAATTATCTTTATTGGGATAAAAACCAATACCTATAATGAAGGAATCGTAATCGCCACCATTAGTGTACTAATTAAAGACTATCATATTGATTAACATTCATACACTTAATAGCATTATGGAAAAGCAATCTATATCGTTAATATTTGATGAATAGAGTGCTTAATCTGATAAGTTTTGAATAAGACTAATTGCTATTGACGTTATTGATTTGTTAATTCTATTGGGCCTTTGATATTAATAAATAGTGTAGGTATATACAGGGTGTTTTTCTATAAGCGCAAAACCTGTTAGGTGGTGATTGTGCTCATGAATATGAACAACTTTTACTATGGGGCCAACTCTGCAACTCAATAGAAAAATCTGCTGTTTCATACAAATTGTCAATACCTAATTGACCAGAATGAATGGAACAGCTGTTTTTTTTTTGTTGAGTTGCAAAGTTGGCCCCATAGTAAAAGTTATTCATATTCATGAGCACAATCACCACCTAAGAGGTTTTGCACTTATAGAAAAACACCCTGTATATACCTAATCCATATTACACTGTTAATTAACAGGATAATTTGTAGATAAAAACACAACGTTCAAAATAGAAATGTGTGATAGACAATACGGCAGTATTATGTATAAGTACCGAGTTTGTATACTCAATGTGATTTTTAGATCAGTTTGGTTTTATTGTACAATCGCCATACGAAAAGTTGAACCACTTGACGCTATTCTTAATTTAACCGTCATCAAATTGGTGTCCGGACTCGTACGAGTCTTGTGCATACGGACACCGATTTGCATTACAGTATACGTAAGTGTTTACCAGCATTAATTGAATTTAGAATTTTGTTCTCAGGTATGGGAAAAATGTGATAGTAAAAAACCATGAGCCCTATAAGTAACTTTCACGTCAATTGTGTTGTTCGGTCATTCTCGGCATTAGGTGTTCTTCACATAATTACCGTACCCTTTTTTATTTTTCGCTAATTTCTCTTAAACACATTAAAATATGAAACATATTAAAGATACGAATTCAGTGTTTACAGTGGCATTAGATTATTAAAAGCGGTTTTTAAGTTATTGAGATTTAAAAAAATTATGGGTACGGTGATTAGATAAATCTAAAACTTAATGTAACGGTAATTAGAAAAGATCAATTAAACTATGTAAAATTAAGAAATTAAATAATACTATGCATCTAATGACACAACACTTATAGGAAAAATGTGATAGTAAAAAGTAAGGCGGGATTCGAACCCGCGTCTCCGGAATTTTTTCCTATAATTGCTTACAGAATTGCATTGTGAATGCATAAAAATAATTTTAAATCTCAACACAATAATTGTTTTTACAAATTATAATAATAAGTATTATTGTTTAAATATATGGCCATAGAATGAGCAATTCTCATGAAAATGTTAAACATTTTTGTTCGTAACTTTTATTGTTTTTGTGTTAATTCGGTTATATAATCGATTTCAAACAAAAATTTAAATTAAAAAGCAGTCCCAAAAAGTAACAAAAATGTTTGTACGAAATTGTCTTACTTTGGTAACAAAAAGAAAAATGGGTTTCTACTAGACTCTTTCTAACAGACTACTGACAAAGATCGTCTTCTTTTTTTCAAGGTCGTTTTTACAAAAGAATTTTGTGAAAATACTATTTTAGTGTATTTTTTGGAGCGCAGTGAATATTCCGAATTACTAAAACGACTTGGTGGTGGTGGTGACAGAGTTTCAAGAGGATCTCTTAAGGCCTCTACACACCGAACTCGCCGGCCCGCCGGCTTTACCTGACGGTTGTTTTGCGACGATTATATATATAAACAAGCCCGGGGGCCTAACCCGCCGGGTAAAAACGCCGGCCCGGACATCAAGTGAATCTAGATCTACGACCACTTGTCCCTAAATTTTCCTTTTCCTTTTGTCTTTTATAGTAAGCTCTAAAATTTTCCCTTTTCCTTTTTTGAGCCTTCTTCCTCTTACCTAGGAGTTTCTTATCTCGTTTTCTTTTATTATAACTTTCTTTCTCTTTTTCCTCTGATTATTGGTACAAAACAGGGTCATTTTTATTCTTTTTCGACGTTTTCGTGCTGCGAGCCTTCTAATCTTTTTATTTATCCTTGGTTTTCTTTGGTTATCCCATCCTACAAATTAAAATCAATAATCAGAAGAAAACATCGATCTCTAGCAAGGTTTGAATTAAAGGAACGAATTAATTTTATTTAAACAAATATCTGCCTAAATAAGCATACATCAAATAATTATATAATATTTCACGTACTAATATTGTATCGAACAATTGTTTGTCTATTTGTTTGACGTTACAGCTAAACCACTGAACCAATTTTAATGAAATTTGGTATGTAGATAACTTGAACTCTAGAGAAGGATAATGTTACTTTCTATTCCTGGAAAGCCTCAGAATTTTTTTTTTCATGCGGACTTAATCGCGGGCACAACTAGTGGGCAATAATTTCATACAACGGTAATTAGAAATATATGGTAATTAGTATACGGTAAATAGAAAAACACTGATTTTCTTAAATATATCTAAAACCAACAGAGTAAGCAAATATTAGTTTACTACAATGTATGGATGTCAAAGTACTGTCTCTATTTAAAAAGCAACTGGGAACTAAACTTAACCAATCTAGTATAAAAATAAGTAAACGGCAATTAGAAAAGTTTTTAACCAAGGATACGGTAATTATACACTTACGTGCTTTATTGGGGATAAACCAACATAAAAGACGTGCACCTGCTGATGGGTTGCGACAGGAACTGAGGGGCTCGCTGCGCGTACAATAGTGATGTGCCAAATATTGTTATTCAGGGATGTGTGTCCAGGAATAGAAAACGTCACGGTAATTATAACTTTAGATCGGACGTGCGGTTGTTAATTGATAATTATTTACAGAGTGGTTCTATTGAATGGATATTTTGTTATGTGATACACATAACCCTATACTATTTAAAATGTTGAACGAAGCAAATGAATTCCGTCCGTTATGAAAATTAATGGCAAGTTTTAACATTAAGTTGGTGTGCGGACGCGTCACGGTGATTAGAGAACAGAGGTTTATGAAATTAATTTAGTCAGACAACTATTTAACAGAGGCCTATGTTTTTGTTTTCAGCTAAATATGGACGCTTACTTATATATAAAAAATCTAAAGCTCTTGATTTGTTACAATATTACGGATATACAAGCCCGGACACGTAAAAACTGGCTATTCGGAGAATGGCCGTGTTATCTCCTACTAATAGGGCTCTGGTTTTTTACTATCACATTTTTCCTATTCTACAGATTTGCATTGTGAATGCATAAAAATAATTTAAAATCTCAATTGTTCTCAGGTCTCATGGATCCGGCATCGAGACATACATCTCCTCACGTCGGGACGGATGACGTACACCTCTGACCAGAGGTTCATCAGCGTCCACAACCCTCATACTGAGGATTGGATATTGAAAGTAAGCACTTCTTAAACTTATTAGCTTCGTCTTCTATAAGTTAGCAGTTCGTAACGATGATATTGGTTTGCAACAGTTGTTTTATCTCACGAGCGCGGGTGAGCCACGCTTGTGTGTGTAGACCGTAGCCTCCTTTTGTCATACAAACTGTCTGTCAAAACAAGGTGCCTACCATCAACTTTAAAACAGCGATTCAAAAATAGCGCGATGCAGAATAGGTTCCTAAAATGAATTGCTTTCTTTCGTGCTATGACCTTCTAAAAAGTGGATCGCAAATGAATTGCTAAATGTGAATGACCGAACGATTCGTGTCCTTATTTCTTCTACCCGTCTCTTTCACTCGATTCTGTCATGCCCGGAGAGTGAGAGGGACGGGTATAACATGCGGGTGTCATGTTAGCTTAGCCGAGTTATAAGTCAAATAAGAGTAGGTAGGTACCTATATGACATCTTAATCAAAGATTAAGGTTATAAGTCAAATAAGAGTTCTTGACCAAAGATATTATAATTGATCACGCACAAATGTGGTGACCATCTACTGTGTTCCACAGTTTATTGAAACGGATGTTTCTCATGCAAAATTAAGTAAATTAAGAACTAGCCTACCTTACTAGAAAATAGTGTCCGTAATCCAGGGGGGCTGGTCGCTGTCTCGCCGGCGCGCGCCTGGCAAAACGATCTTCACGCAACCCCCGATGGGAAACTCTTATAGCTAACACTCTTATACTACACAATGCCCTAATAGGCAGCTAAAACTTTCCCGGCGCTTTTCAAAGCGAACACACACGGGTCACAGGTGGCGAACTGAGCGCGAGTTGCGCGGACGGTGGTTGGCGGCGCACTAAAAACACACAAACTTGCCTCACGGCTGCATACGGCCAACTGGCGATCCTACACCGGCCGGCCGAGCGCATTGTCTCGTGACCTTGACAATGACAACGGGGCCGCTCGCAGCGCGGCGCGAACATCCCCCCGTCCCGGACAGTAGCAAACTGTCCGCCAACTCAATCTAAGGGCAGGCGAGAGAGGGTAGCGATCGCTCGCTTCAAAACAGAGTCCCCCACCAGGACCTCGGCAAACCTGGGCACACCATCCGACCCCGGATGAAGCTGAACAATGCGTCCTAAACGCCAGCGGAGGGGCGGCAGGTTTGGATCCTTTACCAACACGAGGTCTCCAGTCTTGGGTGGGGTCGTCCTATCCGACCACTTAACGCGTTGCTGCAAAATGTGCAAATACTCCAGATGCCAACGGCGCCAAAAACTCTGCGTAAGCTGCTGGAGCAATTCAAATCGCGAGAGCCGTCCGGAGGGCACTTCGGAATAAGGATATTCCGGCAAGGCGTTAAGCGGTCTGCCAATCAAAAAATGGCCCGGCGTAAGGGCCTCTAAATCATTCGCGTCCGAAGACAACGGACACAACGGACGCGAGTTGAGGACCGCCTCAACCTTACAAAATACGGTCGCGAGTTCCTCAAACGTGAGGACCGTCTCCCCAATAACGCGACGAAGGTGAGTTTTAGCGGCCTTTACAGTTGCTTCAAAAATCCCTCCCCAGTGGGGGCAGGATGGCGGGGAGTACTGCCATCGTACCCCTCTGCGAGAGAGTGTGGATCCGATCTCAAAATTATTCCTATCCAAAAATTCACAAACTTCCTTTAAATACCTATCGGTGCCCTTGAAATTGGTTCCACAATCGGACCTGATTAACGACGGCATTCCGCGGCGAGACACAAAACGATTCAACGTGGCTACAAAGGCTTCTGTGGTGAGGGCACTAACCACCTCCAGGTGGACCGCTTTAGTGGCCAAACAAACAAATACACACAAGTAAGCCTTTTCCGTTCTAGCATTACGAAGCCGCGATGTCTTAACGGTAAATGGCCCCGCAAAATCCGTTCCAACTCCTGAGAAGAGCATCGATTCGTTCACTCGATCGGCAGGCAAATCACCCATCTGGGGCTGCATCGTATCGGCGCGCAAACGATAACACGGGAGACAACGAAAAATAACGGATCGGATTATTCTCCGCGCTGACAAAATCCAGAACTCTCGTTGGAGGAGCGCGGTCAAAGCATTACAACCGGCATGAGCATTCTTTACATGTCGGTCTGTAATCAACAGTCTAACTAACGGTCCATCCTTGGGGAGCAACAAAGGGTGGCGTGATCCGTACGGCAGGTTGGCATGTCTGAGCCTACCTCCGACACGCAGCAATCCGGTTTATTTATTTATTTAATCGTATGGCATAATTTATAATACAGTCGTTCATAATTACAAAATTAATTAAGTTTTACAAGGTTAATTTATCCTTTAACTTCTGAATCCATTGGATAGCGTCATTTTCCAGGGAGTACAAGTCAGCCGGGCTGCCATGGTATTTCGTGAGAGGGCACTCCGTCACTATGTGCTTCATGTCCTGGACAACAGCTCCACACTCGCACGCCGCTGACTCGATCCATCCGCACATAGTCAGGAAGGCATTACTCCGCCCGCATCCAGTACGTGCTCTATTGAGTTGACACCATTCTTTTCTTGGGAGTGCAAATCCAGCAGGTTTAAGTATAGGGTTTACGGTGGTTCCCATGGTGTCAGGAGGTTTTGCACTCCACTCTTGCACCCAACTTGAAGTAGTGTCGAAATTAGAACTCAACAGTTCACATGCGGTCTTGTACGGTGGATGTCGCGATCTCAAGCGATAGGGCGGCGGGTCAGTGAACTCCGCGTGTGCCGGCAGGTCAGAGGATCTGTGGATCTTCTGGGCCTCTCGTACCAGTACTTGTTGCCTCCTTAGATGTGGTGGTGCAATATGGCTCAAAACAGGAAGCCACGGGAGGGGAGTACATTTTATGGTTCCGGTTATGCATCTCATGGTCTGGTTGAGCTGAGTGTCTACATGCGGCACATGTGCGCTGTTTAACCATACCGGAGCACAGTATTCAGCTGTTGAGTACACCAGACTCAGACCGGTAGTTCGGAGTACATCGGCGCTTGCTCCCCAAGTAGTTCCCGCCAGCTTGTGTAGGATGTTGTTCCTTGTCTGGAGCTTTTTAGCCAGTTTGTTGATATGTGGAGCGTAAGTAAGGCTACGGTCGAGAGTCACGCCTAGATATTTTGGCGTAGGGTTGTACCGCAGTTTAGATCCAGCAAACTCAACCGTAGGTTCGTATCTTGACATTTGGTTGGACAGATGGAACGTGGTCACCTCAGTTTTATCAGTATTTGGTACTAGTCTCCATTTTTTGAAGTAGTTGTGTAGTACACTTAAGTCTTCAGTAAGAGTTCCTTCAGGTGACTTGAAGGTTTCGTGTTGGGCAACTATGGCTATGTCATCAGCATATATAAACTTACGACTTCGTGTATCAGGTATATCGTGCATATAAAGGTTGAATAACAAAGGAGCAAGAACCGAACCCTGTGGTAGTCCATTATTTAATTTCTTGGTTCGACTTTCCGCATCGCCAAGGTAGACCTTTAACTCTCGGTTGCTGAGCATGCTATTTATCAGACCCACCATTACTTTGCATTTCACCACTTTCATGAGCTTATAGATTAGGCCCTGTCGCCAGACAGTGTCATAAGCAGCTGACAGGTCTATCATAACAGCAACCGTCTTCAGTTTTCTTTGGAAGCCTGCCTCTATATGAGTTGTGAGAGACATTACCTGGTCTGTACAGTTACGGCCGCTGCGGAAACCGGCTTGCTCCACTGGGACTGCTCTGTCGACTAAGGGCATTATGCGGTTATACACTAATCTTTCTAGCAATTTGTAGACACAGCTCAGAAGAGCAATAGGGCGGTAGCTCTTAGGATCATCTGCAGGCTTTTGGGGTTTTAAGATAGCAATAATTTTGGAACTGTTGAAGTTGCGGGGGAGCCTGTTATGTAGCAATATATCTGAGAAGAAATCTTTCAGCCATTTCCTGCTTCTCGGGCCCAGGTGCTTCAGAAACTCGTTGTATACTCCATCAAACCCAGCAGCCTTGTTTAGTGGCAATAGCTTTAGCGCGTGGTCTATTTCGTCCTGCGAAAACTCTCGCGACAGTTCTTCATCAGTTGGAAGTGATGCTTTGAGCTGTTTGGCACTCTGTTTTATAGCCTTTGTTTCAGATTTTTGGCCCTTGACACGAGAAATTTCCACAATCCTGTTGGCGATTGCATTTGTCAACGGGACCGTTCCGCCGTGGGAGCCTGTTCCCGTTTTTCCAGACAGCTTATTGAGAACCTTCCACGCTTTTCTGCTGGATGTCGTAAAGTCCATCGACTCCACGGTTTCGAGCCACTTACTGCGACGGCCTTCATTGAGTGACTTTAGGAGATCTTCGCCTATTTCATGCCTACCAGTGCGTTTGTACTCATCAAATAGTTTTTCGCTCTCAGCCGACCAGCAGGGTATGTACGTTTTGCGATAGCCACGTGGAACATTCTTTTTTGCTATTGCTATAAGAAGTTTGGTGAAACGTTCATAGTTTTTAGCACAAGGAGGTATCCATCTTATAGCAGCATCCATATCAGCACCAAAAGTGATCCAGTTTGCTTTATGGAAATTCCATCGAGGTAGTGGCATGGAGTTCGATACCGGGATCTTAATACCTACTTCCGTAAGTACTGGTCGGTGCTGGCTGTTTGGAAAGTCTGATAAGACTCTTCGCGTAGTCTGAAGTGGGGTGCGGTTGTTGTCGCAGGTGGCAAACGTCAAGTCTGGATTATAGTCTCGCTTCCATCTGGCTGATCTAAACGAACCTCTGTCCTTGGCGTTAAAGACTAAATGTAGGTTGTTGTTTTCTGCCCACTGTACGAGTTGTTCTCCATTTGCATCATTTTTATTATATCGCCAGGTCGTATGATGGCTATTGAAGTCACCGGCATACAGGCATGGGTGTGGAAAGGCGGGAACGTTGGTTGTCCATGATGAGTTTGGGGGCTTGTATACGTTTACGATGGTAAGATTATCAATCGTTACTGCGGAGGCAAACACGTCCGGTCCACTAAGGCATGACTTCGTGGCGATAGGCTTTATGTCGTCTCTAACATATGTAGCGATACCGTATTGCGCGTGATTGATGGCATGAGCGAGGTAGTATCCTGGTATGACGCCCCGTTTGTCTAGATCCTGTTCATCCCTTGCATGAGTTTCTTGTAAAAGGAGTACGTCAATGTCATTTTCAAATAAAATCTTACTGACTACTTCGCATTTAGCTAAACTAATGCTCTCTATATTAAGTTGGCAGATTCGGGTAATAGGTCCAATATCTCTAGTCTGGTGGCTCTCCGAGGAGGGCAGATCGCATTGAGGCATTTTGAGAAATTCTAAAATATTCCTGACTTGTTGAACGACTGTTAGTGCTGTGAGGTCGCAAGAAAGCAACAGTACAGCAGCCAATGGTTTGTTGTTCGTTTAGCGCCACCCAGGGGATACGTGCAGGGTACGGGCGGCAGTTCCTGCGGACGTGAACAACTTCATCCCCCAAAAACGGTCCATCCTTGGGGAGCAACAAAGGGTGGCGTGATCCGTACGGCAGGTTGGCATGTCTGAGCCTACCTCCGACACGCAGCAATCCGGTACTGTCCAAGAAGGGATTCAACCGCACCAAGGGTCCCTTCAACTTGGGCTTACTTGAGCGCAGGGCTTTCAGCTCCGGTTCAAACTCTCGCTGTTGCGTCACTCGCAACCAATGCAACAGAGCGTCTTGCCGCTCTTGTGGGGCGAGGACCGGAGACAACGATTTCTCCTGAGGCTGGCGACAATTTCGCACAAAGCGCCTCATCCAAGCAGTCACGCCGAGCAACTTATCAAGAGAACTGTAGCGGTCTAACAAAAACTCCATCTGCGGAGCCGCCACCGTCTCCACGGCGTGAACACGCATGCCTAGGTCTGGGACTCTGGCCACAGCCGGGGTGGCAGGCCATGAGCGCTCAGGCCGTAACAACCATGATGGACTCCACCATAGGTGGTGGTCCACTAACTCAGGCGCCTCGCAGACGCGGGAGGCACAATCTGCGGGGTTCAGTTCGCCCGGTACGTGGCGCCAAATCAACGGGGCCTTTGAAGTCTGAATTTGTGAGACCCGGTTGGCCACAAAAACCTCAAGGGTGTGGACTGAACTCTTCAGCCAACAAAGGACGACCTGGCTGTCAGACCACGCAAATATCGACTCCAAGTCGACACCGTTTCCCAAGGTGTCGGCAACATGATTGAGTAGCCGTACTAAGAGAGTGGCGCCGGACAACTCCAACTTCGGAATGGTTAGCCTAGTCCGAAGGGGGGCGACCTTACTCTTGGCCGTAACTAAGTGTACGGCGACAACGCCTGCTGCATCCACCGTTCGGATGTAAACGGCTGCCGCGTATCCGCTTTCGGACGCGTCACAAAAGCCGTGCAGGGAGGCTTTAAACTTTCCCGAAGGCAGCATTTGCCTCGGTATACAAACCCGATTGACGTCGGGTAGGGATGACACGAACCTCACCCACTCTCGTAGGAGGCTACCAGAGAGGGGCTCATCCCATGACAATTCCGCAGCCCAGAGCTCCTGTAGGAAGCACTTCATCGAAAACACTACAGGGCTGAGCCAACCGTTCGGATCAAAGGTGCGGGCTACAGTAGACAGCACCGTGCGTTTAGTCCAGACCTTTGGGTCTGGCAGTTCCAATCTATATGTGAACAAATCCGGGACTGGTCGATACTGGACTCCCAAAACAGACAGCATGTCTGGAGTCTCCGGATTTTCAAAGAGGAGCGGCTCTTGCTGGTGGTCCTTAGGCAAATCTGCCAATAGGTCCGGTGAGTTAGACAGCCACTTCCGCAACTCATAGCCACCAGCCCTCAAGAGCGCAATCAGCTCATCACGTAAGACGAGAGCCTCATCTAAGCTCGAGGCCCCCGTGCAGATATCGTCGACAAATAAGGCCCCCCCCTCAATAAGAGCAGATGCCCGGGGATAGCGTAGCCGTTCGCGCTCTGCGAGCTCCAAAAGCGAACGGATCGCCACAAAGGGGCTCGACCGCAAACCATAAGTGTTGGTGTTCAGCTCGTAAGCCAACATCGGATCCTGGGGATCCTCACGCCAAAGGATGAGCTGGTATCGTCTATCCTCCGGGTGAATCACGGTCTGTCTGAACATCATGCGGATATCGGCCACAAAGACGACAGCGTGCCGGCGGAAGTTGGTCAAAACATCACAGACATCGTGATGCAACTTCGGCCCCGCATGCAGACACTGATTCAACGACACTCCGGTTGACGTGGGCGCTGAACCATCAAAGACCACGCGGATCTTCCCATTGGAAGTCTTCAAAACAGCGTGGTGTGGCAGGAAGTAATGTTCCACATTACGCCAGTCCAACTGCGAGATGGACATGTGCCCAAGGTCCAAATACTCCCGCATGAAGTCTATATACTTCTCCTTGAATGCGGGATCCCTGGCCATCCTACGCTCCATGGACAACAATCTCTTCTCGGCCATCGGTCGGGAGCTCCCTAAAGGAGGGCGAGCCGCCAAGAAGGGCAAGCGGGTAATCAAGCGACCCGAGAGGAGGCGCCCAGTGTTGTTCTGGTAGAACAATTCGCACTCCTCGGCTAACGGATCCAACCGCTTGGCAGTGGGAGGTTCCTCCACCTCCCAAAACTTTTGGAGAACGTCGGACAAAGTAGAACCGACAATGGTCTGGCGGTCTACCGACGGGGTCTCTGGTGTCTGTGGTACCTTTCCCATCACCACATGACCCAGCGACGAGGACAAGGCGACAAGATCGGCTGTCTGCAAAACTCGCTTGCTTCCACACAGTACACGACCGAGGACATCCGCACCAATCAACAAGTGTATTGGGCCCGGTCGGTGGAAGGAAGGATCAGCCAAAGCCAGTCCAGACGTCAGCTCAATCGTGGATGGCGGCACTCGCACTTGCGGGAGTGGTCCAACCACCTTATCAAAAACTATCGCCGAAGCACCGATCTTCGGCCTTGGCGTGAAGTGGGGGGAGAAGGAGAACTCAACTCGACCAATCGGATCAGGGATCCGCGAGTCTCCCACCCCCCGTACCGCTTCGTGATGCGGCACAAGCAAAAGACCCAGCTGTCGGACAAGCCACCTGGACATTATGCACCCCTGGGCACCTGAGTCCAAAAGGGCACGCACCGTGACAACATTGCCCTTAGGTCCCCAAACATTCACGGAGGCTGTTGGCAACAGCACAAGCTCCGGAGGGGTGGTTGGGTCCGACAGGGGCGCCATTAAAAATTTTGGGGGGGTACTTGTCCCCCTCGCGCCTGAGTCGGCGCGCCAAATGTGGGACGCTCGTACCGGGCGAGCGGGTCCCAATCGGGTACATACTGGCCCCGACCAACAGCACTCCTAGGTGCAGGGTAATACCCGTGTGGGGCGTGCCTCGGTACATAGTACCCCAATCGAGGCCTCTCCATTAGGGGGGGGGAGTAGCAAATAGGGCCCGTGCCCATCGCCACCGTGGCGTACTCTTGTGGTACCCCCCTACCCCCGCCCGTGGCGGGGGCGTCTCTCCTATAGTTCCCCCTCTCCGGGGGAGACTGAACGGGGGGGCTAAGCCCCGCCGAATCTCTAGGGGACCGGTTCCGGGCTGCCGGGCCCCCGCCCGTGCGCGAGGAATTCGAACCCCGGTCGCTCCCGGCGTCCTTGCGGTCCAAACAAAGGAGGGGGTGATGCCTCCCTCCGCAAAGACGACAATCCTCTGTCTGGGGACACGCCGACTGCATGTGTCCCCCCAAACACCTATAGCACCATTGGCGCTGTTTCGCAACGGCCCTCCGTCCCTCTGGGCGGAGGCCTCTAAATTTGGCACATTCGTGCACCACGTGCCTATCTCCCCTGCAATACCTGCACCGCTCACTCGGTGCGGGGGGAGGGGACTGCTGGAAGGCAGCATACCGATTGGTCGGGCGACGGGGCTGTTCCCTCGCCGCCACCATACGACCAACACCTGGAACCGGGGCGGGCTCCAGGTGGTCCGTCACCCTACATTCGTCCTCCAAAAAACGAAGGAGGTCCGCGAAGGGCGGGAGATACGAGGCGCTGTCGCCTCCGTACCTCTGCTCGAAACGCCCCTTCATTTCAGCGGGCAATTTGGCGAGGACTATGTGCAGCAGTACAAAGGACCACTGATCCACCGGCAGGTCCAATCGCCTTAGGGAGTTGACCGCTGACAGTAGCGGGTTCAGCAACTCCCTCCGTAACAGGTGTACCCGCGTGATTCGCGGGAGGGCCAAAATCGTGGCCACGTGGGTGTCCGCCAGTAACCGGACATTCTGGTACCTGCTAACCAGAAGCTGGCGAGCCACCTGGTAGTTGTCGTCACTGATGAGCAGGTGCTGGATTACCGCGCTGGCCTCTCCTCGCAGGGAGGAGCGCAAATAGGCCAACTTCTCGCTAGGGGATAAGTCCCGTCGTGAATCCACCAAACTGTCAAACAAATTAATGAAGCCCATCCAGGCTGACAGATCCCCATTAAAAGTGGGAATCTCCAAGGTAGGCAATCGGCCTAGCAACGCCGTCGGGGTGGGTTTGACCTCCCCGCTCAAAACCGGCTCCCCCTTCCGAACAGCCAGGGCCCTCTCAGCCGCCTCCGTGAACTGGTCAGCCAGCTCATAGGCCTGGGCTACATCCTGCTCCAGCTGTTCCGACACGGCATCATCAGCTGGGGGGTTCTCCATATAATACGCGCGACACTCCATGGCGTGGCGCTCCAGGTCTTGCAGCCGAGCTGCCAGCCCGCCATACCGAGCTAGCAACGCGCCTACCCGGTCGGCTCGGTCTATTAATGTGACCGCACAAGCAAGCCAACGCAAAACTCCTTGGATGCCGGCCCTGGATACGGCGAGCGGATTCGTAGGAGCCATTTATAATCCGTTTTATAAACAAAGCAAACAAAGAAATATAAAAGTGGTAAACATCAACAAAAAAAACAATAGAAATAGGTCGCGTCACGATAATATAAAACACAATTAAAATTCGGACGACATACACGGACCCTACTATTTTCATAAATTATTAACAACTTACCAATTTCAAGGGCTAACAATATAACGGTATAAACAAAACGTATAGGATTAACGGTATGGCATACCTCGCAAATCAACTATTAAACCGTTATCAAAAAACAAAAACAAAACTATTTTTAATAATAATACTCGTAATTTAATACTACTAATAATTAAAACTAGTTCCACTTTTTTAACTAGGCAAGCGGACTCGGAACAAACACTAGTATGTGGTACTAATAAACAACACTTTCGAACGAAACTATTCGTCAAATAAATCCGGACACACAAAAAAAAATATACACATCTAGGCGAGTAAACTCGTATCAAATCACTAGTATGTGGTACTAATAAACACACTTTCGAACGAACTATTCGTCAAATAAATCCGGACACACAAAAAAAAAATATGCACATCTAGGCGAGTAAACTCGTATCAAAACACTAGTATGTGACAACAATTATATAAGTGTCTATCTATTATCGGATCCACCAAGTGAGAAACATTCGCTTCGAGAATTTACTAGAACAATTTCTTAGTACTTCAATCGTCTCGGAATACCCTCGAGATTTCAACAAAAAAAAATAATTTTTAGGTACGCTTTTTAGGTACGCTTTTTATTTTTACTATGAAATTTTATGTACCTAGTTAATTTTAATATGAAAATTAACTAATTATATCAACTAACTACGCTCTGCTACCAAAAATATGATCACGCACAAATGTGGTGACCATCTACTGTGTTCCACAGTTTATTGAAACGGATGTTTCTCATGCAAAATTAAGTAAATTAAGAACTAGCCTACCTTACTAGAAAATAGTGTCCGTAATCCAGGGGGGCTGGTCGCTGTCTCGCCGGCGCGCGCCTGGCAAAACGATCTTCACGCAACCCCCGATGGGAAACTCTTATAGCTAACACTCTTATACTACACAATGCCCTAATAGGCAGCTAAAACTTTCCCGGCGCTTTTCAAAGCGAACACACACGGGTCACAGGTGGCGAACTGAGCGCGAGTTGCGCGGACGGTGGTTGGCGGCGCACTAAAAACACACAAACTTGCCTCACGGCTGCATACGGCCAACTGGCGATCCTACACCGGCCGGCCGAGCGCATTGTCTCGTGACCTTGACAATGACAACGGGGCCGCTCGCAGCGCGGCGTGAACAATAATATAACAAGATTGTGCACTATGAAAATAAAAGCAATGTCAATTCGATTCTATTCAGTTACAATAAGGTTTATTTTCGTATGACATTTCGATAAACGGAAAAACGAGCCGAGCGAGAGGCTCCTAAATAGGATTGCATCCCTGTCTACTGGGCTGCCACCATTAAATATTTTTGGTTGTAGTAGAACTTAATTCAAATTCATATTTCCTGTTCTCAAGAATTTTCAAAATATTAATCAATTAAAAGGAATGTTATGCTGATAATAATAAAGTCCATATCATTTGTATTATTTAAAACCTTGAAAAACTATTTTTTTAATGTAAGAGTCGGTGTTATGGTAGTTTTAATTATAATAAATATGCAACACTTTGCGTCTGGACAATTTTAATAAAAATAAAAACATCATCAATATGGCGACGGCAAATTAATTTATGTGTGTAAAGTTAGTGTGTGGATCTTAATTATCATTTTAAAATTACGTTTAAATCAATAAAAATGGTTCTCACTTGATGTGTGAAAGGATGCAAAAGTGAATCATTTAAACGGAGCGGTGTATCTTTTCATAGGTAAGTATTTAGCCAAACTTTTATTCTTGCGTATAGTAGGGTGTCCATTTCGTTTTTAGTCTATAGACTGGAATTTACTTTCTTACTTAACCCAAACATTAATTTTCATTGTTTCAGATTTCCTAAAGATGAAGAAATTAAAAAAGGTTGGCTTAACCTCATATCTGAAAAAATTACACAATACTCAGCGGTAGAAGAAAAAGAAGAAGAACTTTATCAGAAAAAAGGCATGAAACAAAACTTATTAAATGTATTATAACATCTGTATCTTAATTTAAGGTTAAAAAAGTAGGTACGCAAAAAACGAATCTTTAAAATTAATTGGACACAAAGCCTCCATGCGTCAAAAGATCCGCAAGAAAATTTTGTTTAGCAATGTATAGTCTAACTAATAAACAGATTTTTATTACTGTACGTGGACTTTTTATTTCTATCCATTTTAGCAAAATACGCCTATCAGAAATACAGACATACATTTCATATAATTACATACAGGTCAAACTGACAACATCCTTTTTTGAAGTCGGTTCAAAAGTAAGTACAATAAAGCATAATGTGTATGTGTCGATTGTCACATTATTGCCTCATATGTGGTGCAAATGCTTTGCCTCGCGGAGTCCTCATCTTAACTAATATTATAAATAGAAAGTGAGTTCGGATGTTTAAATGTATGTTTCTTTTAGCTACAAGAGCTCCCTAGGAAGCGTGATGTTCGAATCCTACGTGAGTTAAGTCTGGTTAACTATAAATTGTCCTCGAAAAAACCAAATCGTGTAGTCACTCACGTCTCTCTCATTAGAGAGGGACGCACACCATAATAGGCCTATCTCGCTCGGCTCGGCTGTAACTCATGAGTGCGCAATCTTGTTATATTATAATATCTTTGTTCTTGACAGCTTAGCGGCTGTGAAATGTCATTGAATAACCACTGAATCGCTGTCATTAATATTAACTGTCGTGGTACGAATAAGCGAAGCAGATCAGTTTAGGTCCTAAACAAAACCGCAATAAGAGTTGATGGTAGGCTTCCGAGCCTCCTTTTGTCATACAAACTGTCTGTCAAAACGTGTAAAACCGTGTATAGACACACAACAAAAGGATCGGATCGCGCTCATGAGATAAAACTACTGTATCTATATTTAGTTTCATAATTTTATGTGTTTCTTTTTTACACTCAACGGGGTAGCACTTAGCCTTTATCAAACTTGATGTTAAGTGGTGATAAGGCTGAAGGTGGAAGTGCACTACTCCCGGAATCCTGTATCACTGAGGAACTGGTTATCTTATCTTTAACATCTGGAACACAATAATGCTGAGAACATCATTGTTATGGTGTCAGTCATCATTGGTAAGTCTTACCACCAACCAAATCGAATACAATATGTACCCCCACTGGGAATCGAATCCGGGACCTCTGGCTCTGTAACCGGTGGTGTGAACCACTAGACCACAGAAGCGGTTATGACCGCGCATAACAGAATATCAGTGATGCGCGAGCGTATTTTTGGCATCATAATGCCATTGAAAGAAAGAAAAACATTTATTGGGCTCACACAAATTAAAAACAAACAAAAAAAAAATAAGTAAATACATAAAACAAAAACAAATTACAAAAAAAACTAATGACTAAAATATTAAAGGAAAAAGAAGCGAAAAATACCCCGTCTCGACATAATGATGACTTATTTTATGATGTATATTTTATGGTTTTACTTTATGTAGTGTTTTGTTACTTATTAATTGTTCTTGTTCTGTTTTGTCGTGTGTCATCTAAACAAATGATTTTTTCTCTCTTTCTTTCTCATAAATTCCCTGATTGTGACGTTTACAACCACTTTACATTATAAAAGATTTCGTCATTGTTAGTTTTACGTTACATTTTATTGTTTAAAAATAACCTACTAATAGCAATAATTGTGAATTTAATGAATTTAAATTATTGTTCTTCGTAGATTACAAAACACTATGGATAACTCTCTGTATACAATGCGGCAACGTTTTCTGTTCCGGTGGCCAAAACTGGAACTAACGTGTTTTGTTCATAATGTCATTCTACTGTCAAGTTGCACTGTCCAACCAGCGCTGCTATCACCGGAACAGAAAAGATTGTCGATGTCCTGTTGTAAGCATACAGCTTGTATTATTCCTTTTTTACTTAGCTTCAAGATCGTACTAGTTTAAAGTTGTTCTCCGGCGCTGCTTCATTATGTTTCTTTCTACAAATAAAAATAAATAAATATGAAAGATAACATTAACCAACTTCATACTTCTTAACGCACGCGTTGGCAATTCTAAGAAGATAACTTTGGCAAACTAAAGAGCAGTCCTGAGTTTAGTCCTAGTTAAATTCACAATTCGCTTCTATAAGAATTGGAAAAGTTGTGACAAAAAAACACCAGCCCTCTGGCTTTCAGGCGAGGTAGCTACCTGCCTCGCCTGAAAGCTACTAACAGGGCTGTTTTTTCTATCACAATGTTTCTAAAGCATTCCTGAATCTGGATTTCGACATCTATTATTAAAAGATAAACTTCCTCATAATTAGCACCAAACTTATCTTACCAACCACCTATCACCTCAGTTTCTCCTCCACCGCACCCTTTATACGTAGCTAATTCCAAAAATCCGCAATCATCTAAACTGCCTCATAAATCTTGTCCACAGATAAGGTTCCCGCAGCGGCGGGACTCGGGCGTGTACGAGTGCCAAGTCGGCACCACGCCGCCCATCGGCCACAGGATGTACCTCTCGGTCGTCGGTAAATCACGCTTCTTACATTTGCTGATAGTTCTATAAGGCTAGTTCTTCTAATAAAATGGAAAGACTTAAAGTTTCCCTCAAAAAATATGCCACTGCATCTTAGTATGAAAGTCAGTTACGTCGTCGTAAAGTCAGTTATACCTACCTCATGTCAAGAAGAGTTTATGGTGACTGACTCGGGCGTGTACGAGTGCCAAGTCGGCACCACGCCGCCCATCGGCCACAGGATGTACCTCTCGGTCATCGGTAAATCACGCTTCTTACATTTGCTGATAGTTCTATAAGGCTAGTAATTCTTCTAATAAAATGGAAAGACTTAAAGTTTCCCCCAAAAAATATGCCACTGCATCTTAGTATGCAAGTCAGTTACATCGTTGTTAAGTCAGTTATACCTACATAGTCAAGAAGAGTTTATGATGACTGACTTGACCCTTTGATCGTCGATAAATCCCGTTTGTTACCCTGTGGCCTGTTTTAGATTTTTGTAATCGTTGACTTACGAAGTAAGCCGTATAATTGTCCCTCAAAAAACAATAAGTTGCGTCATCAAAGTAAGCAAGTCAGTCAGACGACAGATAAGGTTCCCACAGAGCGGCGGGACTCAGGCGTGTACGAGTGCCAAGTCGGCACCAAGCCGCCGGATGTACCTCTCGGTCGTCGGTAAATCACGCTTCTTACATTTGCTGATAGTTTTGTATGGCTAGTTCTTCTAATAAAATGGAAAAGTTAAAGTTTCACCCAAAAATGCCAAGTCGACACCACGCCGCCCATCGGCCACAGGATGTACCTCTTGGCCGTCGGTAAATCACGCTTTCTTACATTTGCTGATAGTTCTTAAAAATAAAATGGAACGAGTTAGGTTTCACTCAAAATATATGCCACTGCATCTTAGAATGCAAGTCAGTTACGTCGTCATACCTCATGTTAAGAAGAGTTTGTGATGGCTGACTCAGGCGTGTATGAGTGCCAAGTCAGCACCACGCCGCCGCCCTTCGGCCACAGGATGTACCTACCTCTCGGTCGCCGGTAGATCACGCTTCTTACATTTGCTGATAGTTCTTTAAAACAAAATGGAACAAGTTAGGTTTCACTCAAAAAATATGCCACTTCATCTTAGAATGGAAGTCGTTACGTCGTCGTACGTCTTGTCAAGAAGAGTTTATGATAGCTGACTCAGGCGTGTATGAGGGCCAAGTCTGCACCACGCCGCCTATTAGCCACATGATGTACCTTTCAGTCTTCGTTGTCTTTTTACATTCGCTGATAATTCTTTAAGGTAATTTTTCTATAATTTGAAATACTCTTAAGAGAAATAATACTAGTCCCAAAAGCAACTAGCCCCCAAGTTTCTAAAGTGCGATTCGAGCCCACAACCTTTGGATCCCCTGTTTCGGAAATTCCAAATGCCGACTGACGAACGTTCATACTACAAAACCTAATTTTTGCTTCGTCGCCCATCAACAGTTGAAAAAGTTCACAATTTAAGTTAGTTGTAGGTCTACAGAAAGACCGTTGAACGGTTAGGTAATGAGAAAGAAAAATGTAAAACAATCATAATATTGCGGTTACTCTCTCATTTTATCAATGATAGTAAAACTAGTCGTTACCACGCATCCATTCTGTCAGGCTATACATAGCTCTTAGCTATCAATAAATTACGGTACATTTATTGATACTTATGGAAGGCACCTTGAAGGCACGTTGGTTTCATGACAAGCCTGTCCTACGTCATAGTCATAAATTTTTACGGTGGTGACATCGTTTTATGGGATGACCTATTATTGCTAATGACTGTACATGGTATGTCAAAATGAAAGTGATTGCAATAGTGTAGGAGCTTCAGAATTCATTACATATCTTTAAAAGATAACTAATTATTTATGCTAGGGTTGACAAATACCAAGACCACCACCAATGATGAATTAATACTAAATCAACAATATTATTATAATGAGTAAAGGATGTTAGTTTGGATAATGCTTCTCTTAAATTACTGAATCGATATAGAAAATTCCACCATTGAAGAAACACAGCCATTATGCCTGCGAGAATGAGTACCACACGATTGAAATCGCAAAAACAGGAACGTTTAATATAAAATGGTCATATTCTTAAAAACAGACACACGTTTAGTTATGACGAACTTTATTCTCTTTTTTTTCATCACTTTTCCATCGTACTTTTAGCTTAGCTTTGTATTGGGTAACTCTTCAATACTTTCATTCGCCAAAGTCACAAAAGGACTAAAATATTACTTTTTGCTTCCATCATATCTCCACAAACAATAGTCCAGACAGCCAGAATTTGATTACGGTAGCCGATTGGATTAGGTCGTGGACGTAATTGAGTTAGGGATTTCATATAGCTCAAAGGATTATCGGTACACGAGATACCTACGCCCCAGTAGTTTTGAATGAAGAAACAATAAATGCATTGCTAGTAGTAGGTAGTAGACATTTATACTTGTTTGAGATACGCCCCAGTAGTTTTGAATGAAGAAACAATAAATGCATTGCTGGTAGACGTTACTTGTTTAGTTTAACAATGTCAATATCCCATACTATCGTTGATTCCTTATAACGAAGTAAATCTTAACCAAAATAAAGCGTTGAATATACTCGATATTTTATCGTTAATGTTCTGAAAATATCCACTTCTATTATCCTATTTATCCTATAATATAATATTTTAGATTTGAAAGTTTAGATGTTTGGATATTTGGATGTTTGAATGTTGCTCAATCGCGCCAAAACGGCTGAACAGATATGGCTGAAATTTGAGACCCAGATACTTTGTAGCCTGGAGAGGAACAATTATGTTACTTTTTTTCCCGGAAAAATGTCACATTCCCGCGGGATAACGTTATGTAGTCCACGCGGGCGAAGCCGCGGGCGGAAAGCTACTGAATCTATAATTGTTAAAATTCAGCTGATGTAATTCAGTTCTAGATGATAACTGCATCAGGACGTTACAAAACAACTCATTAAATACACTTACTATCATTAATTTCTTTCTTATGCTATTAGTTTGCATTTTGTATCGCAAAACCTTTCGTGGCCTAAATGTTTACAAATATCTAATATGAATTAGTCTTAAAAAAAATTAAAGGCGCCTATACTTGATGGTTTTCCAATTAGTTACTTTTATCTACACTTGAAAGGAAGTGCTTTTCCTATATAACAATAAAATGTATATGTAGTCAGTATTGAAACCCCGTGTCTCAAAGGCTTTGTGATCTTTCATTATCTACCTCCAATTTGAGCCTCAATATGCCGTCAGTCTTCAAAGGAAGGCAGCTATTTACCGCGCAATAATAAACAATGTATTTTATTCTTCTTCAACCTTTATTAACACTTTAGCGCCTTATACCCAAGACATATTACAATTTGAGGCCCCTAGGTTATAAAAAACTGATGTGTCTTTTTCTTAAAGCATATTTTATTTACTTACTTACTGTGTGTAAGGAAATTTTGCCCGCAATTAAAACTGCCTCAACTTCAGAAAACTTGGTGTTCGTGATAAATAAAGAAATACTTAGATCGTGTTATTACGTTTACGTACTTGCTACTTCTTGAAGTAGGTTATGTTTCTGTAGAAATTCTTAGTCCAAGGAAAAAAGCCAAAGAACTCATATTTGATTTATTGAAATAACGACTACAAAAGGGCGGTTTTGTATGTTTTTTTTAGATCGCTGACTAAAATACAAATTAGTAAATACAATAGTTTTAGAATTCAAAGGTCCATCTCAATTACTACGAGTGCCAAATTTCAGCTCGATCCGTCCAGTAGTTTGTTGATAGATCAGTATCCTTTTTGTATATTTTTTGAAGTAAGTGAAAACTTCTTTAGCGGCGTTGTGCACTTTTTTGTGTTGGGTAAAAAAAAATAAACTCGCGTCAGGATCACGTGACCGTCAGATCGAAAATTCGTAAGACGTTATAATGTTACAACGTCATTAGAATACGAAGGCAAATTTCGCCACCGTTTCCAAAGTAGTTATAGCTCAGGTTAAGGAAACGGGCGGCATTGAATCCAGAAGTCCTCGGTTCAAATCCCAGTCCGCATATTTGCTTTTTTTTGTTAAAATCCTTTTTACTTGTGAAAAAGACTAGGGAGCCCTTTCCACTTCTACTGGCACTCCCGGAGTGAAACCTTTTGGTTTTTTTACAAGCTTTTTATGCTTTTTAAGCTTTGTATGTTAGTAAGTTAGTGGGGGACAAATCTTGCAAGCTTAATTTGACCCACTTCCCAGTGTCCGATGGAGCTGAACTTTTGTATACTGGTTTGGTTCATATGTCAATACAATATTAAAGTACAGTCAGCAAAAAGCTTGTCATTAAAATGAAATTTTTACTAAAAACTTATTATCTTTTTACTTAGGTAATTGTAATGTCCATTCAAACGTTGTTCTCTAACCATCCCTTCTCCCCGTCAAGCAGAGCCCCTGACCACGATCCTGGGAGGGCCGGAGCTGTTCATCAACACGGGCAGCACCATCAACCTCACCTGCGTGGTGCAGCACTCGCCGGAGCCGCCGCCGACCATTCGTTGGACGCACAACGATGAGGTACGTTATTTCTTTTATTTTTCTCACTCATTCTCTGTAATGTTAACATTCCATGTAAAAATTAACGTATTTCCTTACATTTCGTGAGAAAAGTTTTATACATGCCTTGTACTGGAAGCTATTTGCATTGCCTCGAATGATTAAGTTCTCGCCAGCAGCTCGGGCTTCAAAACCATCTTCGACAATGCAAATTGCTGGTTAATGCGAAAGTTTGTGAGTATGGATGTATGGATGTTTGTTACTCTTTCACGAAAAATCTATTTAATGGATTTGGTTGAAATTTGGCACAGAGATAGTAGATAGCCTGGGTTAAGACATAGAATAGTTGTTATCCCGATATTCCCACGGGAACGGGAGCCACGCGGGTGAAAGCGCGGGCGGCCGCTAGTACAAAATACTTTGAAAGTACAGTACAAGAGGCGGGCTTAGCGCTAAAACATTATCTATCAGCCAACCTTTGGGAAAACAGAGAAAAGTTAAAGGGGTAAGTACAAAAAGAAATTGATTTAAACTAGTGGCTAGACATTTAACAGTATTTTTTACACTAGAAATAAATGTGAACTCAACCTTCTTGAATGTTTACTTTAACTATACAATAGTATCGATAACTCAAAGTAAAACGTTTTTTTATTCAGTGTAAACATTCTCAAAGCTCTCCATGGCTTCTCCAGCCAGCATCGTGAGACTTTGTGGCTACAATTTCTTAAGAACCTTGAAGAGGTTTGCTTTTCCTTTCGCTAATATGTTTTTTAAAAAAAAGTCATCTGTCTGTGCTCTACAGACAGATGACTTTTTTTTATTGATGTTTGATTCGACTTTTTGCTTTTGCTTCGTACTATACATCTGTTTAATAAATAAACAGTATTTTTAGAGAATTAAGATTGTTGTAACATAAATCGTGATTTGGTTGGCTAAATCTTTCCTGTCAAGACTATGTTTATTCGACGATTGCAATCGAATCAAATCAATATCGAATTGAACTCATCTGCTTAATGAATAACTATCGAATTGAACTCATCTGCTTAATGAGTGTTAACCTGTAATCGGCATATATGTAAGATTATGACCTATTAAGTATTGTTTTTATTGTTGTTGTTATATGTATGCTGTTGGTTGACCTTAACAATAAATAAATAAATAAATAAATAACTTTTATACTATTCGATAGAATGGAGTCTACAGAGGCTACGGTATTCCTGGCAGAAAATAGGGTTGGCAGGGATTGAAAGTTTTATAAAAAATGTGGTAATTTGCACCAATTTGTTTATTAAATAATTTATTCGGTAGGCTTTCAAAACACATTTCATAAACTAAACAAATGAGCATCAGGAAAAACAAATTTCTGTCGCTCTGTCGTTACTCGAACACGCAACTAATATTATGTGATGGCAGAGAAGCGAAATTTGATGAAATTCCTTCATTATTTCAACGCTCATTTTACTGAATACCTCTCATATCAAAGCGTCATAAAATGTTCAGGATGATTTTGCATGATGCTAGCTAGATTCTCGATTCGACTTGGCTCAATAGTGTAAATATTTCCTACCTCGATAAAGTTAAAGACTTATTAATAGCTGGTGGGTCGATTGGGCTTGTGCTAACTTAATAATAATCGGCTGGTAGTGTTTAAATTGTATTACTTTGTTACAAAAACACTCAGTAACAAATATTTGTCCAAATGTTTATTACGTTATTTGAATGACAAAAGAATTAAACAAATGAAATACCACTGAGACACAATAGATTTTTGTTAGAGCCTGGGTGTATGTATACCATCAACTTTAAGACAGCGATTCAAAAATAGCGCGATGCAGAATAGGCTCCTAAAATGAATTGCTTTCTTTCGTACTATGACCTTCTAAAAACTGGATCGCAAATAAATTGCTAAATGTGAATGGCCGAACGATTTGTGTCCTTATTTCTTCTACCCGTCTCTTTCACTCGATTCTCTCATGCCCGGAGAGTGAAAGGGACGGGTATAACTTGCAGGTGTCATGTTAGCTTGGCCGAGTTATAAGTCAAATAAGAGTTGATGACAGCTCAGCGACTGTGAAATGTCATTGAATGATCACTGAATCGCTGTCATTGATATTAAGCTGTCGTGGTACGAATAAGCGAAGCAGATCAGTTTAGGTCCTAAACAAAACCGCAATAAGAGTTGATGGTAGGCACCCTGGTCTTGCATTACGAAATTTACAGATAGTAAAGGATAATTATCGTGAATTAAAAAGGCTACTATCATGAATGAAAAAAGCTACTATCATAAATGAAATAGTAAACTACACCGTCCCTCAGAAGCTGCAAAAGTACTGTTATTAAATATGTACCAATAATTGAGTTTCAGTTACTTATACGACCGAAAGAGGCGCTGATCTTGTTTTTATACAAATAGGTACATGCATTTCGATAATGATAGATTTTCATGCTAGGGGTAGGTACTGTCGACTGTAATTTTCGTAATGCAAGAAAGTCCTTAGATAATCAACATCGAAGCCTGTCGGGTGCGTTGGTAAACACGTGTACGTCCTTCACGTCTCAAAATATGCTATGACATTATTTACCCTCCTTTCGTCCGGCCCAAAAATACTCCGTGACTACTCAACCTAAAAATGTTCAAACACAGGTGGTTTCAGCTGATCGATAAGTATATAAAAATTTATATAAATACAAGCTGACCCGGTAAACGTTGTTATGCCATATAAATTGGCGACCGATTTGGCGCAGGGGTAAACTACCTGCCTTCAGCGCCAGAGGTCTCGGGATCGATTCCCGAACCAGACAAATATTTGTGTGCATGAACATGTCTATTTGTTTTGGTCTGGGTGTTTTCTATGTATATTAAGTATGTATTTACAAACAAAAAAGTATTTAAATATTTATTTATCCGTTATCAAGTTCACATAGACACAGTTTCTTAAGAAATTTACTATGGGCTTAGAGCGTAAGCGAAGCGAAGTATTATTAATCTATGGGCTTAGATAATTGGTGTGATTGTAAGAAAATATTTATTTATTTATATAAATTATTCCTAGAGATACTAATGTCGCTATTAAAAAATAGGGATTGGTGGTAGAATAGTGAAAATTAAAGGTTAAGTACATGTGTTTGTTAGTGCCAAATAAAAAAATGGGTAGATCATCCTTATCACTTAGGGGTATATAAACTGTTTACGATCCATTCTGAGACCTACCAAATATACACAAGAAATTTCATAAAAATCGGTCAAGCCGTTTCGGGAGGAGTGTGGCTGATTTATGACACAAGAGTTTTATATATTAGATATCACAACATAAAACACCTTATTGATTTCAAAATAATAATATCTTGAATTACGGATATCTAGGCAAACAACAGAGGTATTACATATAATATATTAACATACATATGCATTAAATAACACCCAGACACGGAACGAACAATGTTTCTCCCTGGTGGGGATCGAACCCACGACCTCTCAGGAGGTATGATCAGTTCCACTGAGCCAACGGGCCCGTCAAAGCGAAGAGTCGTCAAGTGGGTAATAAATTTTGTTCGTTACGATGACACTCCAATCTCGTTCAACATTCATTGCCAAAATGGCGCAAAACTTTATTTTGCTTCGACAACATAAAAGTTTAACGAGACATGTGTTTAAAGTTTAAAAGATAAAAATTTCTTCCTGCTATAAATAAAAATAAAATAAAATATCATTTACTATTATGATAAGATATAATAACGTTCCACGTAGCCTAACTAACATTTATTTCTTCTGAACCGCCTATATTTCTTCTTAGTAAAGATTTCCTCCAAAGACAGAGATCTTATTTTACGAGAGTATCTTAAAACGATTCCCAACTTCCTATTTTATCTTTCCTTGCCTTAAATATCGTATAAAAGAGTTTTTGAGTATATTGGGAATTAATTTGGTCGGGTCTTTTGTTTTTCATATACAGGGTTTATGTTTTTTTGTTGCGCAACAAAGGGTTAGTTAGAATAAGAACTTTCATAAAAATCTGTGGCGTCAATAATTAGATTTTGATAATTTACTAAAAAAATAATCCATACATACATTAAAGTGTGTTTGTTTGTATATCCGTCTTTCATGCCAAAACCTGGAGAGTGATATATGGGCTATTTGTTATCCCGGAAAAAAAGCATACTCCCGCGGGATAACGTCATGTAGTCACAGTTCACGATATTATAAGTTATTAGTCAAAATTTCATTTTTATGTCAAATTTTTTTGCTGACTGTACTTTAATATTGTATTGTCATCTGAACCAAACCTGCATACAAAATTTCAGGTCCATCGGACACTGGGAAGTGTGTCAAATTAAGCTTGCAAGATTTGCCCCCCACTAACTAACATACTAACTAAGTAACTAACTAACATGGCAAGTTAATAAAAAGCTTGTAAAAACAGGTCTCGACGAATTTCTAACCATATTTATTCTTGATGCAATCTGATGTTACAAAGCTTAACCGGTGCATACAGTTTGAGTAACCCTTAAGTAATACGATGGTTTTAGAAACTTTAGCTAAAGTATTACGAGTATATTATTCTTTTTACAAGCTTTTTATTAACTTGCCTTGTTTGTTAGTATGTTAGTTTGTTAGTGGGGGACAAATCTTGCAAGCTTAATTTGACCCAAGTGGGTCACACTTCCCAGTGTCCGATGGAGCTGAAATGTTGTGTACAAGTTTGGTTCAGATGACAATACAATATTAAAGTACAGTTAGCAAATAAATCTTGTCTTAAAAATGTTTTTTTTACTAAAAACTTATTTATTTTACGATCATCATCACCAAACTATTTCTACAGCAACGGTTGACAACTTTTCTAAAGACTTAGGTCCACTTGCAGCAAATTCGCTAAATCTCAATTTAACCAAAATTAGATTTAACCCATACAAAAAGGTCAAAAAGTTAAATCTATATAAAAAAATGACATTTCTGTATGGGCTAAATCTAGTTTTAGATAGTAGAGAAGACGGTAGTACTTATATCTATTCTAAAACCACAGAATAGATATAAGAACTACCGTCCGAAAACCGTCCGAAACTCGAAAACCGTCCAAAACTCTCCGCCCCGCCCCGCAATCAATTACCTCACCGCGCCCGGGCTCGAGCGCCGAGTTCGTGTGTCAGATCGTGTGCTCATTTAGTACATTTAGACGTCACGCACACAGTTGCGCGTGTGTCTGTGTAGCGTCTGTGTAATAGGTAGTTAAAACCACAGAATATATATTAGTACCTTACGGTACAGAAATTTCACTCTCGAGTTTAGGTATGATAAACGCAAGCGTCCGGTCACCGGACTAGTCTCAATAGGCTGGCACTAGCTCGACTTGTCGCACACGCAGCGCACGCATCCGCATGTGTCGCCATCTGTTTCGCTTCGCGTGTATTACGTTCACAGATAAAGTAGTACCTCTGACAGCCCTAGCAGATTGAAGCAAGACGGCAGACAGTTATTGTACTATGAACGCTATACGCAATGCAAAAGGTTGAAATTAGGTTGTTTTCCAGAATTGTAGGTAAATATCTCGGGGATTTTGCGCCGCTTGTATGGAAGTGAGACAGGCCTGGTTAAAACGCCGCACTTGTATGGAGTGCCAGGGGTGTGGTAAAACCCAGATTCAGCAATTGCTGCAATATGACCTTAGTTATCTTTTTATGGCCTTATCCCCATATGCCCGTCTCTGTCACTGATTGGCATTGGCACAGAACCATTAGTAATATACTAAGAACATTGCCAACAAACTTTCAAATATAAACCAATAGCCAAACAGTTAGCCTTTTGGCACTACCATCCTTTAAACAGAAACATGATTCAAAGTCAGTTTATTATTAAAACATGCATCCCCTTTTGTGCAAGTTGCAATGAATAATCTGTGGACTTCGCACCCCAGTTGCCAGCTAGAGTTGCTATAGAGTCGCTAATTTTCTCTTTGTCTTTGGGGTTGGCTGTTGGCAACCAGTGGGCTACTTACAAACTGTTCTGTTTGGGATGAGCCTCTTAAGCTGGGTTTAAATGAGTGTAGCTTTTAATATAGCAAGTTCACTCAATAATTATAGAAAAACTAGCTTTCCGCTTTTTATAATATAGGTTAAATAAAAAAAAAACAGGTAATTTATTTGCTGGAATATGATTTTTTTTTTATTTATTAATTCACAACGGGGTAGCACTTAGCCTTCATCACACCTGATGATAAGTGGTGATAAGGCTGAAGGTGGAAGCGCACTACTCCCGGAATCCTCAATAACTGAGGAACTGGCTATCTTATCTCTAACTGCCGGAACACAATAATGCTAAACAATAAAAACATCATTGTTATGGCGTCAGACTTAGATCAGATGGTGGTAGCTAGCCAGGCAGACTAAGAACAAGTCCTACCACCAACCAAACCGAATACAATATGAACCCCCACTGGGAATCGAACCCGGGACCTCTGGGTCTGAAATCGGTGGTATGAACCACTAGATCACAGAGGCGGTTGAAGATACAATCTTTTGTCACTTTTAGAGGTTATTCTGATTAAAAGTCGTCGCTGTAAATAGGAATCGTGTTAAGATACACACGGTGCTGCTCGCCAGTTCTGTTTGCTTTTGAACTTGGCTGATACGCTGCCGCGTATCCAGATCTGCTCCTAATGCGGTTTGCACAAAGTTGTTGAATGTTTAAGTTGGGCTAAAATACAGTTTACAAGATACGGGAAAATACAAGTTGCAAAAAAATAAAAAAACATATTTTAAGGTTGCAGTTGTGGTTGCCGATTTTGTATTTTGCTCTACAAAGGCTATTACAAAGTAGAAGATTATTTAAATGATCACAACGCTTGGTTGTCATAATTATAGTAACACTAACAATGTATAAAAGGAAAATATTCCTATACATAAGTATGAGAATACTTTCCTTCAGCATTAGCTTTTTGTATAAATTTTATTATTGTATCATTTTGTCCAGCAACGACATAATTTTTTTTTGTAAATGCGTTGCTTCTGTTAAAGCTGATGAGTTTTTTTCGCCTGTTTTTCTTGTCAGTTAAAAGATGTCCATAACAGGTGGTAGGTAAAAAAATTTTGGACGATTCATAAGCATTAATTTTATTTAATCTATATGAATAAAAAATTTATGACTATGACTATGACTATGTATGGAAATCACCAAATAAACTTTAATAATATTGATTTGACACTTGACAAAATCTAAAACAACCACGACATCCGCCTTTGAGAACAGTATTTATATAGAAAAAATATAAGCCGAACGAAACCATTAAAAATGCTTGATTCAAATGTTTGTGATGTAAAGGGTGGTTTGTAGCGCAATACCTTGTATCAAAATATAAAAATCTTATGTAATACTTAGGCAGGTACCTACTACCTATCAGATACATCCATATGATTTTTTTTCTTGCATTCACAATGCAATTTTTGTAATTGAAAATATTGAAATGATATTATTAGAAAAAAATCGACCCGTCTCACAATCACAACTAGCTCCGATGGGACTCGAACCCCACGACCTTTCACTGTTCGTTCGTGCGAATGTTCTATCTAACCACTGAGCTACAGATCGTTAGTTGTTAGTTGTTTGAGTCGTTAATATTTTTTACACTCAAACGATTTGCAGTTGATTCGTCTTCCACACTATTCGTGATACACCTATGTGACACCTTGCACTCTCGTCTGTTTCTGGCTTTACAAACGGTACCTACGTACGGTCTGAAATTTGGACAAACCTCTCATGAAGTTTCTGTACAGTTTTATTTACAAGAGACGGTTGGAGGGTTGGATTCCCGCCAGGTCTGAAGTACCTATGGGGGATAAAAGCTTAGTGGCCATCTTAGTTTTAGTGACCTATATAGAAATTGTGCTTTTTGCTGCTTTTACTTGCCAATTGGGAGTATTATTGTATCAATTCCAAAATTTAGTTTAGGAAATAGAATTAATTTAGAAATAGGAATAAATATGACTTTGGTTCTAATTAAATTTTTAGAGCTACCGAATTTTGTGTTTATGCTTCAATAAGGACATTTTACATTTGCCATTGGAAATCAAAGATTTAAATGTAAAGTAGTAAGGTATTTTTTATTACCTCTACAATAGTTTTGAAATGCGACCATTTCATTAAATTCTCGAGAATTTCATGAAGTGAGCAAATCTACGATATGGCCACGACAACACATATCAAACACAATATAATTTTATTGTTAAACCTTTCATGAACTTAAAATACCACAAAAGAACTAAAATTTCAACAAAAATACATTTGAAGCGAGCACTCATGTGCCGGCAAATCAAATTGTGTACCACCATTGATAACTAATTTTCCAAAACACAATATAATTTTATAGTCTTCATAAGAACTTAAATTTCTACACAAATACATTTGAAGCTAGCACTCATGTGCCAGCAAATCAAATTGTGTACCACCATTGATAACTAACGTTTGAAAATACAATATTATTTCATAGTGTTAAGCCTTTCAACTTCATAAGAACTAAAATTTCTCAAAAGATACATTTGAAGCGAGCACTCATGTGTGCCAGCAAATCAAATTGTGTACAACCATTGTTATCTAATGTTCCAGTTTTAGATCCCGGGCCAGTATTGGTTTTGTCAAATCAAGTGCTATTGACGTCTAGAGCAGAGATAGCCCACATTGTGTCGAATGACGGAGATTTATATTGCGAGTGATCGATCTTTTATTGTACCTCTATTTTATTCGTAAAAAATGCTATTTAGCTTTTAGAAAATGGAAATATACAAAAGATTTTAGAAAATTTTCATTATCAGTAATTAAACTTTTTTTTTTAATAACAACTGGTGGCTTCCCTCGGTTTTCCCAAGTGGTTTCCTTTCCTGTACGAATATCGGGATAATTAAGCTTTTTACAGGTGAAACAATGTTTAAAATCGGTATAGTAGTTTTTGAGTAGAAATAATAAAAACAAAATAACCAAATTAAAATTATATCCTACTAATATTATAAATGTGAAAGTTTAGATGTTTGGATGTTTAGATGTTTGTTACTCAATTACGCCAAAATGGCTGAACGGATTTGGCTGAAATTTGGAACACAGATACTTTGTAGCCTGGAGAGGATGGCTACATGGCTACTTTTTATCCCGGAAAAATATCATATTCCCGCGGGATAACGTCGTGAAGTCCACGCGGGCGAAGCCGCGGGCGGAAAACTAGTTGATAAATAAATTCTTCATTAACTATAGTATCCTAGTATCCGATGAAAGCAATCGAATATATGGAATTTAAGCACGTTTTCTGGCTGATTGCTTCTCGCAACTAATTAAATAGTTCGTTAGTACTGCTATTGAGAGGACGCAGTTGAGTGTAAAGTATTTGATTTTGTCTCTCCTTCGATATAAAGTCGATAATGAAGTGAATTGGTCTTAAAATTGATTGAACTCAGCACATGTGTAATAAATAAAAACATAACTTTTATGACGACCGATTTGACCCACCTTCTGCGCCAGAGGTCTCGGGTTCGATTCCCGAACAAGACAAATATTTGTGTGCATGAACATGTCTATTTGTCTTGGTCTGGGTGTTTACTATGTGTATTAAGTATGTATTTACAAACAAAAAGTGTTTAAGTATATATTTATCCGTTATCAAGTTTTCCATGATACAGTTTCTTAATGAAATTAACATGGGCTAAGATAATTGGTGTGATTGTAACAAGTTATTTATTTATTTAATAAATTATAGTACATAGTTTCGTGATAGTCAATTGATAGTGATTCGCGCGTTAGTTACTCTACATTCATAGTAATTTTATTGTGAGTTTGAAATGTAGGTAATTGTTTTTGTTTAAATTTTTTAATGTTATTTTGCCCCTAGTTTTTAGGTTAGCTCGATTGTTTTGTTTCATATTTAGTGCATGTTGTATTTACCTATAATTGTTTGACACATTTATCTTGTAATCTTAGCTGAAGGACTTTTTTGTTAATGAATGAATGTATTCAAATGTTGTAAATCGGAATAAGAAAAAAAAGTGTGTTTGTGAGCTACATTTGCTGTTTGAAAATAATATGGAATTGACTTAATTTTGAATCTACAGATGAAACTGTGAGATACTTCTCATCTTCACCTACAGGATGATACTAAAAGATACTCTCATCTTCACTTTGTCGGTGACATCGGAGACGCGATCAGAAATCTCCTTTTCAGACTTAGGTCCGGTTGCTCGTACATTGCAGTAAAGTTAAAATTAAAATTTAACTATTGTCAATAATTTTGACCGCGGTCAACGAAAATTACGTTGGGTTAAAAGTGTTGTCTATACTATTTAATTAACCTTCCCTTAATTACTAATGTCAAAATTTAAACCACCCCTTGTCGGTTATTTTGACAGCCGTTAAATGTGTAATTTGACTTAAAGTAACCGCTTCTTCAACAACGCTTTTTAAATTTGACCGCCGGTTAATTTTACTTTAACCATAATTTAACCGTAAAGTTAACGTAACCAAGCTTCGAGCAACCGGACCTTAGTAACTGTAATGATGGTAATTTCTAAGCAATAGTGGTTACAAGAAACAAAACCTCTTTTTTGTAACGGTAACCATGCCTTACAGAATCGGTGTTTTTATCCACAAACGAGGTTGCACTTAGCCTTCATCTTACCTGATGTTAAGTGATGTTTTCAGCATTATTGTGTACCGGCAGTTAGAGATAAGATAGCCAGTTCCTCAGTGGTTGATGATACCGGGAGTAGTGCGCTTCCACATTCAGCCTTATCACCACTTAACATCTGGTGTGATGAAGACTGCAGGAGGAGATTGCCACATCGGACCCTCCACAGTGCGGCTCCTACTGACGGCGATGAGAGCAAGTAGTGAGGGGTTTAGTGGGTATTCCCCCTTACTGACCCCCATCGAGTCCATGTCACTGGATGGGGGAACAGGAAGCGGATAGGCGAGTCCCACATAACCACCGCCCGCACACACCGTACGCGGGCTGGGTATGCGTAAACGCATTCCCCTCACTATAAAAAAAAATTGTGATGAAGACTAAGTGCTACCCCGTTGTAAATAAAAAAAAAGATGATAAGGCTTAAGATGGAAGCACGCAAGCATGGCACTACTCCCGGAATTCTCAATACTGAGAAACTGTGTTCGGAAAAGATCGACGTTTCTGAACGCAACTCTAATGTCACGTCAAATTGACATTAGCTGTCACTTGAAGTTGACAGTGACACTTGATTGAAATTCTTGTAAGAAAATGTCGGAATAATTTTGCTGAATTTGTTAAAAATCGCTCGCGTTGAATGTGCCTGGCATATCGAGTTTGAATACATCTTAAATTATCTATGTGATCCCGTTTTGTACGACCAAGGTTTTGATGCCATCTCTGGAGTGGCCGGTCGCGGATGCTTTGAAAGATAACCTTTTCTACCACACGCGCTTGTTGTCGAGACACTATATCGTAATAAAAAAAAGCTCCCACGTGTGTGTCTTTGTGTATCTATTGTTGAAACGCCCAGTGTCTTGTGAACGCTGTTATTTGTGTTGTGAGTGAGGTCACTAATTGGTAAGGTCTGCAGAAGAAGAAGATACCTGGGGCGCGCGCCCCGTCTCGCCGCAGCCGAGGAGATTTTCGACACCACAGAACCGTATGTGAAATCACCTTACTTAACATTCTCTCCACTGTGTATCGCAGTCCTATTGTTCAGTTACATCCCGGCTGAAACCAAGATTTGTCCGGAGTCTATACTCATGATAGCCTTCCACTGCGCCAATGCTGACTCCGCGGTCTAGGCAGGGGTGTACTGAACATTTCTTGGTAGCCAAGAGCGTAGCTTGAAGGCCTGAGAGGCCCACGCCAAAACTTTGTATTAATCAGTGCCGTTTGATGACCCAGTCTGGTCCGGACTAGATTAATTTGTACTTGTAAATGGTAATTAACTTGCATTTGAAAAGTAAAGGGCATTCCTTTGTTATTGGTTCCATGTCTTGTAATTAATTGTCATGTATTGAGGTTCCAAAATGTAAACAGATGCCTTTCTTTGTTCATAATAATTATTATTTAGTTTTGTCAGCAAATTTGAGTTGTGAATATTGACAAGTTTGTTGCTAAATAATAGCTAATAAAAGGTTAGCTAATAAGTTTGCACTCAATACTTAGTGAAACTTAAATGATTTAAGACATTGTTTACACATTGAAACTTATTGAAACTTGTGCTTTGAAATAATTAAAATCATCTTGTTGTATGTCGATATCCAAGTGAATTTCAATGGTCAGTGATTTGTTTGAACTGAATAACTTTTGACTTACAAAGTCAAAGTTAGTTTGTGTCTAAGTTATAACCTCTTGAGAGTTAGAGTTATAATTATATACTTGAGTTTTGTTGTTTTCTGATAACCTCCAAATATTTAAGAGTTTGTGTCATTATAAATACTTTGTTGTTGTAATATTGGAATTTTGTGGTTATCAATAACCTCAAAATATTGGAGATTTTGTGTTATAGTGAATATTTTGAATTTGTTGTTTTTGTTGATAAATTTGTGACGTTACAATGACGGCCTCCTCGGCTAAAGCCAAAATACGTTCTGAGTTACGGTGGTTAGCGTCTGCAGTCGCATTGTTGGATCGACCTGATAGGACGGAGGCCTTGTTGAACAGATACGTAGATCTGCCCGTACGTTTGGCTGTTGTTGATGAACAGTATGCCTTATTTTTGGAAAGGACTGTTGAGGCCGATGTGGAAATGCGACAAGAAGTCGATTTGGATGTGGACCAGTGTTATGATTTTGCGGACAGAATTACCCAGGTAGCTCGACCTTTGCAAGTGGCAAGAGAGAATGAACCGAGCCCGTCCCCGGTCACATCTAAGAGTATGCCCCCTCTCTTTGCTAGATTGGCCCCCTTAGACTTAAGGCGTTTTGCTGGTCGTCTAGAGGACTGGGAGGGCTTTATTAATATTTTTGATAGTCTGGTACATGCCCGGGATGATTTGACCCAGGGCCAAAAGTTGGCTTATTTGTTATCCGTCTTGGAGGGGGAGGCCCTTGAATCAGTGCAACATTTGGCCCCCTCGGATGAAAACTACCCTATTGCTAGGGATTTGATTGCCCGTCGGTACCAGAACGTACGACGTCTGGCGGACAACCATGTTGCCGCCATTTTGAATTTACCCCGCGTTGCCAGCGTGATGCACTTGAGAGTGGCTTTGTTAAATCCGCTGTTGGTGGCATACAACGCATTAAAAAACTTAAAACTCCCAGTGGAGCAGTGGTCGTTTTTGTTACTGCACATTGTCCTGGGAAAGTTGCCGGACTCTGTTAAGGTCCGTTTTGAGCAGCAGTATGGTGGGGATAGTGCGACTTATCTGCCACCCTTCTCGGACCTCTTGACGTTCCTGGAAGGAGAAAGTAGACTGGCAGATAATTCCTCTCTGGCCGGTCCTATGGGACCCGAACGACCTGTGCCACAGAGTGGATCCCCCACCGGACCCCCCCGTAGGGGGCGTATGGCCCCTCGCGCGCCCGGCCGCTATGCCGCCGTCCAGGAGACCGCCCGCTGCTTGTATTGTCGGGAACCGGGTCACAGCACGACCCGTTGTGATAAGTTCCTCGACCAGCGCGTCCAAGGCCGTCGAGCGATCGCGCGACAACGGACATGGTGCTACTCGTGCTTGGGCCTGCACATGCAGCGCGAATGTACCCAAGCGCACCCATGCCGCTTTTGTAAGGGCAACCACCATCCCCTCCTCTGCATGAACAGCCCAGAGGGCGGCGGAGCGCCGCAGCGCGTCGCTGCAGGATCACCGCGTATGGGTGGGGGTCTCGGACCCCCCGCGGTGTTTGAATCCCGCAGCAGTTCTAGTGGCCACCAGAGTGGCCCCAGACGCTCTCCGCCACGTTTGGAGCCTCAAACGGGCGGGGGTCCCAGGGACCCCCCAATGGGAAACCGATCCCCAAGGATGGGGATGAGTTATGCGAGCGTTGCCGGAGGTCGTAGAGGCCCCCCGCGACGTTTTGAGCCTCGCACGGGCGGGGGTCCCAGGGACCCCCCAATGGGAAACCGATCCCCAAGGATGGGGATGAGTTATGCGGGCGTTGCCGGAGGTCGTAGAGGCCCCCCGCGACGTTTTGAGCCTCGCACGGGCGGGGGTCCCACGGACCCCCCAATGGGAAATCGGTCCCCAACTAGGGGGTTCGATTTTGCGAGCGTTGCGGGAGGTCGTAGAAGCCCCCCGCAACGTGTTGAGCCTCGCACAGCCGGGGGTCCCCGGGACCCCCCCTCTGAAAATCGGTCACCGTGCCCCCGCGACTATGGGGCGACGTACACGGTGGATGATAGGCACCGATTCTCGCCGCCGCTCGCCGAATACCCGCGTTTGGAGCGGCGCCCGCCCCGTCTTCAAGGGGCCGGGAGATATAACCCGCCTGATGCCGGGCGAATTGGACGTAGGCAGTATGTGGGAGATTGGGACCCACTGGATCGCTATGAGCGACCCCCTTACCATGGGGGGACGTCTGGGGACCCCACATACTAGCAATCAACGTGTTTACGGTCGATTGTAGCCACCCCTCCAGAGACCGTTTTGTTGCCCACGGCCTCTGTGCTTGTCAGGGGATTGAATGGCGACCTTGTGGAAGTTCGCGCCTTGTTGGATTCCGGTGCTCAGGGGTGTGTTGTGTCATCTTGGTTAGTTAGGCGGTTGGGCCTCAAGGTGCACCCCCACACGGAAGGCGTGAGAGGTGTTGGCGATGTGAAAGTCCCCGGGTTGTTAGGGCATGTTGACTTCACATTTACATCACGTAATAAGTCCACGCCAGGCATTAAGACCTCGGCGATTGTGTTGGACACAGTTGTTGGCCGTCAACCTTCAGTTGACTTGGGACCGAGTATGTTGTCTTTGGTGTCTGATTCCCCACTCGCCGATCCAAATTTCTTCCGCCCAGGCCCGATTGATGCTCTCCTTGGAGCCGATGTCCTGGGGCGAGTTTTGTTGACGGGGAAGCGAGTTTTGCAGCCAGATGGCTTGGTAGCTCTGCAGACGACACTCGGTACAGTTGTGATGGGCCCTGCTCGCCGCGTTTTGGATTCCCCAGATGAGGATCGCGGTCTTGTTTTTAATGTGTCTCTCTCCGAAGTGGTGCAGAAGTTTTGGGAGGTTGAGGAACCTCCACCAGCCCCACGGGTTGACCCAGTAGCGGATGAATGCGAGTTGTATTACCATAATAACACTGGTCGCCTCCGCTCTGGTCGTTTGATCACCCGTCTCCCCTTTCGTGCCGGCCGACCTCCTCTGGGCGAATCCCGACCGCTAGCGGAACGTAGGCTAGTGGCGATGGAGCGTCGCATGAGCAAGGATCCGGTCTTCCGCCAGAAGTATGTTGAATTCATGCGGGAGTATGAGGAGTTAGGGCACATGTCCGTGAGCGATTTGGATTGGCGCTCCGTTGAGCACTTCTTTTTGCCGCACCACGCCGTCTTGAAATCCGGAAAGATTCGGGTGGTCTTTGACGGTTCGGCTCCCACCTCTACTGGAGCGTCTTTGAACCAGTGTCTGCATGTAGGTCCCAAGCTGCACACGGAGATCTCAGACATTTTGACCAACTTCCGGCGGCACCAAATTGTATTTATGACTGACATCCGGATGATGTTCAGACAAACGGTCATCCATCCAGAGGATAGGAGGTACCAATTGATTTTGTGGAGAGAGAGTCCTAGGGACCCCTTGTTGATTTATGAATTGAATACGAATACGTACGGTTTGGCTTCGAGCCCGTTTGTTGCGATTCGTTCTTTGTTGGAGTTGGCCGAGAAGGAGCGCTTGAGATACCCTCGCGCCTCCGCCATTTTGGCCAGTGACGTCTATGTGGATGACATTTGCACGGGCGCCTCATCTGTCTCAGAGGCGATTGTCCTGAGAGACGAACTCACCGCCCTTTTGAAGTCGGGAGGTTACGAGTTGAGGAAATGGATATCCAACTCGCCTGATGTACTGGTAGGTTTGCCCGAAGAGCACCAGCAGGACCCCCACCTATTCGAAAATGTTGATAATCCCCATGTGGTGACCGTCCTTGGCGTACAGTACAAACCGGTCTCTGACACGTTCACTTATTGTGTGGATTTACGACCACCGAAAGTCTGGACCAAGCGTTTAGTATTGTCTACTGTCGCACGTACCTTTGACCCCAATGGGTGGATTTGCCCCGTGCTGTTTATGGCCAAGTGTTTCTTGCAACGGTTATGGGCTTCGGGGGTGTCGTGGGATGAACCCCTCTCGGACGAGTTACTCCGAGATTGGTCGAGCTTCGTTTCATCCCTCCCCGAGATTAATGAAGTGCATTTGCCGAGGCTATTCCTCCCTTCTGAAAATTGTAAAGTTACTCTTCACGGCTTTTCCGATGCCTCCGAACGTGGATTTGCTGCGGCCGTGTACCTCCGCACCGTTACTGTTGACGGAGTTGTTGCTGTGCATCTGGTGATAGCGAAAAGCAAAGTCGCTCCCCTTCGGACTCGTCATACGATCCCGAGGTTGGAATTGTGTGGAGCTGCCCTCCTAATGCGTTTGTTGAACCACGTATGGCTCACATTAGGTCGATCTATTAAGATACAAGAGGTTTATGCTTGGACGGACAGTCAGGTCGTCCTTTGTTGGTTGAAGGCTCCGGCGCACACCTTGGACGTGTTTGTGGCCAATCGAGTGTCGCAGATTTGTAATTCCGACATCGAGTTGATTTGGAGACACGTGCCGGGAACCATGAATCCCGCGGATTGTGCGTCTCGGGGTTGTGTAGCCCCAACCCTAATTAACCACCCCCTCTGGTGGGGCCCACAGTGGTTGATGCGGCCTGAGTCGGAGTGGCCGCCCTCTCCAGCGTTGTCGAACGTAGCCGTTCCTGATATGCGGGCATGCGTCCTGGAGACTAACCCCGCCGGGGAAAAGGATTTGTTGTTGGATCGGTACAGCTCCTTACAGAAGCTGCTTGGTGTTACCGCTTGGATCAGACGTTTTGTGTACAATTGCAGAAACCCACGCGCGAGGCGTGATTCGTCGGTTCTCACTCCGGACGAGCGTAGGGACGCGCTCGTGTTTTGGGTCCGGAGAGTACAAGCTGATAGTTTTGAGTCCGAGATTGAAATTTTGCGTTTAGGCCGTCGCAAGTTGAAGGGCGCGGTATCGCGATTAAATCCCTTCCTGGACGAGAGTGGGCTTTTGCGAGTCGGCGGAAGACTTCGAAATGCGAACCTGCCGTATGGAGCTCGTCACCCCCTTTTGTTACCTAAAGCCGGACATTTGACTCAACTGATAATAACAGATCGCCATGTGAATGCACAACATGCTGGCTGTAATGCTTTGTTGGCCATTTTGCAGCGTGAATTTTGGATTTTGTCTGCTCGTCGAGCCATTCGCACGGTGGTTTTCCGTTGCCTGCCTTGTTATCGATTGAAGGCCGCGACCATGCAGCCCCAGATGGGTGATTTGCCTGCTGATCGCGTCACGGAATGTAGAGCTTTTGCCGGAGTCGCCACCGACTTCGCCGGTCCCTTTACTGTAAAGGCTTCGAGACTGCGTAATGCTAAAACCTATAAGGCGTACTTGTGCGTGTTTGTGTGTTTGTCCACCAAGGCTGTCCATTTGGAAATTGTCTCGGAATTGTCTACCGAAGCCTTTGTCGCCGCCTTGAGCAGATTTGTTTCCCGTAGAGGACTGCCGTCATTGATACGTTCCGATTGTGGTACTAATTATAAGGGAACGTGTAATTATCTTAAGGAAGTAGTTAAGTTTTTTGTTGATAATAAAATAGACATTGGAACCACCCTCTCCCGGCGTGGGATAATCTGGAAGTTTAGCCCTCCGGCTTGTCCGACCTGGGGAGGAATTTTTGAAGCTTGTGTAAAGGCTGCCAAGACACACTTGCGTCGCGTGATTGGAGAAACTATTCTCACGTTTGAGGAACTTGATACGGTATTTTGTAAAATTGAGGCCGTCCTCAACTCGCGACCCTTGTGCCCGTTGTCTTCGGACCCGAATGACCTGGAAGCGTTGACCCCAGGTCATTTCTTGATCGGACAGCCCCTTTTGGCGTTGCCTGAATATCCGATTCAGGATGTAGGATCCCATCGTTTGTCGCGATACCAACTTTTGAAACAGATGTCCCAAAACTTCTGGGCACGTTGGTCGATGAAGTATTTGCATATCCTGCAACAGCGCGTGAAGTGGACAGATAAAACCACCCCACCCCAGACTGGCGACCTCGTGTTGATTAAGGATGCTAACCTGCCGCCCCTATGTTGGCGAAGGGGGCGCATTGTTAAACTCTACCCCGGAACTGACGGAGTTCCTCGTTTTGCTGAGGTTTTGGTTCGAGATTCGGTTTTGAAGAGAGCAGTTAGTGGGCTCTCCCGATTACCCGTAGATTGACGTACCGTTCTTAACGGTCCGGGGCGGGGGGATGTTCGGAAAAGATCGACGTTTCTGAACGCAACTCTAATGTCACGTCAAATTGACATTAGCTGTCACTTGAAGTTGACAGTGACACTTGATTGAAATTCTTGTAAGAAAATGTCGGAATAATTTTGCTGAATTTGTTAAAAATCGCTCGCGTTGAATGTGCCTGGCATATCGAGTTTGAATACATCTTAAATTATCTATGTGATCCCGTTTTGTACGACCAAGGTTTTGATGCCATCTCTGGAGTGGCCGGTCGCGGATGCTTTGAAAGATAACCTTTTCTACCACACGCGCTTGTTGTCGAGACACTATATCGTAATAAAAAAAAGCTCCCACGTGTGTGTCTTTGTGTATCTATTGTTGAAACGCCCAGTGTCTTGTGAACGCTGTTATTTGTGTTGTGAGTGAGGTCACTAATTGGTAAGGTCTGCAGAAGAAGAAGATACCTGGGGCGCGCGCCCCGTCTCGCCGCAGCCGAGGAGATTTTCGACACCACAGAACCGTATGTGAAATCACCTTACTTAACATTCTCTCCACTGTGTATCGCAGTCCTATTGTTCAGTTACATCCCGGCTGAAACCAAGATTTGTCCGGAGTCTATACTCATGATAGCCTTCCACTGCGCCAATGCTGACTCCGCGGTCTAGGCAGGGGTGTACTGAACAAACTGGCTAATAAAAATCTTATTTCTAACTGTCGGAACACGCAACAATGCTGAAAACATCGTTGTTATGGCGTCGTACTTAGATAAAATGCTGGTAGCTGGCCAGGCGGACTTATAACAAGTCCTACCTACCACCAATCAAACCGAATACAATATGAACCCACACTGGGAATCGAACCCGGGACCTCTTGGTCTGATACCGGTGGTGTGTACCACTAGACCATAGAGGCGGTCAGAAGGTGTTTTTATGACGAATTTGATTTGAAACATACTGTGATCATTAGTTCGCCTATAATTAACTGTATTTAATTTTATCATAACCCACTCTGTAATTGTGATGGAAACTGTCCGTAGTTATAGGTACTATGTTAAGGTTATTTTTCAATTTGACGACTCTGTATTAAAAAAAACAAGGAGGAAACAACAACCCTTAAAGAGTTTCTTGCCGGTTCTTCTCCAAGGTCTCCCGCCGTGAAGCTGGAACCGATGGCGTAGCTTCTGTGACGGTCACAAGTATTGTAAATCACAATCTGAATTGAATAATGACTTTGAGTTATTTCAATTTTTACTCTTTTGCATTCACAATGTACACCACTCAGCCACGGAGGTCGTAAAAGGATCATCATCATCATTATCAGCCATTTAATGTCCCCACTGCTGGGGCACTGGCCTTCCTTATGGATGAATAAGGAGAATGAGCCATGACCCACCACGCGGGCTCAGTGCGGATTGGTTGGTATTGGCGACCGCAAGTGCAGCCGGGACCAACGGCTTAACGTGCCTTCCGAAGCACGGAGGAGCTCGAGATGAAAAGTTTTTGGTCACCCATCCCGTGACCGACCATTGCGAACGTTGCTTAACCTCAACGATTGCAGGCCGAGCGCGCTATCCACTGCGCCACGGGCTCCTCAAAAAAGGATAAAAGGATATATGGATTGAACTGAAACTATTTTCAGTTCAGCTGTAATTTCAAAGTTGTATTCTCAGTATTCCAGAAACAAGGAAACATCGCAAGCTGACACGTTAATTATTTTCAAACACAAACTATACAATAGCATTGGCAAAGTGCATGCTATTGGCATTTCTGGCTAATTGGCAACAGACTGGGAAGGCTAATTACGCGGGCGGTCATTACAGCTACTGATTATAGGGAAACAAGCAAAAAGAAACTTTCACAATTTGTACAAAGTTGAGCAAGTTGCTCGAGATTGTAATGGCTCGCAGTTAGCGATTGTTATGAATTGTAAAAGTATGTAGTTGGCTGTTGACTTTTATAACTGTTAACAAGTTGGTAAGCACATTAGCCCGTCGAATAATCAATGTACTAGACTACCATACGTAAGCAAAATTGGCACTTAAATTTTTATTGGTTACGTTAGAAAATTGAAGATTAATTTTTGTCACAAACAAACCTATCACGACCATTTTAGGAAATTCACTTCCTTCCATCGTTCTTAAGAGATGAACCGTCAATACTTACCTCTTAACTCCCTAACGGTAAAATTATCTAACAGATGGATAGGTTAGAAGAATTAAGTTTAAGTATTAAAGTGGTAAATTAATAAAAAAAAAATAACCACGAAATTTTTTTGTGACTCCGTTAACTTATGGGAAGATAAAATAGCTTACGAAAAAAGTTTTCGGCCTAGGCGTTTAATTAAATGGCGGATTCAACCATTTGGCTGCGACATATATAAACCATCTCTGTTTTGAAAATCGGAAGCAAGGTATCTACCGTTTCCTATTTTCTAGTGTATACATGTTGGTATGCGGAAACCACTTGTTAAAATATCGAAAAAGTTACTTTTCGGCATTAACCTGGGGGCCGATTCTCAGCAGGCAATCGAGAAAAGTTCACATTTATAGCTCGAAATTCAAAATATTTTACGAAGATAAACACATTTTGTGTATTGTCAGAATTTCACAATCGAAAAAGTTCGATCGAAAAGCAGTCGAACGCTACGAGTGGTACAAACCATGCAATCGATGTTCGTATACGAACTTAGCTGTCAAAATGAATTTGTTGACATGTGGGACAGTTTAGTTTGTTTGAAACGTTCTAACTTTTCAATAGAATCCACAAACAAAATGTTCGACATACGAATTACCACACTGAAAAAGTTCGAATGCCTGATAATCGGGCCCCTGAACAAATTCATTTTGACAGCTAAATTCGTATACGAACATCGATTGGTCTGTACCACTCGTTGCGTTTGACTGGTTTTCGATCGAACTTTTTGATTGTGAAATTCTGACAATACAAAAACTGTGTTATATTCGAATTTCGAGCTTATAAAAATGAAGTGAACTTTTCTCGATTGCCTGAGAATCGGCCCCCTGATCAGGAATCGAACCCGAGACCTCAGAGATAGTGGCACTTTGGAAAAAATACACCAAACGACCACTGAGGTAGTCAAAATTATTGGCTCTCTGACATACCCATTGACCAGGAAATGAATCTGAAGACCAGCTGTTTTTAATCCTGACATTTAGAAATGTTCCTCAGTAAGCAACTAACAATAGGGCGGGTTGACTACCAATCGTATTTTTAAAACAGTTCGACCCTTGATTCCAAATGACAAGCTAAGTCCAGGGTGCCTACCATCAACTTTAATGCCCGAATACTCGTACGCTACTTATCTTTGGGAGCGTCTCAAACATCGCCCTGTCACTTTAAATGTCAAACTTATGAAAGAGATGCCATGATGTTTGAGACGCTCCCAAAGATAAGTAGCGTACGAGTATTCGGGCATAAGACAGAGATTCAAAAATAGCGCGATGCAGAATGAATTGCTTTCTTTCGTACTCTGACCTTCTAAAAACTGGATCGCAAATGAATTGCTAAATGTGAATGACCGAACGATTTGTGTCCCTATTTCTTCTATCCGTCTCTTTCACTCGAATCTGTCATGCCCGGAGAGTGAAAAGGACGGGTATAACCTGCAGGTGTCATGTTAGCTTGGCCGAGTTATAAGTCAAATAAGAGTTGATGACAGCTCAGCGGCTGTGAAATGTCATTGAATGATCACTGAATCGCTGTCATTGATATTAAGCTGTAGTGGTACGAATAAGCGAAGCAGATCAGCTTAGGTCCTAAACAAAACCGCAATAAGAGTTGATGGTAGGCACCCGAGTCACGGTTTTGCCAAGCCATTTTGAACCTAACGACGCTGATTTGAAGCTAATTACTAAGGCGGTCATTAGTGCTGCTCCTGATTATAGAGAAACAGGCAAAGATTATCCCAACTTGGGAAGGTAGTGGGCAGATTGTTGGACCATAAATCGATTGGTTTGTGGATAGTTCGAATAAATTATAGGTCGCGGTTACCTCACTTGGGTTGTAGTTTAGTATAGGTGGTAGTTACCTTGGCACTTTTATTTTATACGTAATAGCCGTGGTTCTTGCAGTGCTACTATTAAGCCTAGAAATTCACGTTACTAATTTATTTCACCTTCATTATATTTACAACATTCGAATCGACTATATTATTTTGGTTCAATGCAAGGTCAGGTACTTGCTATAAATGAAAATATTTTGAAATATCTATTTGTTTTGTCTTTAGGAAATAAACTACGACTCGCCTCGTGGAGGCGTCTCCGTGATCACGGAGAAAGGGGAGACTACCACCTCCCACCTCCTTGTGCAGAAGGCGAGAGGCCCTGACTCAGGGAGGTACACTTGCGCGCCGGCCAACGCAAACCCGCGGTCGGTGCTAGTCCATGTACTAAGTGGTAAGTCCAATATTCTTATTTAAAGGTTTTTTTCATCCAAAACGCAGTGCCAAAGCCCATGTTCAGTCGTTCCAGATCCCAGTGTAGATACGAAGTTAAGTCTTCAGTAAATATTAAGGTGGTCCTTGTGCTAAGTAGTTAGATAAATATCTTGTTAAGAGGTTCTTCGTGCGATGGTGCAGTGGGTGGTCTGTGACCAAGGAGAAGGGGGAAACGATGACGTCCCACCTTTTAGTGCAGAAGGCGTGAGGCCCTGACTCAGGGAGGTACACCTGTGCACCGGCCAACGCCAAACCGAGGTCGGTGCTGGTTCATGTACTTAGTGGTGAGTCCAATATCCTTATTAAAAGTTCTTTCCAGACAAAACGCAGAGCCAAAGCTATGTTCAGTCGCTCCAGTTTCCAGCGTGGAAAATGCAAAGTTCAGACTTCGGTAAATATTACGGTGGTCCTTGTGCTTAGTAATGAGACAAAATATCATGTTAAGAGATTCTTCATGCGATGGCGCAGTGGGTAGTCTATGATCAAGGAGAAGAGGGAAACGATGACCTCCCACCTCCTGTGCAGAAGTGCACCTCCGGCCAACGCCAATCCACGATCAGTGCGGGTCCATATACTTAGTGGTGATTCCAACATCCTTATAAAAAGTTTTTTCTTATAGTGGGTGATTCTGGAGAAGGAGAAAATGACAAACTTCCATGTCTTGATGCAAAACGCGCGAGGCTCTGATTCTGGCAGTGAACTTGATGCTCCATGTGCTAAGTGCTATGTTCAATAGCTCATTTAGTTGCTTTTACGGAACTGGCACCCCGACTGCAATGCCATGATAGTTAGTATGTTAGTTAGTTAGTGGGGGACCAATCTTGCAAGCTTAATTTGACCTACTTCCTTGTGTCAGATGGAGCTGAAAGTTTGTATACAGGTTTGGTTCAGACGACAATACAATATTAGAGTGCAGTCAGCAAAAAAGCTTGTCATAAAAATGAAATTTTTACTAAAAACTTATTACATTCTAGATAAATTTTGGTAGTCGTGATTTTTAAATTTTTAATTATGTTTTTTTTTTTAATTTACATATTATGCGTCTCACATCCCAACTAAAGCTAACTAAAAGAGCTGTTATCCTTGAAACATCTAAACAGATCTTCACAAATTATAGCTAAGAACCATCTCGATCACGTCAACTTTGGAACAAAATTTTTGTTGAGAAGAATTCGTTATTAAGTAATTCATTGTTTTTAGTAAGTAGTATATATACGACGATTTGGCGCAGGGGTAAACTACCTGCCTTCTGCGCCAGAGGTCTCGGGTTCGATTCCCGAACAAGACAAATATTTGTGTGCATGAACACGTCTATTTGTCTTGGTCTGGGTGTTTTCTATGTATATTAAGTATGTATTTACAAGCAAAAAAGTATTTAAGTATATATTTATTCGTTATCAAGTTCATGTAGACACAACTTCTTAAGAAATTAATTACGGGCTTAGATAATTGGTGTGATTGTATGTAAATATTTATTTATTTATTTATTATTATTATTTATTTTATATGGAAAATGAAGTATTTGGAAAAAATCGACCCGTCTCACAACTAGCTCCGATGAGATGGTTGTGAGACGGGTCGATTTTTTTGTAAATTTATACTTCATTTTACATTTTTCAATAATAAAAATTGCATTGTGAATGCAAAAAACTGAAAATTAAAATAAGTAGTAGGTATATAGATTCTAGTTTTGTGACTTTCATGTTTTATCTGCTCAATAAAAGTGTTTTCCGGCAAATCATTTTTAGAAACATTATATAGGTAATCCAAGGATATTTTAAATTCATATATTGCTTCAAACATACAATTTTTGCTACACATACTCGTATAAATAAGAACATTGATCATATTTACGTTTAAACTTGTTGTAAAATAGTGAATGAATATAGTTGTGAATCCTTAGAGAAATCAAACAACATTTTTCAAACAGGTATCGAGTTCACTTTCAGCTTTCAATACTTGTCTTCCAAAGGTAAAGTTTTTCAGAACCTTCTTTCTTCGAACTCTCTTTCAAAACATAATTTTACTTAGTTCATCGTTGCAAGTTTACCACTGAGGTACAGTAAATATATTACCTAAATCAGTATCTCAAATCCATGGTATTTCTTATTTAAAAGTGACAATGAATAAGCAAGATCGTCATTTATTTAATGTAATTTTCTTTAAACTGCACTTTTATCCAAATTATTCCCAGGAGTCCCCTCTAACACTGTCACCGGGGTGACAAGTGGGATTTTGTCGTCCGGTTACGACTGGGACGAAAATTTCCCATATATCAATATTGTTGGAAAAATCTTAAACTTGAAAATTTCAGTTCCAGTAAGCCATAGGGACAAGAAGTAGTATAAATAGAATACAGCTGGGATCAGAGGAGGCTACACTACACAGATATCTACGATCTTGTCATGTATGTTTTGACGTCCAGAACGTACAGCTCTTAAAACGCTACGAATATTCATTTAAATGACACCAACAGCATAATTTGGATAAATCTTAAAAATGAAAAATTCAGTTCCAGTAAACCACAGGCACAAATAAAAACTAGTATAAATAGATAAAGCTGGGATCAGAAGAGGCTAGTCACATAATTATGTCTGAGATCTTGTCATGTATGTTATGACGTCCAGAACGTTATAGCTCTTAAAACGCTACGAATATTCATTTAAATGACACAAACATTATAATTATATTAAGAATTGGATCTCTTTTAATAAAGTTCACATTGTTAATCTATGTTAATAATGTGAACTTCATTAAATATAGGATTGATGATTTTCCTAACCATTTCCTAACTATTTAGGAAATGGTGAGGAAAATCATTGCGAGCTATATTGAAGCTGTGGTACTGATTTAGCTTTTTTTTACTGTTGCTGTTGGTACCTAAGCAACGCTATCGAACTGTTAAAGTCTCATCACGTTTCACTATAGCAGATAATATTAGATATTTGCTACCAAGGCGCTGAATGTATAACTAGGTAAACCTACTCTCAAATCATTAAAACTCCTCTGAAGCGAGAACTCAATAAAATTAATGGCCTCCGTAACCATGGTTACGTTAATTATTCCAATAGTTGCCGGAGCTAACTGAATCTTGGTAAGTTCGGTTTATCCGGGTTAGTCCTGACTGTTTGAAGTCAACTTCTAAGGCTGATATCGGATAAGCGGAGCGGAGACGATTTCCAATATTGGAGGTACGCCTATAGTTAGAATAGGTCGGCAAAGTGATAAATTATGGGTTATGTAATTTACATGAACTAAGTTGTTACAACTTGAAACAAGTTATGCTAGCTTGCGTAATAACTTAACTGGCTACTAAAAACTTTAAAAATTGACATTTTTTGTACATAGGTACATACATTATACATAAATACTCACGCCTGTTTCCCACGAGGGTAAGCAGAGACTATGGATCCTGCTACGATCCTGCTCACTTTTTCGTTTCATTCACATCGCAGTGACAAAAATCGCCGGGCATGTTATTTTTTGTAATTTTCTAATTTCATTTGTTGTTGATTGCAGCATTATTATTTGCTACGAAATTGTTGATAAATAATGGGCACCCATTTCCCACGCATTTTTTAGTATTTTATATTTTACTCTAAATATCGCATATAAATGAAGACTTTTGCAAAATTCGCATACTACTAATATTATAATTAATGTGAAAGTTTAGATGTTTGTTTTTTAATAACGCCAAAACAGCTAAACGGATTTAGCTGAAATTTGGGACACAGATACTTTGTAGCCCGGGGAGGAACATATGATACTTTTTATCCTGTAAAAATATCAAATTCCCGCGGGACAACGTCGTGTAGTCCAATCGGGCAAAGCCGCGGGTGGAAAGCTAGTTAAGGCGATACTCGGAAAAATTATGCTGAAGCGAGATAGCAATGAGAAAACGACGCGCGCGGGAGCGAGACCGATTTTACAGATTAGGCAAAAAAAAACACAAAATCACTTCGTATTAAAAAACTATAGCGATTATTTAAAAATGCTTCTATACGATCCTAAATATTATTGGTGTCCACTAATTAAACCAATTTTCAATAGTATATGTAACCCGATTTAAGACTAATCTTGAAATTTCATATTTTTTAGAGGTCTTTTCGAAAATAAAAAGTGTCGAGCCAAAATCATAAAATCGTGTTTCTGAAACTATACGATTCTAGATAAAGGTATAAAGAAATACATATCTTATTATCAGATTTGTAACAACTCTAACCATCCTATACTTTTACATCAAAAAGTCCATACTTTTTCCGAGTAGCGCCTTAATAATAACTGCAGTCGATTTCCACTTATGCAAAAAAACGCATAATGGAGAACGAATAGAGAATAAAGTAAATAAGCCGCGTAAAATGTAATGTCACATTGTTTTAAACCTTTTCTTTATGATATTGAGAAACCTAATTTTACGTGAAAGCTGTATATAACATAATATTGAGGAACCTAATTTTGCTGTAGGCATAACGTTATGAACTATATTGGTGTCGCTTCGTTTCACAAATGGAAGAAATGAAGTGGAGCCTGGAAATAGGCAATAAAGGGAACGTATGGGAAAATTTAGGGAATAGGGAATAGCAAAAAAGATCATAGATAATTTCTGTATTATCCGAAAAAGGAACTTTTTGCTGTTGGTTCCAGTTTTTACAAAAAATATCATCTTGGTGATTTTGGGGTAGGCTATCGACCTTCTTACGAAAATAAATTAATTAATCGGACTGTTATTGATACTTATGTAAATATTTAATAGTAATATAAAAAATATAACATTGAAAAATAACAAAAGGGAAAAATAAGATTCAAAATTGTTGCTTAATAAGCAAGTAATGAGCTACTGAATTGTGAAAAACTGTGTCTCCAGCTATCTCTTTCTAAAACGATATTTTATATGGCGGGAGTATGGCGCTAAGCAGATCTGACGTCATCTATGTCTAGCGCTGTCCTTGTCTAATAAGGAAGTTTGATGAGCTATATCTCCGAAAGTATTGGAAAACATTTGAAAATAAATACCTTAGTCATATTTCCGATATCAATAAAAAAAATTTAAACAAATAAAAATAAAAAAGTCCGATCCCCTATTGTCTAGTGAGGAAGCAAAATTAAATGTTATAGTACATTACAGCCGAGAACGGGAAGCTAGTAATTTGCATTGTCGAGGATGGTTTTGAAGCCCGAGCCGCAGGCGAGAGCTTATTCGAGTCAATGCAAATAGCTTCCAGTTACAAGGCTTGTATAAAACTTATCTCACATAATGCGATGAAATACATTTTTTTTGTTAACATGGAATATTAACATTTCAGAGCATGAGTGAGGAAAACAATAACAGTTCTTAAGCTGTGGCCTCAATCTATTTTCAACCCTACTTATTTTGTTAAGTAGGTACTCTGCTTGTCTTGTTAGAAACGTTTACAATATTATCTTTGAAATAACCAAATATGTTGGAAAATTTATTGCGTTGTTTGCATTCAAAAATCTATTTCTTAATAGAACATCTTTGTTAGGAGTTATTTAAATTTTTACTTTCTTGCATTCACAATGCAATTTGGATTATTGAAAAATTGAAAATGAAGTAAGTATTTAGAAAAAATTTAATAATAGTCTCATCGGAGTTGGTTGTGAGTTGTGAGACGGGTCGATTTTTTCTAAATAAGTACTTAATTTTCAATCTTTGTTACAATCATACAAAGTAGCTTCCCGCAATTTTACGCGTAGTTACCGTTCCCGTAGGAGTAGCAGGATAAGCTGTCGTGTAATTTACTCGGGAATAATTGCTTTCTAATGCTAAAATAACTTTTAAAATCAGTTTAGAAGTTTTTGGTATACTCCATTACAAACAAACCAAAAATCCAAATCAAACTAGACAAGAACCACCCTCCAACTCTAAACATGCAGTAGCTAACCTAAATTACTTACTTGACAGAATACATCTAAAAGGTCTACTCGTGCATATGGTACTTAAAAACACGCTTTAAATTCTAAACGTCAAGGAGTTTTACCTTCAATCATCAGCTCACCTAAATAACTTGAAAGAATAAAAATACATTTTTTTACGTATCAATGCTAATTAAAGAATTATCCTCCAGCTCCTAACCATTGAGGAGTTATACCTTCCATCACCATAAAATGATGTCTAGCAGGTGCAAATACTTGAAAAAATTTAGAAAAAAAATTGCCCTGCCTTGATTTCCCCTGGGTTCCACCATTAGATCCTAACTTGGTAACAATGTGATAACCTCAGGAGTATACTATTTCGAATAAAAAAAGAATCATTAAAATTGGTCAATAGTTCGCGAAGATATTGACGCGTAAAACAGAAACCACAAGTCGACAACTATGTGTTAAAAACTTCTGAAGTGTACACTGTTAATTTTTTATGAGACCAAATTGAAACTTTGGTCTATCATATAAAAAAGAATTATCAAAATCGGTTCATAATTAGCGAAGATATCGAGGAACATACATAAAAAAGAAAAAAAAACATTCAGACGAGTTGAGAACCTCCTCCGTTTTTTGAAGTCGGTTAAAAAAGTAAAAGTAATTCGATATTTATTGTGTTAAAAACCATCACAAACACTTCATTCTTATATTTCTAACGTCGCATTAATTTAATACGACATTTTTGTTCTTTATTGTTATCACAAATTCCACTCGATCAGAGTTAAAAGCAATCCGAAATTAAAATTTCGGAAAAATTCGGACAATCAATTTCATAGTCATGATTACAGTTTCAGATTTTAATCTTCTTTTGATGAAATACTGAATTAATAATTTTCAATTAACCGTTGACAGTTTAATAATTTATATTTTGAGGCATTCATGACTAACAAATCATCAAACCGGTCAGTCGGATTTATCAGACAAACTTTTTTCATTGTACTTCTTTAAATTCATGACTGTGCTTATACACTTACATTGTCGTCCACCAATGATAAAAATGAGTTTAAGTACTGTATGATTGACAAACAAAACATACAAAAAAAAACACAAATGTTAGTTTTTTTATCTATTTTTAATTTAAGGACTTTTATCTTTAGGAGACATGTCAGTCCTATCATAAACCTTTTTATATATTATTGACATTTTACAAACTATGTTACTACCAGTTTACAAAGCATCTTGGCTGCATCCGACAGAGGTTCAGCCAAGATGACATGGAAGGTTCCTACTTCGACACGATTAATACCTAAGGAGCGAATCAGTATTTGGCGTTCACTTTCGTTCCGGGCACACTCCGACAGCAAATGATATACATCTTCTAACGTTCCACATACGTCACAATTCGGTGAGTTAACCTTCTTCATTAAGAATCCAAATTTGTTTGTCGGAACGTGCCCGGATCGGAAACGGAGCATTGTTACAAAATATACATTCTGTTCAGCTTGGAGTGTATAAACCATGGGATTGTATGAGGATGACATTGAATGGTTCTAGACCATATTCCTTTATCCCTGGATCTTAAATTGAAATTTTCTTTCCAGTTCTCACAATGTAGGCGTTTATATTCATGAAGGACTTTCGAATATGTAGGGAGAATGTCGTATTGACTTCCTTCTGAACAAATGTTAGTTGTAAGTTACTTATACGAAAATACGTGTCGGATAAACCCACCTCTAGCGGTGAAGGGGTTAAGGTCTGATTATGGTTGTAAAGCCAGATTTACATTGATACAATCATCATCATCAGCCATTACAAGTCCCCACTGCTGGGGCACAGGCCTTCCTTATGGCGGTATTAGACGGTTCACTTCTGCCTTTCAATTTGGATGAAGCAACCAAAATGAACAATGTACCTAAACGTAAAAGTGAATAATTCAATGGCAATGTTCAACCACATTCAATCATGTTGAAAGAATTGAGCATTCTAAATATTTTAACTTTTGCGATCAACGTTCAATGCAATTGAACGAAAGTTGAACATAAGTTTTTACGATATTATGACATTTAATGGTATTTTAATTAATTAGTATTTTTATTATTTGTAATTATTATTTCAATTAGTGTTTTGTTTTAATTAATCAAGTTAATTTGTAGCATTACTTACTTTTTCGATTTGTAATTATGTATTATGTAATGTAAGTATATTTAATACGCATGTGGTCTTGACCTGTAATTGTATTTGCATTTAGCCTTTTTTTATTTAATGTTTGTTTTTATGTAATATCTGATGTATAATATGTTGGTGTTCTCAATAAATAAAAAAAAATAAGAATTGAATGATTCACTAGATGTTTATTTTCATGTGGTACCTGATTGGTAGAAATTTTCAAGCAATGCAAATTGATTGGTTCTCTTTATAAATTTGATACTACACTTTTAAGATACGTGTAAACAGCAGGATATTTCACTTCTGCGCCTTTCAACCAAAGTGAATCAATTTGGTTGAACCGTGTAATATCGGCATTACGGATAGAGATTACAAAGTGAACGGTGAGACGCCAGTCACACGAAAAGAAGTAAGAGATGGTTCACCGAATTTATCCCTGGTTGTACATACAAACCGTTGTAACAATGTAAAGTCTGTGTAAACAAAGTCTTATATATAGGAAAAATGTGATAGTAAAAAACCACGAGCCCCATAAGTAGCTTTCAGGCGGGATTCGAACCCGCGCCTCCGGGAATCCGGCCCGATGCTCTGACCATTATTATTATTATCATTATCATTATCATTATTTTCCTATACTTACAGAATTGCATTGTGAATGCATAAAAATAATTTTAAATCTTATAATGGCTGTTTCATCTTAATCGATAGTTAAACATTTGTAAAAATGTTTCTTTCGGATGCAAGGGTTTCCTCGCATTGATGAAGCAACGCTGGCCTACAGCGTAACAAGTGATGGCAAAATTCGACGAGTCGTGTAAGCCTTTCGGTAGCTTAGTTGGTCAGAGCATCGGGCCGGATTCCCGGAGGCGCGGGTTCGAATCCCGCCTGTAAGCTACTTATGGGGCTCGTGGTTTTTTACTATCACATTTTTCCTATACTTACAGAATTGCATTGTGAATGCATAAAAATAATTTTAAATCTTAAATTCTTATATATCTGTCTCTTTCTACAGGTGAACATCCAGCGGCGATGCAACATGGAGGTCAGCTCCGTCTCCAATACCCTCTGTCAGCTGCCTTGCTGAGTGTGATTGTAGCTCTCATGGGCTGCTAGTATTTAGTCGAAAACATAATCGAAGTAATTTTTTATATTATTATATTAATAATAATGCGGAAAATCAGATTAGGTAGCAATTGGCGTTATTGTAACGAAAAGTCACCAGCCATTTTGATTTTTTGCCGGCCGGAATTCGAGCATTTCGTCAACAGCACATTGAATAGCTACAAAAAGTAAAATCTCTGTTTCTGAACTTCCGTCATCCTAAGGGTTGCTGTTTTGGTATTCATCGGGGTTTGTGAAACCAGACGAGTTGTTGAATGTACCTAAATTTAAAATTATAAGACTTCTGCCCCCTAATTCACCAACCGTTAGAAATACACCCGACAACTTGTATTTTTTTATTGTAGAAGGCAAGCGCTTGCCCGCTATCTCGCCTGATTGTATGATGATGCGATCTAGGATGAATCGCGCTTGCCTAGAAGCTACAGTTTCATTCGCGACTTGAAGGCCCCCAGATTGTACCTATCGGGAATCACAAACTTAGGTAAGGAGTTCCATTCTCTAGCGGTGCGAATGATCAAATCACAGGCAAAACAGCTTAGTTCGATTTTTTTTTTTTTTTTTTATAAAAACTGGTTAAGCATTTGACCGCCATCTTGCTAAACAGACAGGATGCAGTCTAGGGTGTAGCATGCTTACCCAGTAGGTGCCCATTCACTCTTGCCTTGAAGAGGCCAAGGTTGTAATGATCGGGGAATACGTGCGCAGGCAGCGCATTCCAATCCTTAGCAGCTCGCATTAAGAAAGAATTAGCAAAGCGCTTCGTACGGACGGGTGGAATGTCTACTATGTAGGGATGGTAAGCTAACCTGCGTCTTGTACTCCGATGGTGGAAAGGGGCAAAAAAAAAAAATTTTTTTGGAATATGCAATGTCTCAGTCACTCAGTATAAAATAGGCAAAGACAAAGCATATAGTTCTAATTAGATTCTGTTTCGCCGTTGGCAGTGGGCGGGACACATAGCGCGGAGAACTGATGGCCGTTGGGGCGGAAAGGTTCTCGAATGGCGACCGCGTGCCGGACGACGTTCCGTGGGCAGGCCCCCTACAAGATGGACCGAACGATCTGGTCAAGGTCGCGGGAAGCCGCTGGATGCGGGCAGCGCAGGACCGATCGTTGTGGAGATCCTTGGGGGAGGCCTATGCCCAGCAGTGGGCGTCGTTCGGCTGACATGATGATGATGATGATGAGATTCCGTTTCCGTCAGTTTATGAATTAGAGGGCAAGTCTGGCTAAGCTAATCAGTTGTTACCTAACTTAAAAAATCTTACAGCATTTTGAAAATGTAGGAAAATGTAAGATGGAAATACAGCTTTACTTTACTAACACAAACATGTAATGTAAAATGTAAGTACCAGAAATCGGTCCTTATTGTGAGCTGTAGAGAATATTAAAGTAATATTGAAAAGAGATGGCAATATATACTGTGTATAAGTCCGTAATTTAATCAACATTACTTTAATATTGCGCTAACAGCTCATGGTTAATAGTCCGTTCATTATTATTTTTTTGTTATTAGTGAATTATAGAATTATTAAGAACACATACAACTAAGATCTAGTTGTTTATCTTATGTAATGTAAGGCATTGTAAAATATAGTATTGGCGAAGGAGTAATGATAAAATTATAATTTTTAAAATACAAAGCTAAGCTTTTTAGGTAAGATACTTAATTTTCATATCTCACACATTACCTTATTTTATTTATTAAAATTATACTTCATCAAGTTTTTTTAATGTATCGAAGTGAAAAACATTGCGAGTTCCCAAAATTATAAAACTGCTTTTGAATTATATCTTACATAATAATGATTGGAGATAATCAGCATAAATTTAAACTCCATGGTATATGTTTCTGTGTGTACATATAATTATATATGTCTCAAATAAACACTGAATAGGATAAAGTTGTCATACTAATAATGATCATATTATTTTACTATTTCTCTAATAAGTCACACCCACTACTCATTTTAATGTACTTAATACTTATATTATCATTTATATGCGTTTATTTTATCCCACGTTACGAGTATATTCTATACATTATTAAACTATGAATTTAAATCTGTTAATAATCAAAACAGTTTCATTTGCGTTTGTTTTGTTTGCAGAAGCTTATTGTTTTAATTACCTCCATTTGTGTATTTCTGTTCTGTATAATATTCGCATTCAAGTAGTTTTGAACAGTAAATTTTCTGATGCAATTGCAATTTTGTGAAAAACGTCTCTAGGTATTTCACTTCTGTTGAAATGTAGACATTAAAATTTAATGATGAAGTTAAAATATAAAATATTTTAAGAATACCAAATGTGAAAAAAATATTTGAATCTATTTTATAACAAGCGAATTATGTATGTATAAGCTGTTTAATGTTGACTATTATAGCTGTCTCTTTTCTCTTTTCTTTAAACCGAAATCTTTTACGGCGAGACTATGGGTGGTATTCCACTTATCAAATATTTGATGAAAGAAATTTAACAAGGACGAATTCATGAACATATTGGACAAAGACCAAAGTGGAATACCACCCTAAGTCGTGGGCCACACTGGAGCGACCGCGGGGCGCGGAGGCGACCTGCGGATCCGCAGGACGCTCGAACACGTACTATTCCCTCCGCCGGTCGCGCCAACCGCCGGACGCGCCAGTGTGGCTCTATGACTCTACTGAATTGGTGACGACGTCGGTCGTTTTCAAGTCGTCCTATGTCACTCTCCAGCCCCCAAACTATGTCTATACCAAAGATCACAACGATCCCTTGCTCCGTTTTGACGTGAAAGATGGACAAACGAACAAACAGACTTTCACATTTAAAATATTAGTATGGATTGTATGAAATAATTTAGAAAAACATAATTCACATCCTATAGCCGAAGTATCCGTGGCGAAACTCACATTTTTCGTCGAAGCCGCAGCAAGTAATTCCCGGAGCTCGTTTTTTAAATTACAAACGAAAAAAGTTAGTCGGCGCGTTCGGAGTGCTTTTAATGGTTTTCGTATAAGGAAACTTTGTTAAAGGGTTTGTTTGGGGGTGTTTAGAGCGAAATAACATGGAAAGTATACCAATTTGGAAATTTCGGGCAAACAACAGGACGTTAAGCGGTGATGGTGGCTCGTGCTGTCGACCTTTTGGGAATGTCTGGTACCCGAACTTTTTATATTGTCTTTGCCTTTGAATCATGTGTGTTAAAAGGTAAACCTTTAACCGTGGTTTAGTGGTTAACACCAGCGGTTTCAGACACAGGGGTTCTGGGTTCGATTGCCAGTGGGGGTGCATATTGTATTCGGTTTGGTTGGTGGTAGGATATGTTCGAAGTCCACGTGGCTAGCTACCACCATCTTCTCTAAGTCTGACGCCATAACAATGATGTTTTAAGCATTATTGTGTCCCGGCAGTTAGAGATGAAATAGCCGTGAATATAATATTTTGCTAAACCGTATGGGAGAAATTTTCAATGTTTTTGCGATTACTAGGTAGGTAAAATTTACCGAATATTCACTTAAGTCGTTAAGAGCCTTTTCACAATTAGAGCCATTTGGCAGTTGTCTCGCTCGCCCAATGCAACATTTTCATAGATTGTGGAAAACACTGTGTTTTTAGAAAAGTGTTTCATTATGTCACTATAACGCAATGTTACGGATATTTTGTTTAAGTTATTTTATTCATTTAATTAACTATTGGTAAGAATTAAAAAGAAAATTTTTGATAACTTTAAGCTCGTAATTCTATATTCATTGCAGTATTGAAAATGTTGAAATATGTTTAATGATGTTTAATATATGATGGCATAGTAACATAATGAAGAACTTTTTGAAAAAAGTGCTGTGTTTTCACCAATCTTTAAAAATGTTTAATGTGCGAGCGAGACACTTGCAAAGTGCGAAATGGCTCTTAACCACAAACTCTTGTACATACGACCACACATCAACCATAGACTTATGTAAAGTTGATACTTACATATGAAAATTGAAAGAAGGCACAAAGTTACTATGCACATATAAATAGTGACATTACAATACTGAGCACTGTTTGCTAAAACATATGAATAGAATCACGCTTTTTGATAGTTTTTGACGTTTCACCTAAAAGACGTTGTTCATGAATAAGAATCTTCGTAACATTTTACTAAGAATACAAAATGTAGGTGTTGATAGTAGAACTTGTCCTACGTTGAAAAATTTAAAATGAAGTAAGTAGGTATTTTAGAAAAAATCTACCCGTCTCACAACCATCTCTCTCTCTCCGATGGGACTCGAACCCACGAACTTTCGCTATCCGGGCGACTGCTCTTACCACTGAGCTACGGAGTCGTTAATTATAAATTTTGATTTTATATCATTGTGAATAAAGAAAAAAAGTTAATATTTAAATATTTTTTTTCTAAATGTCAATTCAATGCACTCACAAAATATTTTCTCTCAAATCCGGTCCTAACCTATACCTATATATGACATCATTGACTGCATTTTCGAACAGAACCAGACTTGCCCATTAGTTTTTCGATCAAACCAAACATGTCCATTTTTAATAAATAAATAAAAAAAAGTCCTATTTCACTCGACGAAAGGGGGGTTCTTTACAATATCAAGTTAAGATTAATTTTATTATGAGTGCAAAAATAAACTATCTGAATCCTATCCATATTTTTATAGTTTTTTGGCTCTCCTGTAAAAAAGCATTAAGGCGCTACTCGGAAAAAGTTATAGACTCTTTGATATAAAACTATAGGACGGTTAGAGTTGTTATAAATCTGGTAACAAGATATATATTTCTTCATACCTTTATCTAGAATCGTATAGTTTCAGAAACACGATTTTATGATTTTGGCTCGACACTTTTTATTTTCGATAATACCTCTAAAAAATAAGAAATATCAATATTATTCTTAAATTTCGATACTATATACTATTGAAAATTGGTTTAATTAGTGAACACCAATAATATTTAGGATCGTATAGAAGCATTTTTAAAAAAATCGCTATAGTTTTTGAATACGAAGTGATTTTGTGTTTTTTTTGCGTAATCGGCAAAATCGGTCTCGCTCCCGCGCGCGTCGTTTTCTCATTGCTATCTCGCTTTAGCATAACTTTTCCGAGTATCGCCTTAAGTGGACATGTCTCCTTTAGTTCGCCAGCTCCTCTTTTGGCAGTTAGAGAAAAAATTGGCCAACTCCTTAGTGGTTGAGAATACCGTCAGTGGCGCGTTTCTATCATCAGCCTTATCTTTTATCTATCGTTTTACCTTTTGTTATGTATGTGTAATTTACTAGTTACTGTAAGTGGCACTTTTGTTGCCGTTGTAATTGTAATGAATAAATAAATAAATAAAATAAATCTTTACTTGACATCAGGTTTGACGAAGGCTAAGTTCTACCCCGTTGTACTTAGATATTTTAAAAAATCTCAGGTCAGTGACCCGTTTTTCTGTTTGCGTATTTGATTGCCGCCCAGCTTGGTATTCCGCAAATTTGTAAAGGATCTGTAAATATTCCGAGATGCTGAAGACTAGGATCCGTAAAAAGGTTTTATATTCAGAAATGAGGATTTTAGGTCTTTGACCTTTTTCAAATTTATTATTTTAAATCATCAATCTTGCCAGATTTGTAATATGAGGGTTAGAGTATCTACCTACCTTTTTATATTAAAAAAAACTTAATTTGCATAAGAAACATAATACTTACTTATATACTTACTGGGTATTATTTGTTTGGTTTGGGTATGTTTGAGTTCGGCTACATACTTTTGACAAGAATAATTTTATATACCTTCACTGCAAAAGTGTTATATACAGCTAGTAACCTAATATTAATATTTTAAATTCGAAAGTTTGTGAGTGTAGATGTATGAAGTATGGACGTATTTTTGTTACTCTTTCACGCAATAACTACTGAACGGATCCAGATGAAATTTGCAACAGAGATAGATTACAGGCTGGAATAACACATAGGATTGTTTTTATCCCGATATTCCCACGGGGACGGGAACCACGCGGATGAAACCGCAAGCGGCCGCTAGTAAATTGATACGTCAGTTTCCAAGGCAAGGTTAAAACAAGCAAATCACTATGTTTATTGATTTCTATTTAAAAATTGGGAACTTATTCTTTTATTGTGCAATAAGTTTGGTTATTTTATTAACATTGTTCACTGCCATTTTTACTCATATATACTTACCTAGTTATAGTAATACTCCAAAGAGTTTATTCAAGAAGACATTCAAAAGCGTTCAACCAATTATTTTAAAACAACTTGGCTTCGAAATTGTAAAGAAAAAGTTTTTGTTATGCTTTTTAATTTACTAACGCGATTTTAATTATAACTTTTGCAAAATTTTGTTTTGTTTTAGAAAACAAATAGTCAAAGTTAGGTAATGCATTTCAAAGGTTAAATTAGAAACTTTAATTTGTATAAATTCATAATTTTAATGTTACTCTTCACGATTATTGTAAATAATATTATTAAATTATGTATAAATGTAAGATTAAACAAGCGTTACTTTCATTTGATCACTTAAAAGCATTTATAAAAATTTTAAATAAATAAACTTAGACTCTAATAAGCTTTGAAACTTAAAGTTATGACTTACAAAGTATAATACTAGTTTTAAATGTAATTATAATGGTTAAGTTAAAACTTAATAATAAGGGTGTATTGAAAGTAAATCTGATGAATTTGTTTCGGTTAGTTTATAAATTAAATGAATACGGTTGTGTAAATAGGTGAAATGTTATTTAAGAAAAAGAAATAAACTTATTGATCGTAGTGTTCTTTCTTTTATTTATACTTTTTTCACGTCCACCCTTCACCCTAAAGGTCACAGCAGATATATCAACTCGTAAACGGATCGTAAACGTATCAACTCGAGCGGTTCAGTATTCTTTGTATGAAACCCCCTACTGCAACGCATACTAATCGGAAGCGTAACGTAATCGCCTCGCCTCAGTCCCAGCTCACGAACAGCTTTGCGGGTCGCTCAACTTGCTATCCCCGCACTTACCGCTAGTCGTCCACGCGCTCACATCTCTCCGTACCCGAGCTTACGGCTCTACGCACAGTGGTCTGAAAATGAAAATGAACTAACCACATTTCAAAAAATTAGACTGAAATTCCGAGATTTGATCCCATGTCCACCTTTTTCGATATGGAACCACTATGCGGCGAGGCGTAAGCGCGGCGTCGCCTAGCCGTAGCCGAGCCGACGTACCTACTGACGCTGATCCGGTTTGGTTACGTGCACAGAACATGGAAAGTAAAAATCTTTCCGTGTTCTGTGGTTACGTGCTTGCGTTAGGTTGACGCCTGGTTGACGGCGAGGAGAAAGGCGATACGGTGTCGATCCCTTTCCGAGTTGATGTATCTGCTGTGACCCTTAATATGAAAAACTATAGTTATGGTAATCAAATAGTAAACGCTGCTGTAAAATATGTTTATCAATGATTAAATAATTTCAGTTCCTTATACGACCGAAAGAGGCGGTACTCTGGTTTTCACGAAAACGGTTACCATAACTACAGGTTTACGTGCTAGGGTTTCAGTATCCTTGGCTAGAAAAACTATCGCAATCGCTATACGCTGATGATATTATTTTTATGAAAACTTATGCAATCATATTTTAGGAAGTCATTCTACCCATGAAACTACAAAACTTTCCTTTAGAAACATAGGTCAAAACATAAACATTTTTTTCGTCGTTCCATACTAGGTATACTGCCCATGAACCTTATTCATTTTGTATGGGATGACGAATTTTTTTATATATATTTGTACCTATGTTTCTAGGGGAAAGTTTTGTAGTTTCATGAGTAGAATCACATCCTAAACTATAATTGCTTATTTTTTTTACACCTTGTATATAAAACTCTTGCGTTGTTGACTGACAGACAACGCACAGCCTTAAGGCGCTACTCGGAAAAAGTATGGACTTTTTGATATAAAACTATAGGACGGTTAAAGTTTTTATAAATCTGGTAATAAGATATATATTTCTTCATACCTTTATCTAGAATCGTATAGTTTCAGAAACACGATTTTATGATTTTGCCTTTACTTTTCGAAAATACCTCTAAAATAAAATACGAAATATCAAGGCTATTCTTAAATGGGGTTACATGTACTAATGAAAATTGGTTTAATTAGTGGAGATCAATCGTGTTTAGGATCGTATAAAAGCATTTTTTTTAAATCGCTATAGTTTTTTAATACGAAGTGATTTTGTGTTTTTTTGCGTAATCTGCAAAATCGGTCTCGCTCCCGCGCGCGTCGTTTTCTCATTGCTATCTCGTTTTAGGATAATTTTTCCGAGTATCGCCTTAACTACTAAGCGCAAGAAGCTGTGGCATATAATATGTTTCTTGGAGAGTGTCAGAGGAGCGTTAAAAGAAGATTTTTGTAATTCCCCCTAACGTTAAAAAGGGGGTCAGAGTTTTTATGATTTTTTTGTGAATATCTCAATTCCACCCGGATGAAGTCGCGGGCAGAGCGCTAGTTACAAATAAACACAGTCACCCAACATAAAGGTCTGGTTACACAACCGGGGGATTAAAGGCACCCAATACCTGCCTACAAATTCTTAAGCTCCTCGAACAACTGTCCAAATATTTCCCCAAAACCTTTATGCTAAACAGTTTCATTAAAATTACAAGGGAAACCACTTTATAGTGCTTCAGCTTCATTAATAGTCCGCAGGGCCACCAAGGATTATCTAGGCCCTTTAAACTCCACTTTATTGCCCCACAAAGATTGCAATTTACGCGTTTTATGACCTTCGTGTTAGTAAGATATCGTCGTACTTAAGAGATTAGACAAGTGTCTTGATAAGTGTAAAGTTGACTTTGAATTTAAATGGGACGGCGGACGAAAAACGACGTTATAGTTGAGAAGGGTTTAGGTGAATAATTGAATGGCTTGTGGCTGAGTGATTACTGAATCCTTGGCTCGATTGTGCCACCAAAAGAATAGTTTTTTTTAAAGAACTGTCGCTGGCACTACTTTATTAGTTGCACTACGTAAAAGGCTCTTTCTACGCAAAAGAAGCAAGTTAAGAAAAATAATAGTGGTAATCAGTGATTTTTTGCGAAGAATGAAAGAACTTTTTATCTTATCTTATCTTATCTTATCTTATTTTTATCTTATCTTAATCGGTTCAGTAGTTTTTGAGTTAAATTAAATGAAAATGAAAAAAATGGAAAATATTTCCTTCGATAGCAACAATATTGTAACATACGTTGGGTTGAGACTGAGTTGAGTTTATTCATCACACTCAAAACCTATTGAAACTTACAAACAAAAAATCACATATTTCCTATGTACTTACCTATAATATTAGGTTAGATAGTCTAAGTCAAAAACTCTTTATTTAAATAGATTTGCAATATGAAATACTTTTAAATAGTCCAACATTTTTTCGATAAGGACATATTTTAGCTGACAAGTACAACGGGTGAAAACACTCATCAGCTTCAACAGAAGCAACGTCATTTACAAAATACAATAAACATGTTATTGCTAAAAATAACAAACATGTAGTAAAGACTAGTTCTCAATCTTTTTACTTACTTTGCGCATCGAATCAACACTAATTAATCGTCATCGTTGTCGTAATTAATATCCATGACTTTTCACACATTTCCTCAGACCACTCTCACAAATCAAATGGCAGACAAAAATAATAAAACATCGGTCATTCGTGGTTCAAAAAGGGTTTCGTGTCAAAAGAATAATTAAAACAGAAGGTCTGTGTCAACACATACGTATGTGATGTAGGTACCATTCTGTCATGTCCTCACACCCAACCACGCATTAGGGTGCGTCTACACTGAGGCGGAGACGAAAGAAGCGGATCTGTGTTTCCATACATTTGTCAATTGAGTTGACACCATGTCAAATGTATGAAAACACAACTCGGTCTCAACTCATTGATGTGGAACAAGGTGCGACCACAGTGCGACAACGATTTTTGTTAAAAAAATAGCTCAAACTTAGTTGCCTACTGGTGAAAAAAAATCTGTTCAGTACCTAGCCTAGATATTACTCGCTACAACAAACTTAAAACTTTACCTGTTTAAAATATTAGTTTATATTAATAAAAACAAAACTTTTCAATCTATCAACAAAATAAAATTGTCAAAATTAGCAATTACGGGCCATTCAAGATGGAGGCCAATTATTGCCAAAAATGGCGGCTCTTATTATCGGAGGTCAAGACCCACTTTGGGTCATTGGGTCATTAAAGTAAGTAATAATTCATTCGATCAACAATAACACCTAGGTCTAGATACATAGTTGGAGTAACAAACATGGCCGAGCGATAGGTATATACCCCCACATAAGTAGTTCCTGTCATCTATACTAATATTATAAAGAGGAAAGATTTGATTGTTTGTTTGTTTGCATCGAATAGGCTCCGAAACTACTGGACCGATTAAGAAAATTTTTTGACCCCTAGAAAGCTACATTCTTCCCGAGTGACATAGGCTATATTTTATCCCGATATTCCCACGGGAACGGGTACCACGCGGGTGAAACCGTGAGGATCCGTTAGTTTATGACATAAGACCGTAACATTATTAATCTTTTTTTCTCCGTGTAGGGCATTCTTCCGCTCCTCTCTTCTCTTCTCCGCTACACTGAGCTGGCAGGCTAATCTAGGTATCTGTTGTCCACCACGCATTAAGTCGGCGCTTCCAAACGGTCGCCTCACTGAATAATATTGTAATCATTCATTTACAGCGAACACACGAAATGACCGCCGTCATTTGCAAGGGAATGCTGGAGGCCAAAGAGTAATTACACTACAGACAGGCAATAAAGTTTGTATTATAGTAGGTGATTAGTGTACCTATCTAATCTTACTAATATTATAAATGCGAATGTTTGTTACTCAATCACGGCGAAACGGCTGAACGGATCTGGATATGTCAAATCTAAGACCTCTGACCAATTTAAGCTGCTGAAAGGCTTACAAGACTTGTAGAATTTTCTATCATGTTTCAACGCTGTAGGTCAGCAATGTTTCATCAGTGCAAGGAATATCGCATTCGAAAGACACATTTTTACAAATGTTTAAGATGAAACACCCATTAAATTAAAATTAAAATTATTTTTAATGCAATTTTACACACAAGCTTATTTGACCCGCTGGTAATTTTGTGTACTTAAGGCGATGATTCCCGACTGAAATAGGCACTAATTCTATGGACTAGATCTAGCAATAAGTTAAGAGGTTGAAAACTGAAATGTAGAAAACTAACATTTCTATATTGTTTTGTGACTGGGTGTATGTAGTAACCCGTCTTTTTTCCCATTACCATGACCCAAGTGCTTAAGCTATTTATTTTGAGATTGGAGCAATGTATGTGGTGGTGTCCAATATGTACTTACTAAATTAAGTTTCGTACCTACAGCTTCCTGCCTGTTCTGCGCTACCTATTCTTTGACAATATATATACCACCATGACTGTACCAGCATTACTTGCAAAGTCCGAGGCGTCGCGGACCGGACTAATCTGTAGGCATTAAAGTGGTTAATGCGACGGACACACACTTAGGAGAGACGTACCTGCTGAACCAAGGGTCGGGATTTCGAATCCCAAACGAACAATCATTCAGGTGATAAATAATAGGTCTTTACCTATGAAATTGCCGTTTTGTATGGAGATTTCTGTAATTATTTTTTTTCCATACTAACGTTTTTGTTATTATTTAACGACTAATATTATGTAAATTTACAAAATTTTACACAAGTATTTATGGACATTTTAACTAGTAAATGACACATTCGTTAAGAGAAAAAAAAATTTTTTTCACTAAGTTACAACTAATAAAGTACGAAATTCTGGAAACAAAAATAGTCTTAACTTTCGGAATAAGTTTTTTCTATGTAAATAATCAAATATCGTGGTTATTAAATTATCAAAAGTTGCTCGATACGGTCTTTATGTAACGCAATATTAAAGAAATTATATATTTCTAATATTATAAAAGTTGTTAAGTTATATGTACAAAAGAAAAAAACGGCAATTTCATATGTAAAGACCTATTATTTGTCTTTGTTTCGTGTTCGGGTGACTATTTATTTATCTAGACAATGTGGAGACGATAATGCGATAATAAATTAAATTTCGTGGTCAGGGGGCCGATTCTCAAGCAATAGTGAAAAGTTCACTTTTATATGCTCGAAATTCAAATATAACACAATTTGGGTATTGTCAGAATTTCACAATCGAAAAAGTTCGATCGAAAAGCAGTCGAACGCTTCGAGTGGTACAGACCAATCGATGTTCGTATACAAACTTAGCTGTCAAAATGAATTTGTTGACATGTGGAACAGTTTAGTTTATTTGAAACGTTCTATCTTTTCAATAGAAACCACAAAAAAAATGTTCGACATACGAATTTCCACACTAAAAAAGTTCGAATGCCTGAGAATCGGGCCCCTATTCATTTTGACAGCTAAGTTCGTATACGAACATCTATTGGTCTGTACCACTCGTTGCGTTTGACTGGTTTTCGATCGAACTTTTTCGATTGTGAAATTCTGACAATACACAAAATGTGTTATCTTCGTAAAATATTTGAATTTCGAGCTATAAAAGTGAACTTTTCTCGATTGCCTGAGAATCGGCCCCCTGATCATTGAATTGATCACTTCATGAAATGGTTGGTCATTTCATGAAATAGTCGTATTACATGAAATTATCAAAACCCGCTGGTCATATCATTGAATGGTTAGCGTTTATTGGTATGAACAGCTTATTGCATGGTCATTTCATGAAATGCTCAATCGTAAGCGATCATACCGTAAAATAGTTACATTTGAAATAAAGATGAAATAAAGATTTATTATTTACTAGCCTTCCGCCCGCGGCTTCGCCCGCGTGTACTACACGACGTTATCCCGCGGGAAGGTGAAATTTTTCAGGAATAAAAAGTAGCCTATGTCCTTTCTCAGGCTCTAGACTATCTCTGTACCAAAATTCATTCAAATCGGTAGTAGTAGTTTAGGTGTGATTGTGTAACACACAGACAGACAGAGACGCACTTATAAAATAATAAGTAAGGATAAGTAAGGATTATTATTCTGCCGTCTATAAGTATAAAGGCCGCTAAATGACATTTGGCCATTTTTCACTTTTTAATGCCATAGTACTTATAAAAAAAAACTCTATCGATCTGTCCAGGAACGGTAATTCTATCTTTCACCGTTTTCAAGATATCAAAAAAGAAAAAGCCGCTAAATACAAAAATAATATACTTTGCATCGCATAAAGGTGGCTAAACACCACTTCTAGATCAGAAGGCAGCTAAAGTACTTTAACGTTTGGATCGCTTAAACATTTTTCCTATCAATGCTAAGCTAAAAAACAGTTATTAGTTTGCAAATAACTAAAGGGCAGCAAAGTTGGTTTAGCAGCTTTTTTAACTTGGTTGAGTAGAAGTATAATACCTTGCGTAGACTTAACTAAAAGGCGGTTATAGGCTATTACTTAACTAAAAAGCAGTTAGAATCATTTAGCGGCCTTACAACGTTGTATTGTTACCACTTTTGCAATAAAAATACTATTAAAGAAAGCCATGTTAGTCAGTACGCAAATTAAAATAAATATTTTTTTCTACGTCTTGCATAACAAAAAAGGCGTTAAATAGCAATACATCGCTAAAAAGCGGCAAACTACACAAGCCCCTCTCACCCCTAAAAGGGATTTTTCCGGCTTGTGGGAGGCGCGCCTGGGCACGGCAGGCGAGCGGGCGAGGTGGCAGTTTAGTGCGAGCGAACCAAAATATCAACGAGGCAAGACGGCGCGCGGCGTCGTGGTTTGCACCATAAACTCATCAAAAAATATTGTTATCAAAAAATAAAAGTAATGAAATGACCTATGACTATGCATTAAAACCGTAGGCAGATTAAAACACATACCTAAGTATATATATTTTAATTTTGTTTCATACGCCAGAAAATGTCTTGCATTAGAACACATATATTTTTTTATTTTTGTTTTATACGCCTGAAAATGTCTTGACAATATTGAGAACTTTATTTTGTCACAAATCCGTGTCAAGCCAAGTTCAAGCTAACAGAACTGGCGAGCAGCACCGTGTGTAATATAATATTACACGAACCATTTAGTTGGACCCAAAACTATTATTATATATAAACATGTCAAATTTGGCTCTTAAATTAAGACTTACGAGATACATATGTGCTCTAAATTCCATAGTCACATCTCAAACGGTTATTTAGATATAAACGTCTAAATATCGTCATTTTTTATCACTACACGTTACAGCGTTTAGATATATTCATGTATCAAAGTTCTCAATATTGTCAGGACATTTTCTGCCGTATGAAACAAAAAAAGTTTTTTTTTTAATGTGTACCTTATACTTACTTACATCGCTGTTTTTCTTTCGCATATTTTGTGCCAGGTTGGACCAGTTCGGCCCGTCAAGCTCTTTCAGATCTTTGGCGACTTCATCTTACCAGCGATACCTCGGGTGACCCACCGGGCGAAGACGTCCAGTTGGTTGCCCGAGATATGCTCTTTTTGCAGCGCGATCCTGACCCATCCTTTCAACGTGACCAAGCCACTGAAGTTGGGGAGCTTTTATTTCTTGATGATGTTTGGTTCGGCCACCAGCTCTTCTATCTCCAGGTTGTGTCTTTGCCTCCACTACCCGTCCTCACCTCTTGTTGGTTCCAAAATCCTTCGTAGAATCTTTCGCTCTGCTACTAAGAGCATAATCTCTTCCTTTAACGTAAGTGTCCATGTTTCACACCCGTGATGACGGTTTTGTAGACCTGTATTTTAGTGTTTCGGTTTATCAATTTGGACACTAATATCTTGTGGAGAGCTGCAGAGCATCTTAGTGCATTGATTGTGCGAACATCAATTTCATTTTCCCTTTGATTAGTGTATGTAATAGTGCACCCAAGATATTTAAAATTTTCCACACCTTTCTAGGTGGTGCCATTCACATGAAGGTCTTCTCGCTTGGATTTGCGGTCTTTGTATCTCTTCATGTGAAGGTATTCAGATTTCTCCCGATTGATTCTGAAACCTACTTGCTAGTAACTTTTAATGCCTGTCATTGCTTTTATTTTTGGATAACAATATTTTTTGATGCGAACACAAACGGTCTTTTTAATAATCTAATGTCTAATGAATTTTAGTAGTGGTGGAGGTGGTTATTTTTTTAACGGTCTTCAGTGGTTAGCGTATACGCGCGGACAGTGAAAGGTTGAGGGTTCGAGTCCCATCGGAGCTAGATGTGAGACGGGTCGTTCTTTTTTAAAATACTTACTTAATTTTTCAATAATGCATTTTCTTTCAAGTTTGACTTAGTCATAGAACTCGCAGTATGTATTGTTCTGTTACATACTAATTACAATGAACGTAGATGTTACAGCTGAAGATGGGTGTGAATATAAACTTAAGATTAGCCGACTAAACTTAAGTTTATGTTTGACGAGTGGCTAATGTTCAATTAAATGTTTATTTGCGTCAAGTTATTTCATCATTAGCCGGCTAAACTGCACATTAGCTGAAGCGAAACGGTTAAAAATGTATTTGATAGATAAACGTTTATTTAATTTAAAGTTAGGTCTGTGAAAATTTAAAAAAAAAACTTCTTTGTCGCTTCGCCGGCCGCTGCTGCCATGGCACGCTCGCTCGGATTGAGCGGCGTTTAGGTCACTTTTCTAACCTGACCTATCGGAATTTCCTACCTAATAACTGAAATTTCAGTTTCAGGAATATTCTGTAACTTACCATAAAAAGTGAGATTTTGGTGAAATAATTGTTAATGTTAGTTTTTAAAAAGAATTATTTGGTACTTATTTAATTTGTTTGGAATAGGTTACAATTTTTATATTTTTTTATGTCTCATGCCTGATGTATGGAATAGTATTGTGGCAATAAATTGCTTGTCATTGCAAAAACTTTGTTTTATTTTTGTAAGTAAACATAATGATTTTGCAGGATTCGTAAAAAACTAATGCGTATAATTCTAGTCTAAAACGCAGTTTTATAAAAAGGTTTAATAATTAACTGCTTTTAAGATATGCACAGTTGTATTAAAAGTTGTTAAAAAATAAGGGAAGTGAAGTTAAGCGATACATACTTGGCTAAAAGGCGGCTACGTGTAGTAAACCGCTTTATTGTTAAGGTTCAGCTGCTAAAAACTGCTTTGTAGCTATGTTAACGTTGACAACTTCCTGTCTCAAAAAATACTTTTGCCAGTTATCGATAAATCCATAACTATAAAAGCAGTTATGAACCTTTAGGCGCCATTAAGTTCTGCACACTTGTAACGATCTTTAAAATTTTACAAGGTTAGAAAGGAAAATATGTATTTAGTTACACGAATATTAATATTTAACAAAATCAACCAATTTCATGGGAAAGTAGAAAAAAAGTCCTTTCTTTTGGTATATGGCAACATGACTAAATGTTTATAAAAAATGAGAAGCATCGATTTAAAAAATTTGCCGCTTTATTCGTCTCTAGCTCAAAACTTGTTTTTGTCATTTAGCGGCCTTTAAGATTATAGACGGCAGTATTATTATTGTGTCGTTGTGATGTCGTTTTGTTATTGTTTGTTGTTTCATGCTGGACATATTTTTGTTACAAAAGTTAATAATAATACGCCAATTTGAGATAAAAGTGCAGTCTAATGCGCGTTAGAGTGTAGCAAGTGTGTTGCAATACTAAGAAAACTCAAATCCTAATAAAATATAGAAGTAGTGTTTGGTTAGGGTAGGTTAGAACTGTTGACAAAAACAGCGCGAGCCGAGCGAGCGAAGCGAGCGTACCGCTTCCGCTCGTGCCGCTTTTAACATTGTTACGTTCCGGCAAGGTATCAGCTCGCGAGTAGCACATTCGCGGTGCATTCGCCAAATGTGTACGCACCATTAGAGATAAGATAAACAGTTCCTCAGTTGGTTGAGGTATGCGGGAGTAGCACGCTTCCACCTTCAGCCTCATATGAACATAAATAAAAACAAAATGCTATACAAAATATTATGTAGTCTGTAAATACTGAATTTAATTTCCCAAAACACCAGCCTATTCCATATCTCACAGTTACTTTATTAGCTTCCATTATTAACTTTGAATTTATGGCTTATCTCAAAGGTTTAAGGTTCATTATGGGCCGTTGCCACAACGGCTTTAGACTAAGCATAAGCCACAATCTTCAGTAAACAGAACCTTTACAGGCCCATATAACAGTAGCATTAATTAGGCTTGCTTAAGGAACCTTAATTAAGATGAACGAAACAGTTAGCGTTACAAATAACGGGGCGTTAACGATTGTTCCGCTTGTGATAAGGTGTTAACTGCTCGGTTAGTTAAGGTAGGAATTAAGCTGTTTCTACCTTTGTGTGGACCCTTTTTGATCCTTTCATGATTGGTCTGATAATGATTTTCTGCTGACCAGAGTTTTGTAGATGACAAACAGTTTTCGGTTGCTTAAAGTATGTTTTTAATTTAGGTAGCATTATGACAAATGACATTTATATAGGACGGTGGGCGATTTTAGAGAACAAAACTTTTTATGATTGGGCGTGAGGAGGTTATAGTGATTTTTAAAATCACACCTGCTATGAAAACGCAATATTTTTCGACGCGTCAAAAACAAATCTTAATAAAACAAAGCCCACTGATAAAAAATACATTCACAGTTAAGTAAATAAATAAACAGAATAGTGAAGAACTAGAGCTTTAAAAGCTTAACAAGTAATTGACGAATATTTATTTTGAAATATGAGCAACTTTTAAATAATTCTATTGTTTCAACCTATACAGAAATTATTTTTGCTTTCCAACAAATGAAATAAAACAAGCGTTAAAACTTATCTTTAACGCAAATTCAGCGAAATTCACCGAGTCGAAAGTCCGTTTCTATTTTCTTTGTAGATACTCTGAATAGATTTGGAATTTTCCTAGCGCAGCAAAATTTTGATTCTTATTGAAGGAATTAGTTAGGTAAAGATTAAAAAATCTTTCATAAGATATTTTATTATTACTGACCAAGCCCTTGAGGAGCTCGTGGCGTAGTGGTTAGCACGCTCGGCCTCCGGTTGGTAGCCTACGGTATAGGTGACCAAAAATTTATGATCTCGAGCTCCAGCGTGCTTCGAACGCGGGCATGGGTCGCTGACCTTCAGGCTGACGCAGGTGCTTTCCGGGCATGGATGCCTTGGTAAGTACCTGTTTCGGATAGGAAGGGAAGCGACCCCACGGTGCCATGATTGTGGCGCTGGGGAGGACAGCGCGGAGCACACCTTACAGGTGTGCCCTGCCTGGTCTCTGCAGCGCGGCAATCTTGAGGCCGTGATAGGACGGGATCTCTCGTTGCCGAGCGTGGTCCGGGCCATGCTTGTTGACGACAGATCCTGGGATGCGGCGGTCTCCTTTTGCGAGAGCGTCGTATCCCAAAAGGAGGCATCGGAGCGGATCCGCGAACAGGACGCTCACTCGGATCGGCTTCGACGAAGGCGGGTGGGGCCGAGGATGCGGCGCTTTGCACGCCTCATTCCACCTTAGCGGGGCGGTGCGGTGCGGGCGACGGCTGTTAAGCTGTGGCCCGGACCGCACTGCCCCCTCCCACCAGCCTGGGGAGATGGTCACACTTGCTCGGCCATCACCTACCGCGTGGGGGCCTGGGAAGCTGGGCCAGCCGTCAAGTCGTAGGGGGAGCTTGCCATACAGGGCCCTCCACATTACGACTTCCACCGACGGCGATGAGAGCAAGTAGTGAGGGGTTTAGTGGGTATTCCTCCTTTCTGACCCCCCATCGAGTCTCCGCGACTGGATGGAGGGTCAGGAAGCGGCTAGGCGAGTCCCACATAATCACCGTCCGCACACCAACGTGGACGGGGTATGCGTAAAAGCATTCCCCTCACTATATAATTAAAAAAAAATAAAAAAAAGCGTGCTTCGAAAGGCACTTAAGTTGTTGGTTCCGGCTGCATTTGCAGTCATTAATACTAACCAATCTACATTGGACCCGCGTGGTGGGTCATGGCCCATTAAATTTTTATTATTTAAGGATATCATAGCCGAAAGTGGCGCCCTCAGTGGTTTTGGTTCAATAAGTTGCTAATAGAAAAGGGTTTTAATAAAACAATACATGGATTTTTAAGGCCAATAGTCTAGTATTTTTAAAAGGTATCGATTGCTACATTCCCTGATAGTCATTCGTAGAAATAGATAGCAAATGTGTCAAAAACAGCCACTTTTAGCACTCTTGCTATCTACTTCTAGCAGTGACTACGAGAGAATGTAATGATCCCGTCTAAAAGTATCGTATAGATTCTAAAAGTTCCATGTAAAGTTTTGTAAATGTCTTAGGCTCTAGACAGACGGACCGCATTTCAACTGCAATCCAACCGCTAATTGCAGTTCAGGTGCAGTTTGAATGCAGTTGACACGACTGCAATAGAACTGCAAACCAAACGCGCAGTCCGATTGCAGTTCAATTTTAATTGCAGTCGAGTGTACTGCGCACCGACTGCAATCGAACTGCACGGTTGGTTGTTTTGAACCAGGTCTAACTTTAAGTCCACGTTTTGGAATAAGGGGGTAGAGGTCCTCTGGAGTGCGCAACGCTTCCAGAGAAGCGTCGTGCAAAAGTACCGTTAAATTTCGCGCTTTTTATTTTTGTCTTTTATACTGTTGCAATCTTGGCTGTATGGCTTATTATATTGGTAGCTAGCAACATTACGGAGTGTACGGCATTTTAAAAAGTTGCAAGTCTGTGATGTTTTTACCCGACTACGGCAAAGCAAAAAAAAGGAGGGTGTATGTTCATCTGTTCCCACATAAGTTCTAAACTGCTGATCATATATTCACAATTGAGGTATCGTTGGAAGCGTCTTGATTGTCTGCTGGTTATAGGCTATGTCACGTCACATGAAATTGAATACGGCGCCCTCTAGACGACATAAAGTTGTGAACTAAAAAACTTTTTTCTGAGAAGAATATCGTGTTTGGTATCAAATGAAAGCTCTTGGTGAGCTCGTTACAAAAATATATATTTTATTAGTTGTTGCTTGCGGCTTTGCTTGCATAAATCGAATTTTGACTTTATCACGAAATTCATCATCATCATATCGCCGAACGACGCCCACTGCTGGGTATAGGCCTCCCCCAAGGAACTCCACAACAATCGATCATACGCTGCCCGCATCCAGCGGCTTCTCGCAACTTTGACCAGATCGTCGGTCCACCTTGTAGGGGGCCTGCCCACGGAACCGGTACGCGATCGCTATTCAAGAACCTTTCCGCCCCAACGGCCATCGTTTCTCTGCGCTATCTGTTCCGCCCACTGCCACTTCAACAGTACAATCCTTCGAGCGATGTTGGTGGTTTTAGTTTGCCTGTGGATCTCATCGTTTCTGATTCGATCAAGCAAGGTAATACCAAGCATCGCTCTCTCCATTGCTCGCTAGGTGACTTTGAGCCTTCTTTTGAGACCCATAGTAAAATACCACGTCTCACTTCCATAGGTCAGTAAGCCAGTAATGACTGGCAACACACACTGGTCAAAGACTTTCGTCTTGAGACATGGAGGTATTTCGGACGCGAATATATGCCGGAGCTTCCCGAACACCCGAGCTGAATTCGTCGAGAGATCTCTTTCTCGGAGTTGGACTTACTAACTGGACCGAAGTGGTCAACAACTTCGAGCGTAATGTTCCCAACGACTGGAGCGGGTGAAACATGGGTATTGGATATGATTTTCGCCTTATCCATGTTCATCTTTAGACCCGCTCTTTGAGAAGCATTACTGAGATCTTCGAGCATTAAGTTCAGGTCTTCCAAGGTCTCAGCCATAAGAACTACATCATCGGCAAACCGTATGTGTGTTAGGTGCTCGCCATTGATGTTGATGCCGCATCCTTTCCAATCAAGAAGCTTAAAAATATCCTCCAACGCAGTTGTGAACAGTTTCGGACAGATGACGACGTCTCCCTGTCTCACACCTCGCTGTAGTTGGATATTATTACAGCTCTGGTTCTGTAATCGGATTGACATGGTGGCGTTTTGGTATAAGTACCTGAGCACATAGATGTACCTGTGGTCTCCTTGGCACCTCTGGAGAGACTGCAGCACCGCCCAGCTCTCAATAGTATCAAAGGCTTTCTCGTAGCCCACGAACGCCTAGCAAAGTGGCAAGTTGTACTCTTCGGTTTTCTGTATAACTAGCCGCAGCGTATGAATGTGGTCTTTGGTGCTATTAGCCTTTCCAGAACCCGGCTTGTTCGGGACGTTGGAAGTCGTCGAACATCTTATAGATAGCTCAGAAACGTGATGGGTCTGTGGTTCTTCAAAAGAGTCCTATCACCCTTCTTGAAAAACGCTTCTGCCCCATGCCTTTGGCGTTTTGCCCTCGAGGATGATTGAATTGAAAAGCTTTAAGTATCAGCTTTCCGCCCGCTCTCAGAAGCCCGCCCGCCGCCTTGTTGTTTTTAAGCTGCTTGAGAGCCATTGTTTTAAATTTGAGCCGGTATTGGTCGGAGCGTGGATTTTTGCCATAATCGCCACGCTTAGCCTGCCAAGTGTTGGCGATCGCAGTATGTCCTGCTGTTCGCGAAGCCTATTGGGCTTGGCGGGAGGGCTGAGCGTGGCGAGAGACAGACCTTGTCTGACTGAGTCCAACATACCGTTAGCGGTATACGAAAAGACTGTATTTGCCCTCACTATAAACAAAGAAATATAAAAAATATGTCCTGCTGTTACATGGAGACGCTGCTGCCCCTCTCTTGATGGCAGTTTTCCCTCTGTCACCTCTTACGACACCCTCGAGAAGAAAGGGGGTAGTGCTATTATTTTTATGTGCCGGCACTACACAGCGCAAAATTATGACCCCAAAATAAAGTAAATAAAAATTAAGTTCAAAAACTAAAACCCGACTACTGAAAAATCACTCTTTAAAAGTATGAAACAAGAAAATATTCTCATCTGAAATTGCCGTGGTCGTATGCCCACGACTATATATATTTTCATTCTGGGGAAAAGTGGCATACGACCACGGCAATTTCAGATGAGAATATTTTCTTGTTTCATACTTTTAAAGAGTGATTTTTCAGTAGTCGGGTTTTAGTTTTTGAACTTAATTTTTTCTGAAACCCAAAAGTTAGATTACTCACAAAGGTTCTACTAAATATGGTTATTTACATATTGATGTACAAATTTAATCCAATGTCTGAAATAGAAACTTGTCTGCAAAAAAAGCTCACGATAAGACTAAATTTAGCTTAATTTCGTCAAGTTGCTCCTTTGTGATCAGTCTAGCGCGAAATAACTTAGAATAAGCGTACGTTGCACTGTATTTTTCTCTGGAAATTCACTGATTAAAATAGGCTTTTGCATCTTTGTACACAAAAATAAGAAAACACATCAAAGCATACAGCAATAACTTTTTAGAAATGTAAAAGTAAATAAGTTTGGTGCTAAAGGATTAATGCGGGTACAGGTACCACGCGGGTAAAACCGAGGGACCTACTAGTTAAAAATAAACTTATTTGTAATTCCAAATGATTAATGTACCTAGTAAATATTGCTACCAACGGACCTTTATTCTGCCGTCCTTACGATAAGTGCAATAACTCGGCTTTTGGGCTAACTGACTAACCCCCGAATTTTCGTACGCAAATCATCTTTAGGAGCGTCTCAAACATCATGGCATCTCTTTCATACGTTTGACATTTAAAGTGACAGGGCGATGTGTGACACGCTCCCAAAGATAAGTATGTAAAATGATTGTCCTAGCTATCTCTAAATGAATAAAAGATTAAGAGATTAAAATATTAAATCATTAAATATTATTATTAAACTAATCCTGGTCACGTGGACCATTGTAGAATGAACTCTCTTACTATGCTAAAGTGAACTAGCTGAATGTGAGAAAGAAGTCTAATATTATTGACCCCAATGTTTGGCTGTTTGTTGTGATCGACTAAATGGTTAGGACACTACGTTGTGTAATTTTTTGTTTCAGTATCCCATAGTTAGGTTCTTTTTTAATAAGGTATGTTCAAAGTACAATGATAACAGAGACGCTTAATCTTATAGCTAATTACCTAAAGCAAGCTGAAATGAATTATAAATATATAAATACAAATAAATAAATAAATAGTGTTAATTAAGCATGACAGTGGATAATAGTTATATTTTAAATAGGTAAAGAAAGAGTTAATGTAATAAGTATAGTGTTTGTGGATAGGAATTTTTGGATAAAGGATAGGATAAAGTGAATCTAGGCCCAGGCTAATACCCTGATGGCTTGTGGCCCAGGGCATTGCCCTGGGGAGCTACGTCCAACCTCCCCTCTAGCTCTTTCCGGTCCCAGTCCAACGCAAACGAGGCGCTCAAGTATACTTAAGCACAACAGTGGTGCAGCAAAAGAGAGTATAAGGCAAAGGAATGTGAAAACCCAGTTTCAACAATCAGTTAAATGGAAAAACATCCAGTTTAACAAATGCCCACTCCAGTTACTGCCACCAAGTACTCATAAACAGATATTTCATATGCAATTCTTAGAGCGTCTATTCAGAACATATCTAAGAAATTACAGTGTTATGCATTGTCGGATTGCGTACAATCAGGACAAAGATGTAAAGCGTCACAATCTGAGCATGAAGAGGATGGCGTAGCCAGAACCTTTCAGAAATGTCTCTCCTTCCACCGGAGTGGAGATCTTGGAGGCAAGTCCTACTTGTCTGGGACGCAGATCCTATAGCCTTCAGCCAGAAGGGAACTGTATAGTGTGCGGGTCTCGGCAAATGCAGAGGTGAACTGTCTACATAGGGCTTACTTCACCAAGATATCCTCCTCTGAATAGTCTCAGGATCGTAGGACAGAGCTCGACTACTCAAGCAAAAGACAGGGTGTTTCACAACGCATAGCGGAGAGAAGAAGAATAAAGATTATAGTGACTCGACGAATCAAGCCACTTGTTGTATAGTTTATGTAGTGTGTATGCTTGTGTAGGCATATCTGTTATGAGACTCAGCGCTCAGCACATGAAATGGCATCCATCAAAGAGGATATTATGTTCAAATCCATGTTGAACAAATAAATAGTTATATTATATTTCAAATATAAACTGGGTCTTCTCAAATGAGAGGTAGGGTTTGGATAAGACAATATTAAATTGTCAGGAGTTAAATAAAACACTTTGCACAGTATTCATTTACTCAACCAACCGTGTACCAATGCTATGAGTTTCCCATGGTGTGAAAATTAAGTCAGAGACTTATGTGTGATCCAACATATGGCTTCAATATAAAGAAACACAGGAGGACTTTTGTCTTTAATTGGTTTTACCCAACAGTTATGAACCGAAAGGTATCACAAATCAAAAACGGTAATCCGGATATCGACAAAGCCAGGAAACCAACGGGACATCTGGTAAGGTGAATGACCAACAATCGTGCGAATCAGGCTGTGGGTGGAGTCCTTAATAGTGCGTTGTCCCCAAGCCGCTCGGCTCGTAAGATTACACTACTAAGGGTCCAAGCAAACATCCAGACGACACCATAATTGGCCAAATTAGTGTAAAATGACACTAAGGCATTTGATCAATCAATATACCATGATCAGCCAACGGCCTGTAGTGTGATTTAGTAGATACACAGCCTCAAATCCTAACGCGGTCTTTAGACTTTGGAACTTGAGGAGTGTTTACCGTACTACCAAAACGATATCCATGAGAGGCCCTATAGTAAAACACATTTTGTTGAAGTCATATTCTGATCACCCATAGTCCATTATAGACTATAAGTTACTTTAGAAATCACCATCAACTCACAACAAATTCCACAACATCTCATCACTGTAGCCAGACGTCAACCAGAAAACTAGGTGAGTCAGACCACAACGGCAAGTTACCTCACTCTTCGAGCTTCAAGCCAGCGGTAAAGCTTCAATCTATCCACTCTAGAGCTACATAAAACAACCATTACCTGAGTTGTGTATGGATAGTGTGAACTGATGTAAGTATGTGTCTGTATAATATAAATATTAATACAGTAAAATAAATCATACATAAGTATGATGAAATAGCTTTTGTATGAAAGGCTACGGTCTCTCTATAGAATCTGTGATGGAATTATAGTCAAAATTAGACTATAATAGTTAATTATGAGAGTAGAACAGCAGCCTGTTCACACAACAGCTGTAATAAATAAATAAACATGGTTTGGATGAGGCGCTGCAGAATTCCATATATCAAGACTTTGATACTGATCAGGATGAGAGGTCATGTTCAAATAACATCAGATTTAACTAGTTAGAGTCTAGTAGAGACTTCTGACATAAAAGTTTCACTCTTATGAGGATAAAACCTCTTTTCCAATTTCAGTATCAAAACATATAAACAGAATTCTACTTGCACAGACATGCAAGCAAATGATAATATAAGATGAGGGCAGATCTTACAAGTACTAGAACTTGTCTATCAGACATTGTGCCAAGCTTCAGCTTTGAAACTTCTGAAAGTTTCAGGAATCAATTTACTGGGACAGAGAGTATCTGTTTCCAAGGAATTTAGTACTGAAACTATAGCTAAAGTCTGACATCCAAATTACCTTATTTCCTACACTCACCCTTGCTAGATTTCAGATCAAAATCTAGCAATAATCCTCACGAACTAAAGCACAACACTCCACTTCATATGAAACTCTGTATGGACCAAATTCCCTCTTTAAGTTGTACAAAGAGCTCAGATAAGCCTTTTTTAAATAACAACACACATCACAATGTGTGAAAAAGTTGTTTTAGATAAATTTTAAGAGGAGAATTTGTTTTCAAACAGATTTTCACGATTAACACACACTTTAACACTTTCGCGGCGTGTAAATCAAACAAATCTTATATCGAATAAGCGATTCGACGATTAGATCACGAAATCCGAATTTAATACTGACGGTATGGTAGCAATATTAATTCAAAAGAATTTAAAACAAATTCTGAAATATTCAATTCTTGCTTTCAAATATTACTGGTCGAAGTTTTGACACGTGACAGCCTTCAGACCCCCATCCAGAGCAAACATTCCCACAAGGAAAGTATTTACCCAAGAGAAGATCGGAAATGCCATCATGAAACCTTACTGAAGAAATACAGATCTGGCCAAGAACTGTAAATCATCATCGGCCTCTTTCAAAACTCAGTCCAGACTCAAAAATGAGGATTCTAAGAAAATAATGGAGATAAATTAATAAAGCTTACCACCCACAGATTTGAAACACAATAATTAAAGAAAATATTTAAATTGAAATAATTTTGGGCAGAGATTTCTCTTAAATTCACTATTAAATACTTTTCACTAGTAAAATACCGAATCGCGATCGGGCAGAGCTTCGGCCTGCATTCCCGATAAATTCTCCCGAACTGTTTTCTTTTTTAGTAAAATACCGAACCGCGATCGGGCAGAGCTTCGGCCTGCATTCCCGATAAATTCTCCCGAACTGTTTTTTCTAGTAAAATACCGAATCGCGGTCGGGCAGAGCTTCGGCCTGCATTCCCGATAAATTCTCCCGAACTGTTTCTTTTTTAGTAAAATACCGAATCGCGATCGGGCAGAGCTTCGACTTGCCTTCCCGATAAATTCTCCCGAACTCTCCTCTAGTCCACGAACCTCGCTCTTTTATATCTCGTCTCTAGAACATTCTAGAACTCCCCTGACATGTCGTCCAATACTTCTCCACGCGCTTCCTCTTTGGGATTCCCCCATAAGAATAATTCAGTTATTCTGATATGTTGCCATATCTCGATTTAGGTATAAATAATTATTTACTTGATAAAACTAGATTATCTAGTTCTATCTTGAGAAAATAAGATATTACTGTAGTAAATCTTATTCCTCGATCCAAAATCAAGTAAATTTCCAATTTTCGCGGCTTCAGATAAACTCATTCAAAAGTTATTCAAGTGCGAATTTCAGAAAATTTAAATACTTGATTTAGATTAAATTTGATGCATAAATATATGTTCAGAGGTGTCGAAATCATGAGAACCGTATGCGAAAAGTGTTCATTCCCTTCCATCAACGAGATCTCAAACAATTTCATATCGACGTGTTCAAACTCTGTGGTTTGTGTACACTTCATCGCAAAACTGCTCCTCCAGACTTCAATCATCTCCAACATACAATATTCAATCAGTTTGTAGCAAAATTCTAGGTCTAAATAACGAAATATTTTAATCTAAATAAATTGAATTAGAGGTATAAATTCCCAAATTTTCCCTATAAAACGGGTAATCGTCAGAAAGTGGCCACCTTAGCAAGTCTTCACCATAGACAATCTAGACTGTAATAAAATCTGTATTCTAGTCTATGGTTCCATTGTTTTCTCTAAATAAGAGACCCTACAGACGTACAAAATCATAGTTTCATTATAGATGACAGCACTGTCGCTTAATAAATTCAATATTTAGCTGTAATAACGTAGTTAAAATCTAGCCAAATAGCAAAACAATGCCTGCGCTACAGAACTTCTATATGAAACTAAACTAAGAAGCTATAATTCGTGTCATTAGTGCACAAATATGTTTTGTGGCTCATGTCGGACAGAATTATCAGACTTCCATATAGTGTAACTAATCGAATGATCTAGGAATGTTTTTATCATCTTTCCGCTATGTATCAACTATGTATTACATAGCGCAAAGGTACATTGACTCAAACAGATTTTGTTCAATCGCTCCTTGCACATTGTGAATAAGGCATTAGTTGGCAACATGCAATGGCGCGTAATTCAAAATTCTAAAATTTGATTTAAATATTGAATTTAGTGTATTTAGGCTAAGTTTTATTAATAGAAGATTAATTAGAAATCCCTAATATATATCTTGCTTAATTTTATTTATGTTGAATCATGGTTTTAAACCCAAAATCGACTTTAGGTACTTATTTCGTTCTTTAAGAGATTTTGTCTCATCTGTGACACAAACTGACGTTTGTAAGTTATAAATAAACAGTTAAGTATATTTATTAACAAAATAAAACCTTTTCTAATATCTTAGTGTGCTCATACCTAGCCTAAACTAACTCTGAACGTGACTCTATTTTCCAGGATTGAATTTCTTAAAACACTATTTATGAAGCTTTTTAAACAGACAACTTCTACTAGAAATCTTTCAAAAGGTGTTTTCCCAAAAATACCAAGCTCTCAGGTAAATATATCATCATTATATGCACCTATAAAACACATTCAATAATGTAGTTTTTAGAAATAACCTTTTGTCATTTTGTATATTTTACAACTGGAAATTCACAATGTTTATTACTTCTTTAAGTAATAAATTCTATTATACTATAAGAAGGACACTTTGAAATTATCTAATTTATATCAGAATTATAAATCCAATACATACTATAAAAGTTATTGACCTTTTAGAATTTACTAAAATTTATCAAATTTTGCAACGTTGAAATTCCATATTTAGTGATTTCTTACAATTGACAGAATGTTCTGAGCTAATTCTAGTTTTAAAATTATGTACAGATTTAGGATGAACAAAGAAATAACTATTCATAACAATAGACACACATTCTATATTATTTTCAGGCAATAGTCAGTTTTTCAACTGCGTTGAAAAACTCAAAACATTTAGTTTTGCTTATTTCAAATTATTTAAGCAAAGGATTTACTCTAAATCAATTTATCTTTCATCAGCATAATTAGTATACTAATTTATAACTAAATTAATTCAATTTCCAACTTGTATTTTTAGATAAATTGAGAATATTGAATTTAAGAAATATTCATTTTGGTGTTTTGAATTTTCAGGATTACTTCATAACTCAAGGTTGTAGACACCTATCTATCTATATTACCTTTTACTAAAGACTTCCTAGATGAAGAAATTTCTTCAGGATAAATTTTAATCAAGAATTTCAGGAGAAATTAATATATTTGCATGCTTGAAGAGACATAATGGTTTTCCTACATTTAACCCTAAACCAAGCTTTTGTAAGTAATATTAAAATTATTAGTTTATTACTCATCATGCTGCTAAGAAGAATTAAGAAGAAAAGGATTAAATAATGTTATTTTCATAAATGATTTTATTTAAAATTTTCCAAGTCCACTAGCGCCATCTCGTAACGAGTAGCAAAACTTCTCAGTACTATATCAAAGACATGCTATTAACTCCGCTACTTGCCGCTGCGCAGCACGGCGCTGGTTTTTCACATAGTACTAAAACTGATTAATAGATGTCGCTTCTCTTAACTTCAATTCAAACTTAAAAGTTTTTAAATTATTTTTTTATCTATTATTGTTAATTGAAGATGTAGAATATACCTGTTCGACTTATAATTGATTTAAATATGTTTAATAACTATTCAAAAGAAAAGAAAGATGTTTTTAGCAGAAAAAGGAAATAAATAATACTATTTTATATAAATATTATTTTTTTACTGAAACGTTTTCAGATTTCAGATGTGTCTGAAACATGAAAATGTAGTTTCAGGATGTAACAGTTATTGAAAATATGGAAAATCGGTTTTTCAGAAAGTCGAATAAAATTAAAAACTCCTGTGGCTAATTGAAAAGCAATGGTGACGTAGGTTGGACTGTCACAACCGCCCCCTAATTTATAAAGAAGTTTACCGTAATTATAAATTACTTATAATAAACAGTACAACCTATGATCGCCGAAAAAAATATGAGACAACCATAAAAGAAGAGAATGGAAGGAGAGAGGTTCATCAGGAAAAATAAAATTAATTTTAATTTTCTTAACCCCTTTTTCTTTTTATGTATAAATATATATATATTTAAAGTAATTAATCTACCCCAAGTGAAACGACCGCCCATCTCCCCTCCAACCACATCTATTAAGACAGCGCTTAACAGATTATAGCGAAGGCAACAGCCAATTGGAGTTAGTAGGTAATATGGTCAAGGACCATATAAGATTGAAGATATGAACATATATGTTAAACAGGCTTTATAAAACCTTTTTAATCGCTCTAATAGATGTGATTGAGTCATTTCCCTGACCCATCATTTCCCCATAACTTTAATTTATAAAATAAATTATGAACATTAGTATTAAATTAATACTAGTTACCAACAATGACTTAATATCAGTCCTGAATGAAATGTTTTCAGAACAACGTATCAATATTGATATCTAGTTTACATTGTATTTATTAAATATGATTCTTATTTAGATAACTAAATAGAAACATTACTCTTTATATGAATATCAAGAACCAACAAGTAAACTTCTCCAATAGCAAAGCTATGAGAGAAAGCCTTCTCATCCACTCAAAGAAGAGATAATTACTACTCTAAATAATTGAATGATGTATATTAACCTAGTAAAATTTAACACATATTAAGACACAAAATAAAGTCAAAATAATAAAACATGAATTTAAGTAATAAGAATTTAGCCTACATAACTGTTTGATTATTATTTTTTTTTTTTTTTTTTCATAAGTGAATATTTTTATATATAGTATTTATTTAAATGGATGGTATTGAAGTTACCTCTAATCTGTTTAGTTTTAGGGTCCATCAATGTATATACATTTGGAAATGGAACAGCACTAACTACATATGGTCCTTCATAAAGCAACTGAAACTTTTTAGTAAGATTCTTTAGTGCTTCTGATTTGTTTAACTTCCGAATCTTTACATAATCTCCTATCTGAAATTCAATCAAACGATGAGATTTGTTAAAACTGACCTGTCTTTTGACACTATTATTTTTCAAATTCTGTGTCACCTGTGCTCTAACATCCTCAATGTTCTTTGTCTTATCTAAATGTGGCAGACAATTATCAAATGACATACTGTTACTTGTACCATATAATATTTCATTAGGAGTGAAACCAGTGCTTTCATGGAAAGTATTGTTATACATGGTTTCTATTCTGTTAAGAATAGTCGCCCAATTTTTATGTTTCTTATGGCAATACGTTCTGAATAAACGTCCCAATTCTTTATTTACCCTCTCTGTAGTATTAGGTCGAGGATTTCTAACTGTAGTGTATATAGGCTTTATATTAATATCTTTTAAAGCTTGTTTCCAGCAATCAGATGAGAATTGACTGCCATTATCAGTCATAACTACTTTAGGTCTGATTATTCTAGAGAACTGTTTTAATTTAGCGACTACTGCTCGAGAAGTAGCTTTAGTTAAATTATACAACTTAACAAACTTGCTAAATGAGTCTTGAATTACTAATATGTAAGTAGCCCCAAATCTACCCCTAGGCAAAGGTCCATATAAATCAGCCATTACAATGTCTCCTATTTGTTTTGTTACAATAGGCTTACATTCACCCACATATTTTATATTATCACTTTTAGAAACCTGGCAAATGTGACAAGTTCTCAACAATGTTTTCACAGTTTTGTTCATACCAAGCCAGTAAAATCTATCTTTAAGATATTTGAGAACCTTATAAGCCCCTTGATGACCCATTTCTTTATGAATTTGGAGAATTACTTCTTCTCTCAAATTTGCTGGCAAATATATTACATGTTTGTTTGAATTAATTTTAAAATACAATACCCTATCCTTAATATAACAACGTTGAGCGATTTTCCCTAATTTACCATTTAAATTATTACTAGGATTATTTACAATATTCATAATTGACTGGATCTCTCTATCACTAGCTTGAAAATTAGATATATTTCTCAAGTCAGCTACTAATGTTTTATTTTTATTAATTTCCATATAATGGATTTCTGGACAATAAACCCTATCTTCCTGCATTAAAGATGAATCAGATGGAAACCTAGACAGAACATCGACGGCCACGTTGTCTTTACCTTTTACATGTTCAATAGTATAGTCAAATTGTTCAAGAAAAAGTATCCATCTAATAATCCGACTATTATATAGTTTCCATGACCTAACAAAGGTTAGTGCTTTGTGATCGGTCCTAATTATCAATTTCGCGCCCCTTAGATAAGTTTCAAACTTTCTTAAGCAATAGATAATTGCCCAAAATTCCTGTTCAGTAACCGTCCATCTCAATTCTGCGCCCCTCAAAGCTCTACTACAATATCCCAGAATTTTCATTTCGTTGTTATCATCATACTGAAATAACACCCCCGCTAATCCTACTCCTGAACTATCAGTTTGCAAATAGAATGGCCTAGTCATATCAGGATGATGCAACATTATTGTTTTCAAAAATCTATTTTTTAACTCTTCAAAAGCTACTTGTGCTTCTGGAGTCCAAGACCAACCTTTATTTTTCTTTAATAACTTACACAAAGGTTGAATAATACTATTATAGTCAGGAATGAAACGTCTATAATAATTACAAAGTCCTAAAAATGCTCTTAAATGTTTTATTTTTGTCGGAACCGGAAAATTCTTAATAGATTCAATTTTTCCTGGATCCGTTCTAATTCCCTCTGTAGAAATAATATGACCCAACATTTTTACTTCTTTACAAATGAATTTACATTTTTCAAGGTTGCATGTAAGTCCTGCAGATTTTAATTTGTTTAAAATTATATCAATATGTTCTAAATGCTCTTCTAAAGTACCCTGAGTTAGAATGGCTAAATCGTCTAAATAATTTACACAAAAATGTCTAACCCCAGGCCCCAATATTTGATCCATCGCTCTACTGAAACTACCGACAGAAGTCTTAAGTCCTTGTGGTAAAACATTATACATATAAGATTTCCCATTAAAAGTGAACCCAGTATACTTTTTACTATCTTCTGAGATAGGAATCTGAAAATATGCATTATTAAGATCTATTATACTGATGTAATTAACCCCATGAAATGAATTTAAAACATCTATTTGCATAGGAGGAGCTTCCGCCTCAGCTACCATATGTTTGTTAATTTCCCTTGCATCTAATAGAACTCTAATTGAACCATCAGGCTTTAAAGTGAATGTTAATGGACTACAATAAGGTGTAGAACCTCTAGTTATTATACCCATATCAACCATCTCAGCTAACTTTTCCTCCATTTGTGGTCTATATGCATATGGAACAGGATAAGAACGTCTTATAACCGGGCTATGATCTGTCATTTTTATGACATGTTCATAACAATTTGCACGACCTAATCGTTTAGTAAAAGTGTCATCATGTTTAATCAAAACTTGTTTTAATTTAATTGTTTGTTTCTCATTAAGAGGTATACCTGTTTTAATTTCTTGCAAATACTTTTTGAAGTCAAAGTCACTAGTTACTTTGGCAACTTCTGAAACCCCTTGTCCCTCAAATACATACTCAATAAACGGTATTAATATTCTTTGACCCTTGTAATTAATAATTAACCCTACTGGAGGTGTTTGTAATCTTATATTTACTTTATTTGCTATAAGCCAATCAAATCCTAAAATTACAGAATGGACTAATTTAGGTACAATCAAAAATCTAATTTCTATTTTAATTTCCCCAAATTTTACTGGTAGTAAAACCATTTGCTGTATTTTGGCACTCTTTTGACCAACAGCTCCACGAATTTGTATTGGTTTAACAGGTAACATGTTTAATTTATTCCCCACCTGTAATTTTAAAGATTCCCAAAATGACTCTGAAATACAAGTGATATCACTGCCTGTATCAACTAAACATTTAACTTGCTTGTCAAATATTTCTGCCTCAACCTCAGATTTGATCATTTCTAATCTATCCGCAGTAATACTATCTTCTTCCTCAAATAAAGAAGAAACTTCCCTAGTTTGAATTGAAGAATTCCTATCTAACTCGGCTTGAGTTTTTAGTGTTTCCACTACTTGCAATTTAAAATTAGTAGAATTGGTTACTTTACTACCTAATCCTAAACCTGCTTTACTATTCTGACCTTTGGCAACTATAGGCTTAAGTATTCCATCACCGTGTCTACCTAATGACTGTCCAGGTTCCCATCCGAGATTAAGCATAATTTTTAAAGCAATATTAGTAAAATTTGCCCCTTCTAATGTTGATGTATTGGGGCGATTTACATCAACATCTACTAGTTTAAATTTGTTAGTTCTGAATTTACAATTTGAGAAGTATTACCACTAGTGGTATCTACACTATTTACAACATCTGTTTTCGCCAATTGGTTTACTTCACGTGCCGGCCTCTCGCTGAATGATTTCTTCTGTTTGAAGTTGCTCCTGTTGTCCCGTTGTTGGTGTTGACGATGCTGATGATGTTGACCAGATGCCGCAGACTGTTGCACCACACCTGCTTGAGTAGCACTGCTGCGTTTCGGATCAGTTTGTCTGTTCACGTTGTCCAGCTTGCGAAGAAACTCAGTAGCTTGAAGTATGGAAGTATAGTTACTTGTCGACCAAGCATACTGAACCTCTCTAGGAAAATGATTCATAATATCACTTATTAGTTGTCTCTCCTGGATAGGATAAGTCAACATCTTTGCTTGTCCACACAATGTAATGAAGTGACTCAGCATAGACTGCGTTCCATCCCAGGAGTTCTGCACAATTTTCCTCCTTAATTCGTTTTGTTCTGCTTCACCCCAGTACGTGTCCAAAAAGTCCTTTTTGAAGTCCTCAAAATGTGTCCATCTGTCTCTATATATGCGAGCCCAGTTTCTAGAATCCCCTTCCAGGCATTCAATAATTGTATCAATTATATCATTCACCCCTGGTACACATTTTCTCAAATATGCTGTTAGGTCTTCTATGAAGGTCACCGGGTGTTTGCTCTTTGTAGGAAATTTAGGCTTCTCAATAGACATCGGCGCCATCGGATAACACATAGTAGATGGTCCAGGCTGTACTAGAGTTTGTAGATTTGAAGCGCCCCCTTGTATGGACATATCTGCTGATTCTACCGGAGTGGGTGTAGCTGTGATCCTACTTTCCAGCTCAGAGATCTTGCTATTAAGAGTGTTGACCGCTCGTTGTACCATACGTGTCATAAACTGTAGCGAAGTAGCCCTTTTTTCTGCTGGCGGAGGGTCAACTAGGGCAGTTCTACGAGTTACCATGCCAGTTCTCCTCGTCTCCGCTGTCTTGGATTTACTCTTTTCCTTAGGCATTATGAAAATTTATATTTCACTCAAATCACTCACTATTTGTCACTAACACTAGTTTTAAAATCACTGATTGTAAGAAAAAATATCCACTTTTCAAATAATTAAAAATTTAAAATCACTGAATCACTGAATTGAATACCATTTACTAATTATAGTTCACATAAACCTAATCATTAAAAACTAACTAAAAGAATTGTCTCACTTTCACTATGAACTAATAAAATAAAGAGTGTCACTTTCACTATCACTTAAAAAAAATTAAATGAGCGTCTTTTTTCACTATAACTTAGACTATAAAGAAATAAAGAGTGTCACTTTCACTAAAACTCACTAAATATTTTATACACTTATTATATAGTCACTGTCTAAATAATATCACTATGCACTGGCACTTTCTTAAATATTTCCTGAAACAAAACCCACTTATAAAAAAAAATTCACACTAACACTTAAGTAATGAACTGAAACCAACCTATAACACAACACTAGAATTCACTGACAATAAAACCTCTTAAAAGTTGATAGTTCCTCAAAGGTTAACTGGCAGAAAATACCTCCAGGATCAAGTCCGCTTTGTATTTTACACTAGGTATTATTTTCAAAAGTTAAATAAATAAATAAATAAGTAAGCGCTATAAGATTAAATTCTATTTTAGTTAATTCAATAAAATCCTACATCTGTGATATAAATAAATAACCAGTTATCCTCCCAACACCCTATACTTGTAATAAACTAAGTTAAATTGTATAGTTTAATTTGTAATAAAAAGTTAACTTGTTTAATGAAATAAAATTTCCAAAAATCATAATTTTCCCTGCATAATGGTGTTTATGAACACTAAGTTATGAGTATGTACCTATTTGTATGTTATTCTAACCAAACAACCATATCAAAAAAACCTTTTTCCTAAAGTTGATCGGAGGGAAAATTCCTCGGAAACGATTTACATCTGATAGTGGCGTTTCCAACTATACATAAAGAAGTTAGTAATTATGTCAAATGTTGAATTATTAGTGGCACACATATTTTCTCTAATAGTACACAAGATCTACTTTTAAGAAGAATTCAAAACAATGTCTATACGATAGCATTTTTTCCTTTTATTTTTATTTCAGAATGTAATAACAGATATGTACAACTACTATTATTATAAAACTACTTTCCCAAATAGCAATCTACTCAAACTTGACTATTTTGTTAATTTTAATCTATCTAGACTACACAATTGTTATCCACTATGTAATTTCATTCTATTATTGAACCTAATTACTTAAACTGAAATTTTTCTTGCAAATCTATTTTAAATAGTACTTGTGTATTAATTCTCTTTACTTCAGATAACAGTTTCTAATTCTACTCTGGTATAACTAACTTGCTTTTGTAAGTTAGTTATGTGGAATGCGTTTAAAATAGAACAACCTAGTAAAAAAAGTATCTAATGAAGTAAACATTAGTTCAACGCAAACTTATACTTTAACGAATGTCAAATCAAGTTATTAGATCTATTAACCAGAATTATGTCCTCAACATGCTTATGTGTTATGTGAATCCGTCCTAAGTATTCATTTTAAGACTTTGGTTACTGAAATTCACCAACAAATATGTATAGGTAACTTTGGAGTTACCTACTAAGTTTCATCTCACCTACTTATGTATCTAAAACATACTAAAGACTTCTGGTATACGGTCACACATAGGAATATTCATTAAATCTATATAGTCTAGCTTTAAAACATACCCAGAACAATTCCAACACAACCATTTTGAAGTTAAGTTAAGTTAACACCTTTTGAAAGACCTCCAACATGAAAAACGACGAGATTGTTTCCGACAATTTACTTTTTCACAATAAACTTTAACACTTAACATTTCAACTCACTAAACGCACTTTTTAGTTATTATTTAACTAGCTATCTACGTACTTGTAAAACTTTGGAACGAAAAACAATTTCAAAACAAACTCAATTTTATCTGTCAAAATTTTTCTCGTTTTTTTTTTTTTTTGAAAATCGTGGACTTGGACTCTAGTTTGTCTAAATTTCAAAGAAACGAACCATATTAATTTAAAATGTCAAAATAACATGTAGTATGGCGCTGTCAGTCTATTATTTGTATTGCGTTCGAAAATCGCTAGTTTGTTTACTAATAGTAATGATAATAAATAAACTGTAAATGTAAAATTTGTTTATCGATTAAAATCATCTAAGTGATAAAATAACATCACGGCGTGTTTGTTTAATTTACGCACCGTGTCGACATGACAAAGTTCCTATCTTAATGATGAAAGGTAAATACAGACAGCACCTGTCTCGTTTCTTGTCTTTCTCTATTCGCGAATATCATTATTTATTTGCACATACTTCCGTATCATGTGCATACGTGTTTTAAAATGTCTTGTACATGTTTAACTAACTTGGCAAACACGTTCGCCAATCTCCTCGCCCCCTATTCAACACTAACCACTAATAAATCTACTATCAAGTTTGGCAAACATGTTTGGCCAATATTTTGGTCGTCTCCTTTTCTATAAAATAATCCTAAATCTCGTTTAGCTAGTATTCTCGTACGCCCCCCCAACTACTTTTGTCGAGCACGTCATGTCACAAATGTAAATTTTAATGTGATAAAGAGTTAAGTTACCTACTTATTCATATTAAGTCAAACTTCAAAGAATTACCTATGTATTCAAGAATTAAATCAATAAATAACCATACATAAAGTATGTACCTTAGTACAAAACGCCACAATCTATTTTATACCATAGCCATAATTAAACGAACATTAATTGAATTATCGATACTTTACTTATTCGATATTACGTCTAATGAAGTCGATTTTTAGATATAATTTTAATAGAAATTTCTTTTTATTTAAATTTATTATCCTATCTTATTCTAAACTTTAGAAAAACAATTAACTAACTAATTCAACGTACAATAACTATTATTAGAAATAGATTTATTATCAATGTAAGAACATCAAAATTGTCTATTTATAATTTATTCCGGTTTTAAATGTAATTATTTGACCTATTAATGACGTATAGTTAATTTTACCAATAAAAGAATACTTTTTATCATTTCGAAACAATACTTCTTACTTTTCAAATAAAATTGAATAAAATCGATAAAGTTCAAAGTAATGTCTGTTCATGCCCTTATCTGGTCATGTCTATATTGACCCTTATTTCCTGTCAAACTAACCTATGTAATTTCTTGTTTTACAAAATTTTTATCTTAAATTTCTCTTGTTTTCAATGAAAATGTCCGTAAATCCACCGAAAAAGGAAATGAACACCTCGCAATTTTTTTTCCGCAGTAAGTTTTAACCTGTTTTATCAACATTTTGTTTGCAATTCTGTATGTAAAATTCTACTAACAATGTTTTGCTTGCAAAATTCTAAAAACTGTTTTTGTTTTATTTCCAGCTTATCCAGCACGCTTATCTCTCTCTCTATATTTCCGCAAGCTTACACTAACATAACAAGAGGACGCACATTGGGAAATTTAGTACAAAAATGAAAATTTGAAGAATGAAAGTAAACAACATAAGTGACTGTTTTTAGTGTAGTGAAAATGTTTTAGATGTAATTTACGAAGAACAACACCGATAAACGCTATATTAAAGAACCGTACACATAAGAAAACACACAAAAATCATAAAAAAATAAACAATAACCATAAAAAAACTGAAAAAGAAACACACCAATAAATACACCTGGAGCTATTACACTCACAGCTGTTTTCATTTGTATAACCCATTGTCTACAATATGTATACTAAAATTATAAAATCTTAGCCTAGGGTGCAGGTATCCCTAATACGGATAGCCGCATATCCTTCACCTTGGAAAGGCCAAGTGCAATGGTTTCGGATCTTCGGTTTTTTCTTGTTCAGGAGAACAAAAGAGCTAACCGGTCGGGCTCTAGCACAGCTTAGTTCCCACCGAGAGGTATCCACTGGCTCTAATCGCGGGCAAATATAAGTATTCTATATTTTATCCCCAATACTGAATACTTACAATCGCAACGGGTATGCAGCGAACCATAGTTATAAGCTTTTCTATATTTTATTTTTACTTAGTGTTAAATCTGAACGCCCCCAAGAAGTAAAACCCCTTTGCTAGCTGTATAACTATAGCAGAAAGCTTGCACACAACTTAAAAATTAACATGCAATAAGCGACTCTGAATATCAATTCCTTTAAACATTTGAGACCCATTATTCTGGTCACTCGGCACCATTGTAAAATGATTGTCCTAGCTATCTCTAAATGAATAAAAGATTAAGAGATTAAAATATTAAATCATTAAATATTATTATTAAACTAATCCTGGTCACGTGGACCATTGTAGAATGAACTCTCTTACTATGCTAAAGTGAACTAGCTGAATGTGAGAAAGAAGTCTAATATTATTGACCCCAATGTTTGGCTGTTTGTTGTGATCGACTAAATGGTTAGGACACTACGTTGTGTAATTTTTTGTTTCAGTATCCCATAGTTAGGTTCTTTTTTAATAAGGTATGTTCAAAGTACAATGATAACAGAGACGCTTAATCTTATAGCTAATTACCTAAAGCAAGCTGAAATGAATTATAAATATATAAATACAAATAAATAAATAAATAGTGTTAATTAAGCATGACAGTGGATAATAGTTATATTTTAAATAGGTAAAGAAAGAGTTAATGTAATAAGTATAGTGTTTGTGGATAGGAATTTTTGGATAAAGGATAGGATAAAGTGAATCTAGGCCCAGGCTAATACCCTGATGGCTTGTGGCCCAGGGCATTGCCCTGGGGAGCTACGTCCAACCTCCCCTCTAGCTCTTTCCGGTCCCAGTCCAACGCAAACGAGGCGCTCAAGTATACTTAAGCACAACAGTGGTGCAGCAAAAGAGAGTATAAGGCAAAGGAATGTGAAAACCCAGTTTCAACAATCAGTTAAATGGAAAAACATCCAGTTTAACAAATGCCCACTCCAGTTACTGCCACCAAGTACTCATAAACAGATATTTCATATGCAATTCTTAGAGCGTCTATTCAGAACATATCTAAGAAATTACAGTGTTATGCATTGTCGGATTGCGTACAATCAGGACAAAGATGTAAAGCGTCACAATCTGAGCATGAAGAGGATGGCGTAGCCAGAACCTTTCAGAAATGTCTCTCCTTCCACCGGAGTGGAGATCTTGGAGGCAAGTCCTACTTGTCTGGGACGCAGATCCTATAGCCTTCAGCCAGAAGGAAACTGTATAGTGTGCGGGTCTCGGCAAATGCAGAGGTGAACTGTCTACATAGGGCTTACTTCACCAAGATATCCTCCTCTGAATAGTCTCAGGATCGTAGGACAGAGCTCGACTACTCAAGCAAAAGACAGGGTGTTTCACAACGCATAGCGGAGAGAAGAAGAATAAAGATTATAGTGACTCGACGAATCAAGCCACTTGTTGTATAGTTTATGTAGTGTGTATGCTTGTGTAGGCATATCTGTTATGAGACTCAGCGCTCAGCACATGAAATGGCATCCATCAAAGAGGATATTATGTTCAAATCCATGTTGAACAAATAAATAGTTATATTATATTTCAAATATAAACTGGGTCTTCTCAAATGAGAGGTAGGGTTTGGATAAGACAATATTAAATTGTCAGGAGTTAAATAAAACACTTTGCACAGTATTCATTTACTCAACCAACCGTGTACCAATGCTATGAGTTTCCCATGGTGTGAAAATTAAGTCAGAGACTTATGTGTGATCCAACATATGGCTTCAATATAAAGAAACACAGGAGGACTTTTGTCTTTAATTGGTTTTACCCAACAGTTATGAACCGAAAGGTATCACAAATCAAAAACGGTAATCCGGATATCGACAAAGCCAGGAAACCAACGGGACATCTGGTAAGGTGAATGACCAACAATCGTGCGAATCAGGCTGTGGGTGGAGTCCTTAATAGTGCGTTGTCCCCAAGCCGCTCGGCTCGTAAGATTACACTACTAAGGGTCCAAGCAAACATCCAGACGACACCATAATTGGCCAAATTAGTGTAAAATGACACTAAGGCATTTGATCAATCAATATACCATGATCAGCCAACGGCCTGTAGTGTGATTTAGTAGATACACAGCCTCAAATCCTAACGCGGTCTTTAGACTTTGGAACTTGAGGAGTGTTTACCGTACTACCAAAACGATATCCATGAGAGGCCCTATAGTAAAACACATTTTGTTGAAGTCATATTCTGATCACCCATAGTCCATTATAGACTATAAGTTACTTTAGAAATCACCATCAACTCACAACAAATTCCACAACATCTCATCACTGTAGCCAGACGTCAACCAGAAAACTAGGTGAGTCAGACCACAACGGCAAGTTACCTCACTCTTCGAGCTTCAAGCCAGCGGTAAAGCTTCAATCTATCCACTCTAGAGCTACATAAAACAACCATTACCTGAGTTGTGTATGGATAGTGTGAACTGATGTAAGTATGTGTCTGTATAATATAAATATTAATACAGTAAAATAAATCATACATAAGTATGATGAAATAGCTTTTGTATGAAAGGCTACGGTCTCTCTATAGAATCTGTGATGGAATTATAGTCAAAATTAGACTATAATAGTTAATTATGAGAGTAGAACAGCAGCCTGTTCACACAACAGCTGTAATAAATAAATAAACATGGTTTGGATGAGGCGCTGCAGAATTCCATATATCAAGACTTTGATACTGATCAGGATGAGAGGTCATGTTCAAATAACATCAGATTTAACTAGTTAGAGTCTAGTAGAGACTTCTGACATAAAAGTTTCACTCTTATGAGGATAAAACCTCTTTTCCAATTTCAGTATCAAAACATATAAACAGAATTCTACTTGCACAGACATGCAAGCAAATGATAATATAAGATGAGGGCAGATCTTACAAGTACTAGAACTTGTCTATCAGACATTGTGCCAAGCTTCAGCTTTGAAACTTCTGAAAGTTTCAGGAATCAATTTACTGGGACAGAGAGTATCTGTTTCCAAGGAATTTAGTACTGAAACTATAGCTAAAGTCTGACATCCAAATTACCTTATTTCCTACACTCACCCTTGCTAGATTTCAGATCAAAATCTAGCAATAATCCTCACGAACTAAAGCACAACACTCCACTTCATATGAAACTCTGTATGGACCAAATTCCCTCTTTAAGTTGTACAAAGAGCTCAGATAAGCCTTTTTTAAATAACAACACACATCACAATGTGTGAAAAAGTTGTTTTAGATAAATTTTAAGAGGAGAATTTGTTTTCAAACAGATTTTCACGATTAACACACACTTTAACACTTTCGCGGCGTGTAAATCAAACAAATCTTATATCGAATAAGCGATTCGACGATTAGATCACGAAATCCGAATTTAATACTGACGGTATGGTAGCAATATTAATTCAAAAGAATTTAAAACAAATTCTGAAATATTCAATTCTTGCTTTCAAATATTACTGGTCGAAGTTTTGACACGTGACAGCCTTCAGACCCCCATCCAGAGCAAACATTCCCACAAGGAAAGTATTTACCCAAGAGAAGATCGGAAATGCCATCATGAAACCTTACTGAAGAAATACAGATCTGGCCAAGAACTGTAAATCATCATCGGCCTCTTTCAAAACTCAGTCCAGACTCAAAAATGAGGATTCTAAGAAAATAATGGAGATAAATTAATAAAGCTTACCACCCACAGATTTGAAACACAATAATTAAAGAAAATATTTAAATTGAAATAATTTTGGGCAGAGATTTCTCTTAAATTCACTATTAAATACTTTTCACTAGTAAAATACCGAATCGCGATCGGGCAGAGCTTCGGCCTGCATTCCCGATAAATTCTCCCGAACTGTTTTCTTTTTTAGTAAAATACCGAACCGCGATCGGGCAGAGCTTCGGCCTGCATTCCCGATAAATTCTCCCGAACTGTTTTTTCTAGTAAAATACCGAATCGCGGTCGGGCAGAGCTTCGGCCTGCATTCCCGATAAATTCTCCCGAACTGTTTCTTTTTTAGTAAAATACCGAATCGCGATCGGGCAGAGCTTCGACTTGCCTTCCCGATAAATTCTCCCGAACTCTCCTCTAGTCCACGAACCTCGCTCTTTTATATCTCGTCTCTAGAACATTCTAGAACTCCCCTGACATGTCGTCCAATACTTCTCCACGCGCTTCCTCTTTGGGATTCCCCCATAAGAATAATTCAGTTATTCTGATATGTTGCCATATCTCGATTTAGGTATAAATAATTATTTACTTGATAAAACTAGATTATCTAGTTCTATCTTGAGAAAATAAGATATTACTGTAGTAAATCTTATTCCTCGATCCAAAATCAAGTAAATTTCCAATTTTCGCGGCTTCAGATAAACTCATTCAAAAGTTATTCAAGTGCGAATTTCAGAAAATTTAAATACTTGATTTAGATTAAATTTGATGCATAAATATATGTTCAGAGGTGTCGAAATCATGAGAACCGTATGCGAAAAGTGTTCATTCCCTTCCATCAACGAGATCTCAAACAATTTCATATCGACGTGTTCAAACTCTGTGGTTTGTGTACACTTCATCGCAAAACTGCTCCTCCAGACTTCAATCATCTCCAACATACAATATTCAATCAGTTTGTAGCAAAATTCTAGGTCTAAATAACGAAATATTTTAATCTAAATAAATTGAATTAGAGGTATAAATTCCCAAATTTTCCCTATAAAACGGGTAATCGTCAGAAAGTGGCCACCTTAGCAAGTCTTCACCATAGACAATCTAGACTGTAATAAAATCTGTATTCTAGTCTATGGTTCCATTGTTTTCTCTAAATAAGAGACCCTACAGACGTACAAAATCATAGTTTCATTATAGATGACAGCACTGTCGCTTAATAAATTCAATATTTAGCTGTAATAACGTAGTTAAAATCTAGCCAAATAGCAAAACAATGCCTGCGCTACAGAACTTCTATATGAAACTAAACTAAGAAGCTATAATTCGTGTCATTAGTGCACAAATATGTTTTGTGGCTCATGTCGGACAGAATTATCAGACTTCCATATAGTGTAACTAATCGAATGATCTAGGAATGTTTTTATCATCTTTCCGCTATGTATCAACTATGTATTACATAGCGCAAAGGTACATTGACTCAAACAGATTTTGTTCAATCGCTCCTTGCACATTGTGAATAAGGCATTAGTTGGCAACATGCAATGGCGCGTAATTCAAAATTCTAAAATTTGATTTAAATATTGAATTTAGTGTATTTAGGCTAAGTTTTATTAATAGAAGATTAATTAGAAATCCCTAATATATATCTTGCTTAATTTTATTTATGTTGAATCATGGTTTTAAACCCAAAATCGACTTTAGGTACTTATTTCGTTCTTTAAGAGATTTTGTCTCATCTGTGACACAAACTGACGTTTGTAAGTTATAAATAAACAGTTAAGTATATTTATTAACAAAATAAAACCTTTTCTAATATCTTAGTGTGCTCATACCTAGCCTAAACTAACTCTGAACGTGACTCTATTTTCCAGGATTGAATTTCTTAAAACACTATTTATGAAGCTTTTTAAACAGACAACTTCTACTAGAAATCTTTCAAAAGGTGTTTTCCCAAAAATACCAAGCTCTCAGGTAAATATATCATCATTATATGCACCTATAAAACACATTCAATAATGTAGTTTTTAGAAATAACCTTTTGTCATTTTGTATATTTTACAACTGGAAATTCACAATGTTTATTACTTCTTTAAGTAATAAATTCTATTATACTATAAGAAGGACACTTTGAAATTATCTAATTTATATCAGAATTATAAATCCAATACATACTATAAAAGTTATTGACCTTTTAGAATTTACTAAAATTTATCAAATTTTGCAACGTTGAAATTCCATATTTAGTGATTTCTTACAATTGACAGAATGTTCTGAGCTAATTCTAGTTTTAAAATTATGTACAGATTTAGGATGAACAAAGAAATAACTATTCATAACAATAGACACACATTCTATATTATTTTCAGGCAATAGTCAGTTTTTCAACTGCGTTGAAAAACTCAAAACATTTAGTTTTGCTTATTTCAAATTATTTAAGCAAAGGATTTACTCTAAATCAATTTATCTTTCATCAGCATAATTAGTATACTAATTTATAACTAAATTAATTCAATTTCCAACTTGTATTTTTAGATAAATTGAGAATATTGAATTTAAGAAATATTCATTTTGGTGTTTTGAATTTTCAGGATTACTTCATAACTCAAGGTTGTAGACACCTATCTATCTATATTACCTTTTACTAAAGACTTCCTAGATGAAGAAATTTCTTCAGGATAAATTTTAATCAAGAATTTCAGGAGAAATTAATATATTTGCATGCTTGAAGAGACATAATGGTTTTCCTACATTTAACCCTAAACCAAGCTTTTGTAAGTAATATTAAAATTATTAGTTTATTACTCATCATGCTGCTAAGAAGAATTAAGAAGAAAAGGATTAAATAATGTTATTTTCATAAATGATTTTATTTAAAATTTTCCAAGTCCACTAGCGCCATCTCGTAACGAGTAGCAAAACTTCTCAGTACTATATCAAAGACATGCTATTAACTCCGCTACTTGCCGCTGCGCAGCACGGCGCTGGTTTTTCACATAGTACTAAAACTGATTAATAGATGTCGCTTCTCTTAACTTCAATTCAAACTTAAAAGTTTTTAAATTATTTTTTTATCTATTATTGTTAATTGAAGATGTAGAATATACCTGTTCGACTTATAATTGATTTAAATATGTTTAATAACTATTCAAAAGAAAAGAAAGATGTTTTTAGCAGAAAAAGGAAATAAATAATACTATTTTATATAAATATTATTTTTTTACTGAAACGTTTTCAGATTTCAGATGTGTCTGAAACATGAAAATGTAGTTTCAGGATGTAACAGTTATTGAAAATATGGAAAATCGGTTTTTCAGAAAGTCGAATAAAATTAAAAACTCCTGTGGCTAATTGAAAAGCAATGGTGACGTAGGTTGGACTGTCACAAGTAACGTACGAGTATTCGGGCATAAGAACAGAATAATGTAATTTATTATAGAGATGGGCGGTGGGAAGAAAACCCAAAATGAAAAAAACCGGGGCAGTATTGTTGAAAAGATTCGGCATGAATCTTTACTCGGAATCCGTTTTATGGTTTTAGTGTGAGAAATTAAAAGAATTATTATCTGATAACCCCTAATTATATATATTGACCCCTGACTGCAAATAGATGTCCGTTAGCTCAGGAGCTACAATGCCACAGCAAGCCACAGTCAGAAACAAAGATACATAGAAACGACATCGAACTTATTACACCCCTCTTCTTCCAGTCGAAGGTTAAAAAATGATCCAAGTCAAGTAGGTAGGTATTTCACCTTTCAATTCAAGTTACGGATCAAATTGAACTCCCATTTCTTACCTCCGCAATACAAAGTATTCCTCAAACGATTGTCATTTAATTTTATTGAATATAACAATAGAACTAATTTAAAAATAAATCGTGTAGTACAAGATGGGTAATAAAAATATTATATTACATTGTAACAATAGAAACATCTTCTCATTATAATGCGTAAGGCTTTGTTCATATTTCGTTCTTTCCTTTGGTATTGCGTATATTATTGCCTCGTCATTGTATTCCGGATGTAGAAGAAAGAATAAATTAGACAGGGCTTTATAATAAAAATTAAAAAAAAAACATTTTATTTCAGACTTTGTCTATACAAATGTATTGATCATATTCACAAGAAATAATTAATATCAATTAAAAAAAAATAAAGTAATAAAAAGTAAACGAACATATAACATTTTGTTAATTTTTGGGTAATATAATTGAGATTTCTGAGCACAACTGTAGCGGTTTCAGGTTTTCACCGTCTAGGGCCTGTTTCACAATGTCTAAGTAAGTTCTGATTAGCTGTTACTTGACAGATAGAACATACAAAACTGTCAAGTAAACTGGAAAGTATCTCTTAATCAGACATTGTGAAACAGGCACTTATGCCCGAATACTCGTACGTTCCTTATCTTTGGGAGCGTCTCACACATCGCCCTGTCACTTTAAATGTCAAACGTATGAAAGAGATGCCATGATGTTTGAGACGCTCCCAAAGATGATTTGCGTACGAGAATTCTTAATGGTGTAGAGGTATTAACAATGCAGTAGGCATCTCAACTTTACTCTCAGAGAGGCGTGCCACCAAACCAGCAGACTCACCGATATGAGTTGTCGACGTTTCTATCGGCTAGGCTAGTTAGTCAGTGACTTCACATCTCGTTCAAGTAGGAAATTTTAGGAAATTTTATCGGATGCACGAACGAAATCAGCAACTGTTTTGGTAGCTAGTGACAGTGCCAATTATAACTAAAATGTTGCCTGGCGGGGAAAAAGCGCGTATGCAAGTCGCAGACATGCTGTCGACATGTTGCCACAAGTTGCCGTGTGATACGTTCGGGTGCAAGTCACTGACATAATTTTTTAAAATAATACCGCCGACACCAAGCCGCCTTCAGGCTTGTGACGCCTAACAAAATTATAAATACCTCAAACAGATGCTCTATGTGGAATAGTTTAGGTGCGCTCAATTAGGTGCGCTTAAAAATAGGTGCGCTTTGAGGAATACCTCTGAAAAATATGTAACTGACGTTTTTTAAAACAATGGTGCGCATAACACGTTTATTACACACGCCATTGTTTGTAACCATACAGACAATTTTTATAAGCAAAAGTTGTAAAGGTCTGTACCGAAACAAATGCGCATCGATAGTGCGTGAAAAAAGCGCGGTGTACTTATGGTGTTAGATAACTGTGTTCTAAGCTTAAAATATACTCTTACCCCCTTACTAAAATAAACGTGGTGTACTTCACTTATCCTACTAATATTATAAATGTGAAAGTTTTAGTTTAGATGTTTGGATGTTTGTTGCTCAATCACGCCAAAATGGCAGAACGGATTTGGCTGAAACTTGACACACCGTTACTTAGTAGCCTGGAGAGGAACATCTGCTACTTTTTATCCCGGAAAAATATCGCATTCCCGCGGGATAACGTCGTGAAGTCCACGCGGGCGAAGCCGCGGGCGGAAAGCTTGTGTTATCTAAAATGATGACAGAGACAACAACAGATTTACTCCAGGTGTAATTTAGCACCACGTTTAGTAAGGGGGTTCATAACTAAAACATCCTCGTTAATTCAGCTTTTGAAATTCATATGAAATGAAGCTCTATGGTCCGGGATAGATAGCGTCAAATAAAGAGACTGTAACTTTAACGAATGGATACGAAACTCCCATATGTCAGTTTTATAATCTCCGTCCTTTTGTTGTGATATCTCTATTTACGGAATATTCCACTTACATTTTGGCTAAGCAAAGATGAAACGAACATTTGTTGACATTCGTAATAGGCGTATGGTGGAAGGTTTGGAAGATATCTGCATTGAATATACAACTAAAGTGGTATTGCAGACAGGAATTGTAAAAGTGGAAAAAATTTACCGGGGAGAGGGATATTGAAGCATTTTATTTTATCTAGTGGCAAAAATATTAAATGTAGTTCAAATAAGCAACAAAAGTATGATAGACAGAAAATGGCTGCGTAGAAAATAACGCAGGCGGGCAAAAAATCCGAAACTTGATACAGTAGCCGGAGCAAGAAAACTGTATCCAAAGTTTACACGGGCTTAGTACTTGGCATTTAGTAGCTTGTCTTGATAAGTGACAAGTGAGAATTTAAATGTTTACACGCTGGTGTTAGTAAATGGTATTAGATTGACATTTGTTTGAAATGGATCGCCGCCACCTTATTTTGCGTAATGAGTCGTCGTTTCAATATTTGTCACTAAGCACCTGCGAGCGAGACGATTCGTAATGACTCTCGAGAACAATTTATAGATATAGTTTTTAAAATTTTTTCTTTTTTGGATTCACAATGCAATTTTTATGGTTGAAAAATGGAAAATGAAGTATTTAGAAAAAATCGACCCGTCTCACAACCAGCTCCGATGGGACTCGAACCCACAATCTTTCGCTATCCGGGCGACTGCTCTAACCACTGAGCTACGGAGTCGTACGGAGCTCAGTGGTTAGAGCAGTCGCCCGGATAGCGAAAGATCGTGGGTTCGAGTCCCATCGGAGCTGGTTGTGAGACGGGTCGATTTTTTCTAAATACTTCATTTTCCATTTTTCAACTTATAGATGAGATGGATCGATAGTTCTTCAAGAGGGTCTTATCGCCCTTCTCGAAGAACAGCATCACATCACTTCTGCTCCTTGCCTTTGGCGTTTTGCCCTCGAGCATGACAGAGTTGAAAAGCTTCTGGAGGACCTTAAGTATCGGCTTACCATCCGCTCTCAGAAACTCTGTTGTGATTCCGTCATCATCCGCCGGCGCCGCCTTATTGTTTTTAAGCTGCTTGAGAGCCATTCTAATCTTGTACAGGCTGACGTCCTGGGATATCTTCTGTATAGTGTTACCCAACACCATACAGCTTTGCTCTTGGATCTTTAGCCTTGCTTTCAACCGGTCTTTGCGTGAAGTACAGCTGCCCATATAAACTGTCGATCATCCTCAGTATTCAGGTGTTGATGGAATGATACTACCGTCGTCAGTTCTCAGTCTATAAAATTTCAATCCTACTATCCTATCCAATCCTACTAATATGTCGTGTCTTCAATAATAACGCCAGTTTACTTTTCTAAAGGTTTTTATTACTGAGCACAAATGTAGCCGACATATTTCACACCAGAGAGAGAGCGAGGTAGATGGCGCGAGCGAGACATAGTATTTATGGCTGCGTTCCGATAATACAACACTATAGATGCGTTCATATACCACACTCTCCGCCGCATTAAATATTACATGTTATACATAAAATATTTGTAGTGAGGTACTAGAAGTAATACAAAGAAGTTCCGTATTACATAGAAATTTTACAGACAAAACTAAGCTAAACTATAATATAATAATATAATATAATATTTTTTATTGTCCAAAAACAGCACAAAAATAACAGATTCACAATATAATATTACAAATACATGCTAACCAAACAGTTTTACTCTGCCTCCTAGTTTAGGTTAGCCTGTATTCTAGGAGACAGATCCTTCCCTTTAAATAGTTCTTTAGCACAAAAATTATAAACAAATTCTTGTTACTTAAACAACAATAGTGATTGGACTAATTAAAATTTAAAAAATTAACTAATAAATTACAACAAACAAAAATTATAAATTTGTGAATGTGCGTATGTGTGTATGTGTGTGTGTGGGCTTGCGTGTGTGTGTGAGTGTGTATATTTATGGTATATTTGTTAGTGCATATATGTGTGCGCGCGTGTGGCTGCTTGAAATAGGTAAGTAAGTACTAAGTTTAATTAATTAGGTACCTACGTTAAAAATTTAATTCAATTTTGTTATAAATTGTTTCTTTTATAAGTGTGTAATTTATTTTTAAGTTTAATAAAGATGAGTTAAAAGTTGTTCAGTTTTGTCATAGTCTAGCCGTAGTAACCAATTTCGTACTTTTGCTTTACATGTGATTTTTTGTAGGTTGTAGATTTCAATGTTCTTATTCACTCTGTTATACAAGTGTGGTCCTAAGTAGCATGAGAACCTTTTATAGAAGGTGGTTTTATATTTAGCTATTGTACATATTTTTTTAGCTCTTCTTCTGTCAGTGCCTAAACGTGATTGATCAAAAAATAATTTAGAGTGTTGTTTCAAAACAGTTTTTAAAATGAATAGCTGTCTAATGGTAAGTAAACCACATAATCTATACAACTCAGTTGTACAAAATCTATAAGGCTTGAAAGTCATCACTTTCAGCACAGATCTCTGAACCCTTTCTGTGGACAATAGTCTAGTTTTACATGTTCCACCCCATACCACAATGCAGTATGAGAGAATTGACTGGCATAGTGCGTAGTAAACGGTCTTAAGTACATTTAGATCAGCCACAAGACGTAGACTTTTCATGACCCAAATAACTTTTCTTACTTTAGAATTCAGATTTTCAATCTGTCGTGTCCAGGATAGATGGTTATCTATTTCAACACCTAGGTATCGAATATGCGTTGCTTCCGCTACTTGAGCGCAAGAACAGGGTTGAGATAGAACACCGCGACATGTATGTGCTTGAATACCAAAGTGCAAATTAGGTTGTGTTCTACTATTAATAGAAAAGGCGACATACTTAGTTTTGACAACGTTAAGTGACAACAAGTTTCTATTTAGCCAAGAAATAACCACACCCAGACTTTCCTCAGCATGTTTACGAGTCTCATCCCAAGTATCTCCATAGTATACAAGAGCTGTGTCATCTGCAAAGGCAAAAACCTTACCATTTACAGGAGTATGAAGACACAGCTCATTAATGTAAACCAAGAAGAGACTAGGTCCGAGAACGCTGCCTTGTGGTGTTCCGTAAGTGATGGGCATTTCAGTACTAATATATTCACCAATTTTAACGCATTGGTGGCGATTAGTTAGATAATCCTCAAAAATCTTTAGTGGCACTCCACGAATACCTACATTCTCTAACTTGTTCAGCAGAATGGGAATTGAGACGGTGTCAAAAGCCTTGGCTAAGTCTAAAAATATTCCAATACACTTCTTTCCTTTGTCGAGATTGTTAACTATGCATTCTGTTAAATTACTGACAGCATCTTCGGTCGACTTACCGGCTCTAAATCCAAATTGTGATTCTGCTAGTAGATTTTCATTTTCCAGATATTTAATTAGTTGTTTATTAAGAAGCTTTTCAAAAACCTTAGATAGTGCCGGCAAGACCGATATGGGTCTATAATTATTGACATCGTCTCTATTCCCCTGCTTGAATACAGGCGTTATCAGTGCTTTCTTGAATAGGTTTGGAAATACACCGCTAGCCAAACATTGATTAAAAATATAAGTCAAAACTGGTACGATAAAATGACTCGCCAATTTCAGAAAACGAGCAGAGATACCGTCCCACCCAGCGGCTGATTCATTCTTGAGATTCATTATTGTTTCATAAACCTCATTATCGTCTATGTTAAGCAGTACAAAAGATTTCAAATGACTCTGTGATTTAATGGAACAAGGTCTTGAAGAGGTTTTAGGAACTTTCTGAGCAAGCTTCTGGCCTATTGTAGAAAAGTAGAAATTAACATCATTTAGAGAGTCTATGGGTCCATACTGATTTGTACTCAGCAATTCTTTTGATTGACATTTAGTAATACTTGTGTTAGTCACACTCTTAACTGTTTTCCAAATATGTTTGGGATTGTTACTTTTTACTAGCTCTGATCTATAATACGATTGTTTTAATTTTTTGACAATATTGCAATAAAAGTTACGATATCGGCGAAACGTAATTTGCGCTATTTCATCATCTGGATTATTTTTTGCTATTTTCTGAAGTTTATTACGGTGTCGCATACATCGCAAAATACCAGAAGAAATCCAAGGTTTTAGAATTCTTTTACTCCGTGGAATCGCACATGCTCTTCTGTTATCCGTTAGTACTTTTCTTAAAATTGTTATAAGAGACTCAGTTGCCACATTTGGATCTTTTATAGAGTAAATTAATGAAAAATCTATATTTTCTAATTGTTTTAAAGCATTGGTGTAATCAATCTTTGTTAGAGTAAATGATTTGTTTTTTAGAATAGGATTTGTAATAAAGTTAAGGAAAGTTGGTTGATGATCGGTAAATGCGGATTTAAAAACAAATGTCTGAGAAGACGCATATCCTTTTAGCATTACATGATCGAGGCAATTTGCTTCTCTAGTTGGAAACGTGTGGGCAGGTATGACTCCATGCTCCGCCAGTAAATTTAGATAGTTATCTTTCCTAATATCCTTACTATAAGCTTTAATGTCTATGTTAATGTCTCCAATAATACAAATATTTTTATATGATTTAAATTTAAGCAGAATAGAATTAAGAGAATTTAGAAATACATCAATTTTATGAATTGATGGTGATCTATATATAGCGATTAAAATAGTATCATTATTAACTATGAGAACCAAACAGTTAGCTTCGCTAAGATCTGGCTCTTCAATGATGCAATCAATGCTATCACTAGTGTAAACCACTATCCCATCATTTTGATTTCGGCATATGTTTGAAAATGCTAGAGTGTATTTCTCGTAACGAGGAATTGGTTTATTGCAGTTAGTCCAGGTTTCAGTGAGAATCACTATATCACATTTCACTCTCAGCGCAGCCAGTAAAACTTGAAATGAGTCGAAGTTCTTGTATATACTTCGGATATTTTGGGCAATTATTTTTAAACTATACCTATCATCCTTTATCTTAATTGCCAAATCATCTAGATCTATAAGTTCGCTATGGTATGGCTGCAATTCATCGATGTCATTTAGTAAGTCTCTTGTATTAGCCATTTAGAAAAGGTTTATTCAAAACAATATATAAGTTGAAGTTTCCGATTGTTGAAAGGTTACAAAGAAAATTTAAAGAAATTATAATATAACGATGATTCATTGTAACGCTAGTAATACTGATATGACTTTTAGTACCCGTTTTGTTGCAGGACATATGGTATTTGTGTTTTATTGTGACATTATTGTGTATGAACTTGAATATTTTAAATGTTGTAATGCGGAGTAAATGTATTATTATGTGTGTGTATGTATTGTTACAAATTCTGAACAAAAAGTTTATAACAAAGTAAAATAAAAATGAAAACATGCAAAATAATTGGAAAAGAATAACGTATAAAGCTAGTCATTTAGGAGATAGTTTTTGCAAGTCAGATGTGCAGTCGATCCTGGTTGCCGGTTTTCCTTCTTCTTTACGTAAGTAAATTCTTCCTCCCGCAATCCAACAGAAGGCGTAGTGATTATCTTTACTGAATTGACGACAGGAATAATACAGTTTTCTTGTTTCACTTGTTACATGTTCCGATATATAGACCGGTTGTAGCGGAGTCTTGAAATCAAGATGTCTGGTGTTTAATTTCTCATCTCTATGATCCTGATTAAATTGTTTTAATTTCTTAATTAAGATTTCCTTTTTAATTACACTTGAAAGTTGCAATATTATTGGTTTATTTTCCGATTTAGTGTTAATTCGACGAACGTCATAGATGTCAGATGCATTTATTTCTACATCAATTACTTTTCCTATTTTTTGTGCAACTCTTACCAAGTCAGACTTAGTCTCAACGGACAACTTAGGAATGTTTTTAATTTCTATGCTGGAGGATCGCAAATTTCGCTCAAGGAAATCAATGCGGTTCTCTAAAGATTTTATATATGTTTTATTTCTGTCACGTTCTTCTTCCAAAACGGCGAACTTTTTTAATAAATCGTCATATTTGTTTGACATGAATTCAAGCGAGGCGGTAATTGTCGAATTTTGGTCTTTAATTTCATTCATAGTTTTTAATATTATGTTATTCTTTGCGTCCTGTTTATTAGCCCACTCACCAAACATTTGTTCAAATAATAATCTTGATGACTCGTCCGGCTGGTCAAGACTGAGTTTGCCATCACCTTCACGCTTTCGTTTAATGTTGCGCTGAGACACATACGTGGTTTCATCCAGTTCGAAGTCACGGTGCAAGTTCGTACGTAAGTATCATACTCTCCGCCGCATTAAATATAACACGTCATACATAAAATATTTCCAGTGTTTAGTACTAGAAGTAGTACAAATATGCCAGTATTACATAGAAATGTTACGGGTAAAACTAAGCTAGAGCACTTACGACTGCAACACATCAATTTTTCAGGCTACGTTGCATTTTTCCACCTGCACTGAATAAATTGAAGTAAGTACATACTTAATAATAAACTTAAATCAAGAAAATTTTACATTTAATTACATTAGATACACATACACATACAATATTACAATGTGTTCGTCTATTCGGATAGACTACTATTACATTTAATGATTTGGTTAATATGCCTTTTCCATATAGAACCGTCAACATCAATTACATAAGTTACATTAGGTACTGATTCCCTTGTAATAATTCCTTCAATCCAAGGTTTATGTCCCCTGCGATAATCTCGGACCATAACTTTTTCCCCTACAAAAAAACTTATATTCCTATTCCCTGATGTATAAATTACTTGCTTTTGTAACATTTCATAGGATTTATCAGAGATGGAGGGTGGTCTTAATAATGAGAACCTAGTCTTTAAGTCCCTCCCTAACATTAGTTTAGCAGGTGTTGCCCCAGTAGTACTGTGAGGCAAGTTCCTGTAGTCAAAAAGAAATAAGTTAATTGCTGAAGGTAATGGTATTCCATTTTCTTTGATTTTAGTAACATGTGATTTAAAGGTTTCTACGAATCTCTCGGCAGCTCCGTTAGTTGCTGGGTGATAAGGTGGTGAAAAGGTGTGTTTTAGATTTATCATTTTACAATAATTTTCAAATTCAGCACTTGTGAATGTAGGCCCATTGTCTGTAACTAAATGAGAGGGATAACCGAACCGAGCAAATAAGGTTTTAAATGTTTCTATTGTGCGGGTTGCATTTATTGTGGGCATCTCAAAAATTTCAGGCCACTTTGAATAAGCATCAATAACTACTAGGTACATTTTATTATAAAAAGGTCCTAAAAAATCAGCATGGAGTCTGTACCAAACTGAAGGTGGTACAGGCCATGGTTTTAATTTAATTTTTGGTGGGTTTTTGTGATTTTTTAAACATATTAGACAGTTACTTGTAATTTTTTCAATTTCAGCATCTAAATTGGGCCACCAAAAGAAAGAACGAGCCAGTTGTTTCATGCGGACAATCCCAAAATGGCTTTTATGTAATTCTACTAAAACAGATTCTTTTAATGTTGTTGGTATAATGATTCTATAACCCCAAAATAAACATCCTCTGTCCAAACTGAGTTCATTTTTCCTATTATGAAATGGTAATATATCTTTATCTATTAAATTTTTTTCAGGCCATCCATCCACCATATATCTGTTTATTTTTGTCAAAATGTTATCTTTTATTGTTTCTTGTTGAATGAGTTTCCAATCTAACTGTTTTATTTGTGAATTATTTAATTGAAAAATGTTACTTATTTCTGCACTTAAACAAATGGAATGTAGATTTATTTGTTCTGTATTCGATTCAATTTCTGAGCGGGACAAAAAATCAGCAGGGTTGAATTTACTTTTAATATGTCTGATTTTATAGTTGAAAGCTGATAAAAATATAGCATAGTGCTGCAGCCTTTTTGCTGCCATCTTTGGAATACACTTTGTGGGGCCAAATATTCTAACAAGTGCAGCATTATCTGTTTCTAACTCAAAACAGTGACCATATGTGTAATTATAGAATTTGGTTACACCATAAAAATTAAGTTCAAAAACTAAAACCCGACTACTGAAAAATCACTCTTTAAAAGTATGAAACAAGAAAATATTCTCATCTGAAATTGCCGTGGTCGTATGCCACTTTTCCCCAGAATGAAAATATTGTTTTGTTATATTATAAAGTCGTGGGCATACGACCACGGCAATTTCAGATGAGAATATTTTCTTGTTTCATACTTTTAAAGAGTGATTTTTCAGTAGTCGGGTTTTAGTTTTTGAACTTAATTTTTATTATGTAAATTTTTTTCTCAAGTGGTGTCAAGTTTAATCCGTGTGTGTATGTGTGTGTTACAATCATTTGTTTTATTGGGTTTTGTTAAAGGATTATAGCGTGTTTAGTCTTATTGGAACCAGAATTAAGTCTATTTATTTGTCAACGAAAGAAAAATATAGGTCATAGATTTCGTTTTTGTTGATAAAATGTTTTTCGAAAATTTTACGACTTTTGTTTCTGTATACGTAAATCACATTTTTCAAAATTTTTACTAGAACTTTCTTACCATCGCAAATATTTTACAATGTTGCTACAGTTATCCAGCTATCTAAAACAGTTTTCCGTTTTTCGTAGAAGTACTTCAATAGAACGTAAAGAGTGTTTTTGTAAACGTTGCGTCATGCACCCGCGGAGGGGCGCGGGGCGATAAAAAACCCTGCTCTTCTTCGTTTGTGAAATCCGAGACGGGCCGCGCATTCAGGTCGTTAATGAACATACATAGGTACAAATCAAGCCCCGTTAAAGTAAAGAGGTTAAGTTTGGTTTGGTTACAACCAACCGTGCAGTTCGATTGCAGTCGGTGTGCAGTTCACACGACTGCACGCCGACTGCAATTGAACTGCAATCGGACTGCGCGTTTGGTTTGCAGTTCTATTGCAGTCGTGTCAACTACCATTCAAACTGCACCTGATCTGCAATTTGCGGTTGGATTGCAGTTGAAATGCGGTCCGTCTGTCTAGAGCCTTAGAATTACAATCCTACTAATATTATAAATGTGAAAGTTTAGATGTTTGGATGTTTGGATGTTTGTTACTCAATCACGTCAAAACGGCTGAACGGATTGGGCTGAAATTTGGGACACAGATACTTTATAGCCTGGAGAGGAACATAGGCTACTTTTTATCCCGGAAAAATATCACATTCCCGCGGGATAACGTCGTAAAGTCCACGCGGGCGAAGCCGCGGGCGGAAAGCTAGTATTAAATAAAATTCACCGCGGCGCCACTTTGGCCTAGCCTATCGCCTTTAATTTATGCACTTCAAGTTAGCAGCCTCACAACAGAAATGGATGGTTTTGACTATGTCAAAAAATACTGTATAAATAGTGCTAAATAGTGATAAATACTATATGACTATGTGATACTTTGGTTCAAAAAATATTTGAGTATCTTGGTGAGGCTGCTAACTTAACGTCAAGTTAGCAGTCATCTCAAGAAATACTGTTCTCATCAATGTGATTTATATGACAAAAAATACTGTATAAATAGTGTATCGTATTTGCAAAATTTCAATAGGAGTGCTTTAATACAAGACGAGATATTAAGGTCTCTAAGTGGGCTGCTAACTTGACGTTTCTTGCAATGGCGATAAAAGGGAAACGGGTACAAGTTTTAAATAAATAATTACTTGAAAAATACTGCTTGAAATAGTGATTCTAGGGGTATACATAAAAAAAGAATTCTTCTTTGCTATTTTCAAGAAATCTAATGTTAACTTCTACGTTATACTCTGAATATTATGTTGACGATCAATGTTGAACTTTACTCCACAGTAATAGGGTTTAAAATTTATTTCAATCGTGAGGTGCGTACTATCGAGCAAAAAAGTGAAATATACATTTTTTTATTGTGTCAATATATACGGATCTTACAAACTCTGACAGACTTCTGATATTGCTTACGCACTTTGCACTACGTCCGATCCGAATCCGATCCGAATTCAGAATTCAATTCGAATCAGTCAAATGACGGATCTAAAAAACTGTGATCCGGTCAAAAGTATAGTACCTATATGGCGGAGTTCACAGGTTTATATTTTGACTATCCTTCCGACCGTATCCTTATACCACTGGGGGCAATTTTCCCCACCACGTTGCCTTGGAGGCAACTTGCCTCACTCCCCATGTCCCTGGGGCAACTTGCCCCACCACATACCCTGGGACAATTTGCCCAACCATATGGCCTGGGGCAATTTGCCCCACCATATGCCCTGGGGCAATTTGCCCCACCACATGCCCTTTGGGAAACTTCCCCCACCCAATAGCCCTGGGGGCAACTTGCCCTACCCTATGTCCCTGGAGGCGGCAAGTTGCCATCCCCTGGCCCTAAGGGCAAAACGCCAAGGGCAACTTGCCCCACCAAATGCCCTGGGGACTATGTGCCCCACCCCAAGTTGCGTCAAACAGGGCCCTGTAAATACAATTACAATTTACAAATATGTAAATTCGGTTAAACAGGGCCCTGCTCGTGCGCAGCTCGGATACCGTTCAGATATCTGTTCGGAATGGAGATACACGGATGACGGATAGAATACGAATGACTGATATCGGATCTAGTGCGTAACTACCATATAAATAGTTCTATGACTACGCTCCTGCGTAGTCCGTAGGACCGTTATTTGACTGATACGAATCGAATTCGAATCGAATACGAATCGGACGTAGTGCACAACCGCTCTGAGTAAACAAAATCATGCCATCTCACGGTGTTTCTTTGTACACACTTCGGCACATCAGACTATACATGTTGACCTTAAGACCTCCTTTATGCCCTACATTATAAAATCTGTTATCGCAGTTCAAATGTTGAACTTGATATGCTGTCGAGTGTACCTACTATGTCAGTGACTCTCGTTTGCCCTGGCGATGGCGTTCCCAAATGTACGTCAAGAAAAAATAACATGATGTAAAAATAGTGATTCTGTTTTATTTATTTATTTTAACTTTGTTAAAGTTAATATTTATTTAACGTGTTAAATTAATTGTTAGAACTTTTAACGTCTGCCACTCACTATCCAAAACTATGAGATTGATTCGAGTCTACTTCTTTGTCTGCAGTGGCGGTGTTCTTCCGGGTTTCGCCAAATTAATTCAAGTCACAAATGACAATTGCTTGACATATTATCAATCAATCAATCAAATCCTTTATTTCAGGCGAGGCCCATAAAAATGTTAGTAACAATATCTTAAGACTAGTGTTAGTAAATTACAACAATTAATAATCATTAGAATATAAAATTAAACCAAAATAAATCAAAATAAATCAAATCAAATTAAATTCAATATTACATTATTATTATAGTATAGTATTTGTCACAGTGTGAGCACGAACCCACCTTTGAAACAGAGGTATGTCCTATCTGTCAACAAATACCTTAAGGATGCTGTTACTGCTGCCACGCAACCGAGACAGCGCGGAGGCGCACCGTTTCCTCACTATCGCATGGAAGCCGTCAACACGAGCTTCTGCAAACATGTTGGTTATTATGTTTCTATATACGATTTATTTATGTGTCATTTAAAATGACTGGAATAAAAAAATTGACTATATCAGTACCTACGTCTAAATAAAACTGTACACGACTGTACCTAAAATAGTCGCGTAGCCGGAAAAAAATTACTTATGATAATTCTAAAAGTTTTCATTTTTGCTGAGCGTATAGATTATGTGGATTGTGAGCTATTTTTGAAAAATTAGAAGTTTTATGACAATGCTTTAGGTGTGGTATAATAGGTATTTCGTAATATTTCGCGTATCGTATGTATATAATATTAAAGTTTGAAATGTTTAGTGTTTCATAATAAGAACTATCTTGGCTTCATTTTGTAAAATTATTAGAAAGTTAATATATGTGTAACTGCGTAAATCAAAAAATCACTAATTTGTCTTTGAATAAAATTTTAAAATTTCTGAAATCATTTAAGACTTTTATTGGTGTGATGTATCTGCTGAACAAAAGTTTAGAAATATGAGTAGTGTGCTTTATTAATAGTTTCATTTTTCTTTCGTAACAGACGCAATAATGAATTAAAATTGATAAAATCGCTCTTACATGACCTTTTCAATCCGCTTATATACTACACAAAAAATTAGAAACATATATAATGTGCATTTTGTTTAATTTACGGATTCATTATTGCGCTAACATACGAGTAATGCGAGATGCGGGCGGGTGGCCGCAGACTGCCACGCGCCGCCTATGTTGCTTGGAGAGAGTTGTTTAGTATCATTTTGGTATCCCTTTAAATTATATTAATCTCGACGATACGAAAATTTTTATTAAGATGCTTAAGGTCATTCGAACGATTATGATTGATAATCGTAATCATCAAAATTATGATTACGACTAATTAGTTTTAATCATTAGTCATGACTAACTTTTTAACCATTAATTTAAAATGTTAATCTGATTAACGACTATATAACATTTTGCCAACACTGATACATAGATTTAGTTGTAAACGGAAGCGTTAGTAAATTTCGGCAGCTATTTAAAGGCGTGCTTTGACTATGCGCGTAAGCGTCTCGACTGGAATACCAAAGCTGCAAAGGTATCAGGTTCAAATCTCTGACCGCACTTACTGTTTTTGAACTCGATTTCCAGTAGGTACAGTTCATGTTCATGAGCTGGAAAAATATAGCCCACAAAGTAACATTTTGTTCATTTTATAACTTCCACTTTTTGTATACTGGAGAACTTTTTGATATTTATTTTCCGGGATAGATAAACAGATTAAATGATAAGATTTCCAGTTTTTTATAGTACTGAAAAACTTTTGGATATTTCGGGGATGGATAAACAGAGGAAAATGATAAGATTTTCTACAATTCGTGCAGTTTATAAATTCATCACTTCCATCAGAATCTTCATTTGTGCAACAACCCCATGATAATTGCGACATTTTGGTATCTAGCTAGCTTTTATTAAGTATCTCTTATTTCTACAAAAATTAAAAAAATTAAAAGATGTCTCGTGTTTAAATTAATCTCATCAAAAACATAAAATATGTGAAGTGAGAGCCAACTTCAATATTAGGAAATATGCCTTGGTTGTTGACTTCAACGACAAAAGATGTGAGATCTAAATGGGTGCCAAGTTTAACGGTCAGTCCTGAAAATTTAGTACTTACATAAAATGTTTCATAACAACTTAAAATATAATTTCTTCTTATAACTTAGGATAATATATTGAAGCCTAAGGTCTGACTTGGCTAGTTCTCGTATACGAATTATTATTAGGTACTTACTGAAACAGTCATGGAAGAGCCCTATGTTCATCTCTAGTTTCTAGTCTACCAGCAAGCCAAATTTTCGGAAGAATACAATAAGAACTTCGGCTTTAGAGCTGGCGAAGGCTATAATATATATATAATTCGTATATGAAAACTAGCCAAGTCAGACCTTAGGCTTCAATATATTATCCTAAGTTATAAGAAGAAATTATATTTTAAGTTGTTATGAAACATTTTATGTAAGTACTAAATTTTCAGGACTGACCGTTAAACTTGGCACCCATTTAGATCTCACATCTTTTGTCGTTGAAGTCAACAACCAAGGCATATTTCCTAATATTGAAGTTGGCTCTCACTTCACATATTTTATGTTTTTGATGAGATATCATTACTTTTTGTAGAGAAATTATTAGTAGGTACCTACTTATTCATAATAAATTAATACCAAATGTTTCAGTATATTTTATTTGGCCAGTTATATTACTTTGCCCTTGTGTATCAGCTACTGACAATGAAACTAATTTTATGCTCGTGTTTGGTGTGGACGTAGAAATATCATTTTTATCAGATTTTCTTATTTCCAACAGTTTCTTTTTCCTAGTCGTAATAGTGTATGGTGTTTTGCTCGACGAAGTTGCAGTAGGTATCTAATTTTCCTGAGCAGATATTGCATTTCCATTTGCGTTTTGATTCTGGTTTCATTAAGCGATAAAGCTTTCCGGACAAACTCGTATCTTTTGCCGCACAATGCACTAATATAGAATCCTTGGCAGTATCAAATAATACTATATAATTATTACTACGTAGCCACTGACCTCTATTATTTATACACTGGACAGGCTGTCTCCATACAAATTACAGCTAATTTTGTGTGGCAATTTAAAGCGCCGCCACTACGAGTGTCCCGAGAACTAATTTTGACACAATCATTACCGCAGTCGACAATATTTATGTCAGCCAGTCCAGTGTGTAAATAATAGAGGTCAGTGTATATAGCAGTAGTTTGTCTTTTACATTTATCATTTAGCGCCATGTCTTGACAATTTATGGATGTAGCCGTTTTTGTTGACATCTAATCTTGCTTATTGATTCTTTATTTGCTAACTAGCTTAAGCTGACCCGGTAAACGTTGTTTTGTCATATAAATTATAGCGGACTAAAGTAGAATAAATAATAAGAAGACTATGTCTAGTGTGTGTGTTTATACACCAAAAGTTGCCTACACCAGACGATAGATAGCGCTAGTTAGGTATACACTACCAATAAAAGGGCCAAGATTGGTCTCTACTTCCTACATATATAAATTACTCTGTAAAGTAGAGTGCGCGTCAGATAATTCTGCGCGCATGCGCGACTGGTGCATTTTTGGCGCTAGTTACAGTACATTATTTATGCTAAGCTTATGGAAAAGATTAGTATTCGATTTTGACCGCGCGCAGACGTCAGTGATTACATACTCTTTGGAAGCGGCCACGGAAGAGATGCCAGTTTTCCAGTTTTGTATCGAAGTTATAGTCTCACAGTTTACACTCCATTTGGTGTATATACACACACATATGCAAATTACAAAGGCATATAAACACAGACACACACATAGGCATAGTATACATATTATTTATTTATAAGGAAACTCAGTGTAAATGAAACATAGGTTAACACTGCACCATTTATTAACAATAAAACAACAAATATGCATCACTAAAGGCATTAAAAATGTTCAAAGAAGTCTTTTTTCAAACACAGCACATCACCAAAGAATTCTATATAACACTCAACACAAACGAGTCTTTTTCTCAAAAAACGGTAGGTACTCCGAGCAACGAAACTATATAATTGCTAACGGAATTACGGATCTTTACGAAACAGCAAATAACAAATTTAACAAACAAAAGTATAATTTAGATTATTTGACATTATTTTCCATAAGTACACTTTAATCTCTTTAAAGTTAATACCCTTCCATCAACTTTCAACAATATAGTATAGAAAAAAAGGATTTTTCTCTTCATTTCTATACTGTGGGTGGGTATATTAACTTGGAGCCATCTATCGTTGACTTTAGTGAATTATTTATGTGCAAAGTGTGCACCTACAGGGAGAACATAGCAACTTTCGCATTTTTTGGCTTCTCGTTTAAATGTATGAAGATTGCGCCCCCTGGTGGTCGGGTTAAAGTACTATGCTCCGTTTTGACGTGAAAGAAGGACAAACAAACAAACAAACACACTTTCACATTTATCATTACGACTCCGTAGCTCAGTGGTTAGAGCAGCCGCCCGGAAAGCGAAAGGTCGTGGGTTCGAGTCCCATCGGAGATGGTTGTGAGATGATGGTCGATTTTTTCTAAATAAGTACTTCATTTTCCATATTTTAATAATAAAAATTGGACTGTGAATGCAAAAAAGTAAAAATTTCAATAACTTTATAATTTATATTAATATTAATAATTAATAAATAATAATATTATGGATATCGTGCTAGACGGCGCAAGTTTGTAATTAATTTAACGCGAGGACAAAAAAGTATTTGGGTAATCTGGGGTTCGAACTTGGTTCTCTCGAGTCCTCAATATTGAATGGCCACTACGCCGTTGGCGCTAGCCGAACTTCAAGAGGTATGACGAATTATTGGTATATAACAGAATAAAAACTATTACAAACTTATATTTGTACTTCATCTAATACAAGATCTTATACAGGATAAGTGCATAGGGAACGCAAATATAAGTTTGTCAACGTTTTATTTAAAAAAAATACTAGTTTCGGATTTTTTCCTTTGTATTCACCAGATTACCTGTCTGCATGCCAAATTTCAGCTTTCTAGGTCATCTGGAAGTGGGTTATAGTTTTGATTATAGGTGAGTCAGTGATAAAAATAACGATTTTTGAACGTAAATATCTAAATAACTGTTTGAGGTGTGTATATAAAATTTGGAGCACATATTTATCTCGCTAGTCTCAATACATAAGCAAAATTTGACATGTTTCTGTGTAATAGTTTTTGAGTTATGAGAGAGTCAAAAGTGGCTCCAAATGGTTCGTGTTAAGATACACACGGTGCTGCTCGCCAGTTCTGTTTTCTTTTGAACTTGGCTGATACGCTGCCGCGTATCCAGATGTGTAAAGTGTTGAAAAGAAAAAAATAAGTAAAGCGCAAAGAGCTCTAATAGATTTGAACTCTGGATCCCTGTCGACTTATTTTGTAATGAGTCTGTGACAGTACATGCCGAGCTGTTAACGCATTGATATAGGTGATGAAAATAAGGATCACTTCATGGGTATAATTATTTTTGTAAACAAGAAAGATTTTATAAAATTGTCACCTTTGCAACACACGCGACGCGACCCGATCGCTCGTGGGAAGAACGGCAACGGATCGAAGTATAATCGGCGAGCTGGCAACGTAGCCGCACAAACAGAACTAAACCACTAAACTTTCAACTAAGTATGGTCGGCAGGTAGGCACAGAGGAAAAAAAATACTAGTGAGGTAGGTACGTTAGAGCTAGGTAGTTTAGAGTCACACATAGGGCGCTTGTGCACTACACGGAATTTTACCGTCCGGCAGTCCGTTATTTTACGGTCCTGGCTACAAAATTGGACGGCCGGACGGTAAAATTCCGTGTAGTGCACAAGCGCCCTATGGAATCATAAAAATACCATTTCGTGATAGGAGACAGGAGTCGTCTCGGCTCAGCCGAGCGCGCAACTTGACCTAACCTACACAATTCGCGCGCCAGTGGGGCTGTAAAGTCATAAATTTGTAAATTAAACAAAATGCACATTATGTGTGTTTCTAATTTTTTGTGCGGATTGAAAAGGTCATGTAAGAGCGATTTTATCAATTTTAATTCATTATTGCGTCTGTTACGAAAGAAAAATGAAACTATTAAAAAAGCACACTAGTCATATTTCTAAACTTTTGTTCAGCAGATACATCACACCACTAAAAGTCTTAAAATATGATTTCAGAAATTTTAGAATTTTATTCATAGACAAATTAGTGATTTTGTGATTCACGCAGTTACACATATATTAACTTTCTAATAATTTTACAAAATGAAGCCAAGATAGTTCTTATTATGAAACACTAAAAATTTCAAACTTTAATTTTATATACATTACGTTACACGAAATATTACGAAATGCCTATACCATACTCATAGCACTGTCAGCAAACTTCTAACTTTTCAAAAATAGCTCACAATACACATAATCTATACGCTCAGCAAAAATGAAAAATTTTAGAATTATCAAAGCAAAATATGGAAAAATGTAAAATGCAAAGTATGGAATTTAGTGTCCCACGACCGGACTAAAATCGAATGTATGGTAGAAGTTATCTATTTCTGTTGTGAGGCTGCTAACTTGACGCACATATTATCAATATCACAAGTACTTGAGCTTAGAATTAGATGTGTCTCATTCTACCTACACTTTAAGGCTTTACCTAATATTACTACGATAAAATCCGCCCAACTTTGTACCCATGCATTCGTATTTCAAAACGACGTCTATGTGAGGAGGTCGGAGTCCCGGGAATTTGTTTCAAGCAATAAAACTGGGAGGGCAAGATAACCGATCGTTAAATTTTTCCCTCCTACGCTCCAGAGAGGTAATTTCCGGTTCGGCCTGCGTAGAGTGTTGGGTCTATTAAGATTGACTGAGGGCGAGCTGTTACACCGAATAGTAATACTGATATATTGATGATTGGAGAATACGTGCAGTACTTTAAAGGTTATATGTTTGGACTACACAACAAATTAAAGATTGAAAGTTTTGATTAAAACGCGTTGAAATTGATTCGACTAAAATTATTAAGGCTAGGATTCCCTAAAATAGGGTATTTTAAATTATGGATTACTCGCAAATCACAAGTACCTTAAATTTGGAAAAAATATATGTTATTTTACAGTTATTTATCTAGTGCATCGGGCCTATTTTATTAGTGATATTTTACTGTATCAAATAAAATTCCAAACATCCGTCTAATCGTAATCCAAATATCCTATTACTTGCAGAAAAATATACGAAAATAATTGTCTTTGAATAGCTGAGTGATTCCAGCCGTTATGAGTTATTTTTTTTATTTTTTTATTTTTAATTGAATTTTAAGTGATTTTTGATTCGCGGGGCGCTCGCGAGTTCACTCTTTACTGCCTCCTGCCGCTGGGTCCACGCGAAGTGAATCGCGCGCGGCCGAGCAAGCGTTAGCGTGCCTATTTCGGTCGATCATTGTTTGTCGGCAATAGGGTAAACCAGCCGGCCTAGCATGAGCGGCTTATAACGCGCGATATGATATGGTACGGCATACCGTCTTGCTTACACCTTAGTGGGGTAAGCAAGACAACTTGCCGTACCATATCATATCGCGCGTTATAAGCCGGTCATGCTAGGCCGGCTGGCATACGTGCCCCAGTCGATAACGCGCCCCACTCGCAAAACTCACAGATGCATTTTGAATTTGGCGCTAATTTGACCCGAACACGTCAGTATGCCTGGTTTACCCTAGTCGAAAACCGGCTTAGAGGCCACACACTAGCAGCACGTTAATAGTCGTAAGTTTTAGGTCAGTTACAGTTGGTAAGGGACCAACTGTTTACAAAATATTTCGGTCAACCGTCACTTGAAGAACCATTGCGAAACCGCTTAGGTAGGGCAGAGGTACCCTTTGTGGCCACTTTAAGGATTTTTTGACTTTTAAGCACTAAGTACTAAATGGTCTTAGGTATTTAAGACACAAATTATATCTTAAATTATAGATCATTTATCTACCTTTAAAGGTACATTTATCAAATTTATAAAAGTAAAATAGTTTTTTTTATATTACACACAATGTGTGAGAGGTGCCAAATGTACCGGTTTTGGCCACTTACTGATAGTTAAACTTTTGTAATTATTGCGAAAAATCAAAACCAAACCCAGGTAAAATCAATATATTCTAATGCGCTAGAAACCAGTCAATAGCAAAACAACAATTTGATTGATAAAAACTAAGGTTTATAAAGTATTTCATCCAAAACAAATTTCTTAAAATTTTCATACAAAACATTTTTTCAAACAGAAAATGGAATTTATTGAATAAAAATCTTATGACATAAGGAATTCTAACGGTTGCTATTATTACCTTAAAATACCTTATTTTAATTGGCTTTATCAAAAATGGCTAAAAGTTGTTAAGAAAACTTTTAGAGCAAAAACTGGCCAAAACCGGTACAGTGGCCAAAACCGGTACACCTGCCCTACATATTAAAATTAATAATACAAAAACTATTGTCGACCATTCCGTAACGGGATATTGTATTGCAGGTTTAGCGAGCTAATACTGTATCACCAAGCTCACTACATGTTTCAGTACTGTGTGACTAAAGTTGACAGGCCATCGGCGGCCACTGGGCAACAATCGAGTGGCGTAATGTCTCCGTACGACTCTAATGTTGCGTTCAATCCGTGGAGACGCGCCAATAAGGGCCGCTCAACAATTAAACTCGTATAGCTATCTCCACGGGACTTTAAGCTGTATAGCTGTACTAGCTCTATAAATGACCATGATTCACCATGCAGCCTAAAGCAGATTGGAGACTGGTAATGACTGCAAATATAGCCAGAACCCACGGATTGACGTACATTCTGAAGCACTGAAAAGCTTGAAATTGTAAACTTAATGTCGCATACCCTATGTCCGACTAATGCAAAAGTTAATAAAGTACCACATTCGCAAGCCGAACCTTAAAACTTCTCAGGAAGTCGACTCAAGTTACAGTACTGTGTGACTAAAGTTGACAGGTCATTGGCGGCCCCTGGGCAACAATCGCGCGGCGTAATGTCTCCGTACGGCCCTAATGTTGCGTTCAACCCGTTGAGACGCGCCAAGATGGGCCGTTCCACAATAAAACCCGTATACCCATCTCCACGCGTAGTAAAAACGGCCTAGGCCGTACTAACACGCCCTAAAGCGTATATAAAGGCATATGCTGTTGGGACAACGCGATAGTGCTGTAAAAAGGTCGTAATGTCGTTTAAAACCTGCGCTGAGATGACTAACGTACTACTGCGTCCCTACCTATCAACTCTTATTGCGGATTTGTTTAGGACCTAAACTGATCTGCTTCGCTTATTCGTACTTACAACAACATACAAATTTCTCGTTCGTACGACGACATCGACAGCTTAATTGCGATCGAGATGGGATTGCGATTCAGCGACATTTCACAGGCGCTTAGCTGTCATAAACTCTTGTTTGACTTATAAGTCTTAGTGACTCGGTCGAGCTAACATGACACCTGCACGTTATTCCCGTCCCTCTCACTCTCCGGGCATAACAGAATCGAGTGAAAGAGACGGGTAGAAGGAATAAGGACACAAATCGTATGTTCATTCATTTGCGATTCAGTTCTTAGAAGGTCATGGTACGAAATAAAGCATTTCGTCATTTCAGAAACCTATTCTGGAACGCACCAGTTTTGAAAGTTGATGGTAGGCACCCTGGTCTAGATTGTGCTAGACCAGGGTGCCTGCTAAAGTGAACGTTATAATAGTGTCTCACATGAATCACATGATAATTTGTCAAACATTAGGTACTTGTTTAATTAATATTTTTACTTATTGAACATCTTTATGTTTACTTTTCGCATTCAATCCAAAAATACCCAATTTTTACCACAAACCCTTGAGCTGTAAACTATTTTAAGGGAGATGACGCTTCAGCACTGTTTAGTACGAACTTCAAATTAAACTCAATGGTCCTGACATGAAAAGGTAAACCAGTGAATAGGGTTACTTCCGCTTACAATATTCATACGGATTGTATCTGAATTAGCGTAACACAAAGCTAATAAAACGCAATTAACTCAAGGGAAATTAAAACATCAAGACTTGTCCGATCAAATGCGATAACAAAACGTTTTGTGTTTAGGAACCTTTATTTAATTAATGCCATTTCAACCCTACATTACAAGCAAATCATGCCCTCCTACCCAGAACATCATAAATATTGCTGTTACGCGAAAATGAACTCTCTGCGTTGTTAATTAGGTCCCGTTAACATTGTTAAAGAAAGTTTTGGAAAAGGATAACTGGTGTTAAAGTGTCGAGCCGCTGTCAGAACGATTAAGGATAAGTATAGGGAGACCACAGACTAAATTAACTTGGCCTTGGCAAGGTTTTTGCCCTGTTCGAAAAAGGGGTAGGTCCTGAAATTAGTATTTAAAGTTTTGTTAGTAATTAATTACGTATCCTAAAGATAATTATACTCTGTAACTTATCAGTAGAAATGTTGCTATTTATATAAATTAAACTGATACTACACCTTTTGTCTACTGAACAAAGTTTCGGACGTTCCCCAACCGAGAAAAACAATTTTATGATAAATCATAAATAAATGTGTGTTTCTTTTGCGTTTGAATGCTACTTTACCCATATCTGTAGCCTTAGTATTAAAAGTAGTATAAGTACTAAAATATTTTCTGCCTAATAAAAGCGAAATCTAATTTTTCGTATCCAACCGCCTTTGCTCTAAAATCTAATTAGTGAGTCGCCTTGGAATTTTCCAGCTTCAGATTTGCGTAGAAGGTTTCTTACTAAACTTTGTTTGAGAAAATTTAGATTCAGGCTCTTAAAATTTTAAGAATAACGATACCTGTAGCCTTACCACGGGGTGTTGAGGAATGTTAAATTAAATTATAAGCAAGATGGCACTATACACAGTGAAGATATATAATTATGTTTATTTAGCTCCGCCCATAAATTAATTCATGATTAATTTTAATAATTATTATTTTCTCTTTTTTAGTAACGTTAAAATATTGAAAATGAAGTAAGTATTAGAAAAAACCGACCCGTCTCACAACTAGCTCCGATTTAAACTCTGTGGTTGGAGCATTCGCCCGGACAGTGAAAGGTCATGGGTTTGAGTCCCATGGGAGCTAGTTGTGAGACGGGTCAATTTATTCTAATAGGTACTTCATCTATCTAAAATAAAAATAAATATTGCTAAGCGCAAAACTCAAGAACGGCTGGACCAATGCAGCAAATTTTTTCTCATAGTATTCCTTAAGAGAGAAAAACCATGAAAATTGCGTGGAATATAGTAAAAAAACTCACTTTTCTTTTTCCATACAAACTATAGCTATCAAACATTTGACGTAAATCGTTTATCCATCTTTCAAATCGAAGTGAAAAAACAGATCGACCTGATTTTTGGTATAGGGATAGTTTGGGAGCTGGAGAAGTAACAAAAGTTACTTGTTAGTTGTGGCACGTGAAACGGGTCGATTTTTTCTAAAAACTTCATTTTAAATTTTTCGAAAGTTACTTTTTATCCCGGAAAAATATTAGGTTCCCGCGGGACAAAGTCGTGTACTCCACTCGGGCAAAGCCGCGAGCGGAAGGCTAGTTTTTAATATTTTCAACAATGCACGCGCACGCGCTTGCCTCACGAGGCACTGACCGACTGCGGATACCACCTACCGGATATCAGGGTGCCTACCATCAACTTTAAGACAGCGATTCAAAAATAGCGCGATGCAGAATAGGTTCCTAAAATAAATTGCTTTCGTACTCTGACCTTCTAAAAACTGGATCGCAAATGAATTGCTAAATGTGAATGACCGAACGATTTGTGTCCTTATTTCTTCTACCCGTCTCTTTCACTCGATTCTGTCATGCCAGGAGAGTGAGAGGGACGGGTATAACCTGCAGGTGTCATGTTAGCTTGGTCGAGTTATAAGTCAAACAAGCCTACATGACAGCTTAGCGGCTGTGAAATGTCATTGAATGATCACTGAATCGCTGTCATTGATATATTAAGCTGTCGTGGTACGAATAAGCGAAGCAGATCACTTTAGGCCCTAAACAAAACCGCAATAAGAGTTGATGGTAGGCACCCAGCCTGGCGAGCATAAAAGCTTCGCGAACTGTGTCGAACCGCTCTGTCTACCGTACCTAAATAAACAAGGTGCAATCTTTAGCCTGCCCTCTTTGTCCCGCTCAGTGAGTGTTTGCCCCCCGACCATAATTTTCCATGGCCAATCTGGAAATCTTTAATAGGCTTAGGACTCAGACCGGCCGAAGCAAGGAAAACATGGCCGGATGGGGTTTTTCGGGTGGCTCCATATACTGCATATGCGGTGCAGTTCAAACGATGGCCCAACTAGCATCGTACCCTGCGTGCTCCGTCCGCACGCAGGGGGATTTGATGACAGTTTGATGAAATTTATAAATTAGCGGTTTTTGTTATTTTCCGGTGACTACATATACGTTATATACAGGGTGTATGTATGTAGGCTGCATGTACAACGTACAGCAAGAATTTTTTGTCGGAAATGAAAAAAAAAAACGACTTTTCATACAAATTTTGCATCTAATCGGGACATTTTGTATGGAGAGTCGAAATATTTTATTCATTTCCGACAAAAAATCTTGCTGTGCGTTGTACAACATGATGCCCTGAAGCCATGGTTAAAGTTTTTGCAACGGTGCCCCTAACACCCTGTAGATTAATGATTGGTCCCTCCGTTTGTAGGGCCCCTGAGTTACTGGTTTGGGAGGAGCTATTTTAGTCCCAGTTCTTAATCTGTAAATCTGATTAAGTTTGGTGGCACTTTCATTAGTTCCTTCTGTAACTTGTGTGAGAATTCCAAAGGTAAACTTATTTTTTGAGTTGGTTTTAAAGTAGTTTTGTGTTTATTAGGTCCTCAGTTAAATATCATGAGTTTGCTATGCGGCGGGCATTAGCCGAAAATGTTACAAATATTTATTTATCTATTTTAATTTCTTCAGATAGCTAAGGCTTTAAAATAGAATTAACAATACACATAAGAAGCAAAAAGCTATAGCCAAGATAGTAAGCCAATTTACTGTAAGAGCCCAACACACCAAAACGACGATGACGCCGCGCCTGAGTGCGCGCCCCGCTACAAGACTTATTCGTCAACTCGCGAGTGTAAAACTCGCGAGCGCGCGCGAGTTGGCACCTTCCAATTTTAATTATTTTCTTTGTCGTCAACTCGCGCGCACATTTATTTATGTACAGTCAGCTACAACAACCTTAAGATAAATTTAATATGGGTACTTGGTATTCTAGTAACGGTTTAAAATACAAGGACAATGTAGCTTTGCGAATTATCGTTTGGGTTCTAAAGTACCAGGAGGAGGTACCTATGGAGGAGGTAGTTATAGTTGCGACTGGTTAGAAAAAATCTTTACTTGTGTACTTTGTATAACTTCCGCCTCCTTATCTATGTTATCCTGGTACTTCAGAATCCAAACGATGATGTGGAACTATATTGCATCGAATTAGATCCAAATGTTAGTAGGTTGATACTTATCAGAATCATTCAGTACGGGCGAAACTGCGAGGAATAGCTAGTTATTTATAGTTTTTGTTCCAATCCGTTTTACTTGACTGTACTTTATATGTGCGTGCGAGTTGACGACAACAAAAATAATTAAAATTGGAAGGTATCAACTCGCGCGTGCTCGCGAGTTTCACACTCGCGAGTTGACGAATAAGTCTGCTACAAAAATCTGCCACGAGATTTGCGCTCCGCAGGGCGCGGCGGAGTGCGTCTCAAGTACTTAAAACTAGGAAAAAATATATGTTATTTAACAGTTATTTATATAATGCTTCTGGGACGTTTTTTTTTCGATTAGTGATATTTTACTGTATCAAATAAAATCCCAAACATTCGTCTAATCCTAATCCAAATATCGTATTACTTGCAGTATACTTGGTTTTAGTTAATGAAAACTATACGAAAATGATTGTCTTTGATTAGCCAAGGGATTCCGGCCGTCATAATTTTAATTTTTTCATTAGTTAATTTTTAATTGAATTTTAAGTAATTTTCGATTCGCGGGGCGCTCGCAAGTTCACAGTTCACTGCCGGCTGCGGCGCCGTTGCGTCCGCGTGAAGTGTATCGAGCGCGGCCGAGCAAGCGTTAGCGTGACTATTTCGGTCAGGAATCCTCGCCTTAACGCTTCGCAGACGCGTGGTCGCACCTGTTTATTTGTTGTTAGCTAGAAAAGTTTGTTGAAATTTTACATTACGAGCACTCATTTTAGTGCCTAATAATGGCTAAACATAAACATGGCTTGATTAATCACTATTTAATCAAACCAACATTACTATTTATTTAAGACATAATACTTAAATGCAGGCATTTTAATTTCGAAGTCTCCAAATCTTTAATAAATTATATTAAACGTACCATACAAACAGAATAGCGAGCACTTCTTTCATATAAGTAGCCAATACATTGCTCCGACGAGATAAAGGAATCCTATTTCAAAAGGTCTTTTCTAATAAAAAAAGGTCTAGAATTAACGTTGGTTATATTAATCTAGGAGAAATACTAGCAATTGAAGTAAATGTCTCAGAACGAATGAGAGAACCGAAGAGGCAATACTGTCTCCAAGATAATAGAAAATCGGCCAAGTGCGAGTCGGATTCGCTTATGAAGGGTTCCGTGCCCACTTAATTACTATCGTGAATTTTTTCACTTATCCAAAAACAACAATTTGGCTGGCATGGAGACGACGACACATGACTCTGACAAAATTTTGCACTTTATAGCTTAATAACTCACAAACGGATGCCTCAATCAAAAAACTGTCTTAACGAACCCACAATATTTTTGAAATTGCTATCCAACGACACCCCACACTATGAGGTAGACAAGAAAAAACAATTACATCTCCACTTCACGTGTAGGGGAGGTAACCTAAAAAAAAATATTTTTTTAAAATTTACTTTACCATTTTCTCGGCGTGATTGATATGTATATTCATACCAAATTACAGCTTTCTAGTACTAAGAGTCTATGAGGTAGACTGGGGACAGACAGACGGACAGACAGATATGGCGAAACTATAAGGGTTCTTTGTTAACTACGGAACCCTAAAAATAGAGCTGGTAGCGAGTGTGCTAAGTGATAAGCGAAACAATAGATTGGTTATTTAACGGCTGTTCAATTTCAATGACATTGAGAAGATATAACGAAAACCTTTTTAGGTTTGGGTAGACTGGTTGTAAGGCCGCTTAGCTTAGATACCACCATAATAATTCTAAGTCTACCGCCAATGACCGCCTTAAAAACAACGTTTCCAGCATATTTGTGTTCTGGTACCTAGCAATTTATCAATAGTTTTATTTTATCAATAGTTAAAGAAACATTTATTCCTTCGAAAATTGGTGTAAATGTACAAATGTTGTGAAACCGCCAATTCCCGGAATCCTCCATTACTGAGGAACTGGCTATCTTATCTCTAACTGCCGAAATACAACATGCTGAAAACATCGCTGTTATGGCGTCAGACTAAAGGTCACAGCAGACATATCAACTCGTAAACGGATCGTAAACGTATCAACTCGAGCGGTTCAGTATTCTTTGTATGAAACCCCCTACTGCAACGCACACTAATCGGAAGCGTAACGTTATCGCCTCGCCTCAGGACCAGGGACGTACTCTGAAACGCTAATCCGAAACTTCGGTTAGCCCGCCCCTTTCACTCGATTCTGTGCCGAGTAGAGAGTAAGTGGGACGGGTATACCGAAGTTTCGGGTTTTGCGTTTCAGAGTAGGCCCTCAGCTCACGAACCGCTTTGCGGGTCGCTCAACTTGCTATCCCCGCGCTTACCGCTAGTCGTCCACGCGCTCACGTCTCTCCGTACCCGAGCTTACGGCTCTACGCACAGTGGTCTGAAAATGAAAATTAACTAACCACATCACATTTTTTTTTTTATACGGAACTACTGTGCGGCGAGCCGTAAGCGCGGCGTCGCCTAGTCGAAGCCGAGCCGACGCACCGAAGCTGATCCGGTTTGATAACGTGCTTGCGTTAGGTTGACGCCTGATTGACGGCGAGGCGAAAGGCGATACGGTGTCGATCCCTTTCCGAGTTGATGTAATGTGCTTTGACCTTTAGTTAAGATGCTGGTAGCTAGTCAGGCGGACTTTGAACAAGCCCTACCTCTAACCAAACCGAAGGCAATATGTACCCCCACTGGGAATCGAACCCGGGACCTCTGGGTCTGATACCGGTGGTGTGTACCACTAGACCACAGAAGTTTTATTTAGGCGGTTACAATATGCTAAGTGTGTGGCGTGAGGAATTGTAGGCTTAATCGCTACCCAGGGCTATACTTTGTGTAGTTTCGGTAACTAAGTTTAGAGTTCTGATATTCAATTATCCTATGCCATTTCTCAATGTCTCAAGACTAAGGTCTTTGACCAGTGTGTGTTGCCAGTTATGACTTATGGCAGCGAGACGTGGTCTTTTACTATGGGTTTCATAAGAAGGCTCAAGGTCACCCAGCGAGCAATGGAGAGAGCGATGCTTGGTATTTCCCTGCTCGATCGAATCAGAAATGATGAGATCCGCAGGAGAACTAAAACGACCGTCATCGCTCGAAGGATTGCTCAGTTGAAGTGGCAGTGGGCGGGACACATAGCGCGGAAAACCGATGGCCGTTGGGGCGGAAAGGTTCTCGAATGGCGACCGCGAACCGGACGACGTTCCGTGGGCAGGCCCCCTACAAGGTGGACCGACGATCTGGTCAAGGTCGCGGGAAGCCGCTGGATGCGGGCAGCGCAGGACCGATCGTTGTGGAGATCCTTGGGGGAGGCCTATGCCAAGCAGTGGGCGTCGTACGGCTGAAATGATGATGCCATTCGTATCATCTGTTTAAAACTTAAGATATTAGTTATGTTAAAATTAACGACTCAAAATTGCTTAAGTGCTATTAGGTATAGTAAGGTTTGCATATCTTCACTTCGCTTTTATATAACATAGGTCATCATACTTTCCAATCCCATACAAAACAAAGTGATGTCTCTAAAAAAGTCAGAGTTCACATTTTATCTGTGACAGTCAATTTGTCATAACAAATCTTTTTTTATCTCCCGTCTCGTACCAAATTCGGAGTTATAGTTTTGGACAGCACATTCTGACGTCTCGACCCTTGTCATTCGCTTATTATTTAATTATAGCATAGTCCTATCTCCTTTCTATCAACATTATTTATTTCGTATCGATTCTGACCATCATAAATCGTTTTGAGATATCGAATTGTCGAGCGAGAACAAAGGTGAAAGAGTGTTATATATTACCATTAATTTTTGGATAGGGTCAATTTGAATTAAGTAATAATGCATATTAATTTGTGACAATTGTGAGCCTACCTAGTTAATAAAGGTTAAGGCCAGGATTCCGGAAAATAGGGTTTTTAAGTTATGGATTACCCGCAAATCACAAGTAAGTACTTAAAATTAAAAAAAAAAATGTTATTTTACTGTATTTTATCTAGTGATTCCGGCCATTCGATACTATATTAGTGATACTTTACTGCATCAAATAAAATTTCAAACATCCGTCTAATCGTAATTCAAATATACTTGCATTGCATTATACTTGGTTTTAGTTAATGAAACATATACGAAAATAATTGTCTTTGAATTAGCGAGAGATTCCGGCCCTCATGATATTTTTTTTATTCTTCATTTCAAAATTACCTATTTTGCTAAGTATACCGAGACGCGCGGGGGTCTCCCCGATATGCGATGTTCTTACATTGTTTCTGCTGTCGGGATTCTTAATTAAGTACCTAACGCCCGAATTCTCGTACGCAAATCATCTTTGGGAGCGTCTCAAACATCATGGCATCTCTTTCATACGTTTGACATTTAAAGTGACAGGGCGATGTGTGAGACGCTCCCAAAGATAAGTAGCGTACGAGTATTCGGGCGTAAGTTACGTAAGAAACTCTATACAGGATATTTTTTTTATCAGTGCACAAATTTTTAGGATCGACTCAGAATCGGTAAGTGAACAACTTTCTCCTAGAAACATAGGTCGAAATATGACAAAAAAAATTTGACCTTTCATACAAATCGGACTGATCGCGTGATCGAATTAGTATGGGAAGTCCAAAAATTTTTGTCGTATTTCGACCCATGTTTCTAGGAGAAAGTTGTTCAGTTATCGATTCTGAGTCGATCCTAAAAATTTGTGCACTGATAAAAAAATTATCCTGTATAGGGCAGAGGTACCCTTTGTGGCCACTTTAAGGTTTTTTTGACTTTTAAGCACCAATTACTAAATGGTCTTAGGTATTTAAGACACAAATTATATCTTAAATTATAGATAAGTTATCTACCTTTAAAGGTACATTTTTCAAATTTATAAAAGTAAAATAGTTTTTTTATATTACACACAATGTGTGAGAGGTGCCAAATGTACCGGTTTTGGCCACTTAGTGATAGTTAAACTTTTGTAAGTATTGCGAAAAATCAAAACCAAACCCAGGTAAAATCAATATATTCTAATGCGCTAGAAACCAGTCAATTGCTAAACAACAATTTAATTGTAAAAAACAAAGGTTTATAAAGTATTTTATCCAAAACAAAAAATATTTTCAAATAGAAAATGGAATTTATTGAAAAAAAAATCTTATGACATAAGTAATTCAAACGAATGTTATTATTACTTTAAAATACCTTATTTTAATTGCCTTTATCAAAAATGGCTAATAGTTGTTTAGAAAACTTTTAGAGCAAAAAGTGGCCAAAACCGGTACAGTGGCCAAAACCGGTACGCCTGCCCTATATTGAATCCTCTGACTAATTTTCCAGTACATACAGTTACACAAAAATGCTAGTTTGTAAAAAGAAATGTAAACCCATATTTTGTTTAGTTTTGTTATTATTGAAATTCTGATTCATGCATGAGTGATTAGATACAAACCAGATCCAGCCTTATTAAATATTAAGTACTTTACTAGCTTTCCGCTCGCGGCTTCGCCCGCGTGGACTTCACAACGTTATCCCGCGGGAATGTGATAAATTTTCCGGGATAAAAAGTAGTCTATGTTCCTCTCCAAGCTACAAAGTATCTGTGTCTCTAATTTCAGCCAAATCCGTTCAGCCGTTTTGGCGTGATTGAGTAACAAACACATAAACATCCAAACATCTAAACTTTCACATTAATTATAATATTACTAGCTTTCCGCCCGCGGCTTTGCCCGCGTGGACTACATGACGTTATTCCGCGGGAATGTGATATTTTTCCGGGATAAAAAGTAGCCTATGTTCCTTTCCAGGCTACAAAGTATCTATGTCCCAAATTTCAGGCAAACCCGTTCAGCCGTTTTGGCGTGATTGAGTAACAAACATATAAACATCCAAACATCTAAACTTTCACATTTACAATATTAATAAGTAGGATAAGTAGGATTATATCTATCTTCGGTTAGCATAAGCCCATCACAATAAAATCCCTGCAAATGACCTCGCGAGCATCTCCAAAGATTTATGAAGTTTTGTATCCTGTATATTTTCAGTATTTTCCATACCTCGTAAGTAATTATGTCTGAAACGTCAGAGCGTACCAAAATACAATAAACAGAAGAGGTTTTACATTCAATGAAAAAAAGGACCGCGAACAAAACCTTTACAAGAATATGTCTAGATCAACATTTTCAATGTACCTACCTACCTTATTTTACTAATGCGTTCTACACTGTATTATTAATATAGCTAAAAACCTATAGCCAGATTATGAACGTCGTTCGTTCTAGACACAAAAACCCTTGTCGCTATGTAATCTGTCTGGAGGACCCTTCAGTGTCAATTATGAGACGACATTTTTGGGATTATGACATGTGCCGTCCGTTCTTGAGGAAAGATAAGATGAAGTGGAACATCCTGAGGTACTTAGGTAGTCTGGTTAATTAGCGAATAGTGTTTCGATGATTTTAATAAATCACAGATTCAAAAGTTAAATTATACTTATTTTATGAATAGATATTTGAAGTGATAATAATTTAGAAAATTTGTAAAAGAATACATTTTGAACGTTGTCAGAATTAATGGGAAGCTATCGAAAAAATATGAATGGTATTTTGGACATTAAATATATTAAGATTTTATTATGTAATTCTATAATTATAGGAAAAAATTTTATTAGAAAAAAAAACGAAAAGCCCTGTAAGTAGCTTACAAGCTACACAATTTTTCCATTAAAAATATTATCATTAAAGCTTTTCTACTTCGCATTTGCACGTCTTTGTACAGGGACTTTAAAATAACTGTTGTTACAATTTTATATTATGTTGGTTTTTTTTTATTTAACTCACTAAGAATTTTGCCTCATGTACTACAGTCAAGAAATAATTTCCAACACACCTTAGAATCAATATCGTACAGCAAACTGTCACCATAAACGCTAGCTAGAGCACGACGTTGTTGCTTTGAAAGCTCGCATGCAGTAACTGGGAAACAGTTGCCTGGTTATAAACTTAAACAATGTTTTCTTGCAACAGATTAGACGTTTTGAAACATCGCTTGATTAGGCGCTGATCATCGTGGTCGGTCGAAAACATACCCTTATTCCCATGGCATAATTTTAGTTCCAGATTTTGACACGCGCCAATTTATGTGCCTAGTACTCTATTTCAATCATGTTTATTAAACTTCAATTGACATTTGTCATGATAACTTTAATGTGAATGTAATGTGTAGCGACGATAATACGTACGTATTGACATTTCAGTACTACTGTAATAGAATAATATTCGACATTGATGCATTGCGAATGTGTAACAACATTTAAATGAAGTGGATAGGGAATCTGTAAACCCTAACATACTAGTTATATAATTATTGTCCGTGTTAACGTCAAAGACTAGCCAAATGTTTTTCAGTCAATAAGTAGGATACCTTTTACCGAGATACTTGTATTTATTTTTTTAGATCATAGCGGAATACAAAAGGCTAACATTCTCGAAGACGGGAGGTTTTGGCCATTTATCTTTTCTAAATGGGGGAAAACAGATATATCAGCTGCAGTGGCTTTTATTATATTGTAGCTAAATAAAAATATTTTTATTATTCAAATTCAGGTTCATTTTTTTGGTGTACTTATTTAAAATTAATTTAAATCTTTTGGTGGTGATAATGTAACTGATGAAGTAGTAATTAAAGCCCAAAGCATCAATAATGATATATACTTAATGGGAAAATAACTTATCTCGTACTATTTTAAATTGTTTATATATTTAAAGTAATAATAATTAATAATTTCTTCAATCACACCACTTATCTTAGCCCATGTAAGTTTCATTAAAAACTGTGTCATAACGGATATCTATTTAAATATTTTTTGTTTTTAAATATATACGTACATAATACTTATAAAACATAAAACACCCAGACTAAGACAAATAGACATGTTCATGCACACAAATATTTGTCTTCTGCGGGAATCGAACTCGAAACCTCTGGCGCAAAGGCATCCATACCACTGCGCCAAACCGGTCCTACAATTTTTTTAAACATCTACTACTAAATTTATTCTAGTAAAACAAGTTTCAAAGTTCTTTTTTAAATCACATCGTTGTAGCACTTAGCCTTCATCACAACTGATGTTAAGTGGTGATAAGGCTGGAAGCGCACTACTCCCGGTATCCCCAATCACTGAGGAAACTGGCTATCTTACCTCTAACTGGCTAAAACAAATTTCGATTTGAGCAAAACAATAATGCTTATTTCGCCTTTGTTCTCCCGTCGTGTTAATGGTGCACAATAAAATTATTTCCAAGACACATTTGGCCAATTTGTCACGTATTGTTTTCGATTCTTCTTCCAATTAATATTTATTCTATTATTGCCCTTGTTTTGTCACTGTATGCCGGTTACGAGTGTTTTTGATGGTTGCCTGTTTTATTGCTCGGAACACAATTAAATGCTCGTACAAAAGTTGTCATAACCAACAAAGCATAAACAAAAACAAAGCGATTCAGTACTTGTTATGAGAATACATTTTACTATGATTGAAAATCGTATCATGTACTTAAATGAAATTTGTTATTAGTGAAATTGTCAGGCGTAATAATTACTTGACATTGTAACCTTGAATTATTATCACTTCGTAGATGTTTGCCTATGTCAATTCTTTATATAAATTAAGCACTTTACGATTGCCACGAAATTCTTTTGTGCTTGTGTTATTTATTTGTTTTGTTTCTTGCAAATTTAACGAAACTAAAGTTGTCAAAAAGTTATTAAACCTCATGTAGAGCTAAGCTTCTATTTATACACGTCCTTACTCTACAAGCCCTAAGTGTGCTTGTACACAGTGCAAGAAGCTTGCGCATGTTGAGGAACTTGCGCGAAAACTACCGTGCAATAACATGTCATTGTGCGGGTCTAGCGACTCGAGCGTGTACCAAAGCCACCCGCGCGACTAATTCGCGTGCTCTGCGGCGCGCGCGCGGGTCACTCGCGCATGTTACTTGTGCAGATTCAGATGTGCATGGACATGTAGCTCTTGACCAGGAGCGTGTACTGGTTGCGCAAGTAGCCCGTGTCATTACTTCAGTTATTTGCACCATGTACAAGTACAAATATTACTCATGCGTCTAACTCGCACCTTTACTAGCTCCAGCTATTTGCACCGTGTACAAGCACCCTTAGTTCACAAACTCTTACAAGTTAGTCAGAACAAGGCTTAGCCGTTACACTACCGTCACACGGAAGTATAAGTTGAAAAATTTATTTAGTGATTATTACATTTATGATAAACAATAGCTGTGGTGGCGTGTGAGGCGGGTCGTTACGTTCCCTAAAATATGGTTGAGCGAAGCGATGGCTGGTTCATGCGTCATGCTCGTGAACGGGTGCTGCCAGTGGGAATGGGTCTGCTCTTATCTGCTTGCCTTAAAATGTGTTTTCTTTTGTTTTTATTCATTTTATTAAGAATTATATTTGAAACATGTATGGCGCAACTTGCAGTATATAGTAGAATTGTCTTTTGTTTTAAACTAATATTAAAGCTTTAAGTAGAGTTCCTAAGTAACTGAAACTTGTTCACCGCTATGATCATTAGTTCGCCTATACTTAACTGTATTTATCATAACCCATTGTGTAATTGTGATGGAAACTGACCTTAGTCATACCATGTTAAGGTCATTTTTCAATTTGACGTCTCTGTATGAAATAAGACAGGGAGAAAAAAACAACCCTTGGAGTTTCTTGCCGGTTCTTCTCCAAGGCCTCCCGCTGTAGGGTTTGCGAACCGATGGCGTAGCTTCTATGACGTTCACAAGTATTGTAAATAACAATCTAAATTGAATAAAGAGATTTGAATCTTGAATCTTGAATCTTGTTGTAGTAACAAAGCCAAGTCACTTATTTTAATTGAAAGACGAAGCACTTCGAGAAAAGGTAGGTGCCCTTGTCCTTGCACTTCGCTTGTTTCATCTTGGCGGGGGCACTCGAATACCCCGTTGAAGTATAATGCATATTTTAGAAGTTGTAAGCCAAAAACTGAAAAACTGAAAATTCCGAGGTTTTTCGAGCATTACGAAGTTAGCACAGGTCTTTCGAGGTTGCAAATTTGGTTTTACACTATTGGTACCAATCTATCCTAACTAAATCCCAAAATATAAATCCCTGGCGATTTTTATGTTTATGGTTTAAATTTTTTTTATGGTTTCATCTGCATCATTGAGATGACACATATACCGTGTAATATTTTTTTCAATCCAAATTTTAGGGGAAGGTCATATTACGTGTTTAGAATACATTTCTTCATTTTTATTTATTTTATATGTTTATCTATACTAATATTATAAAGAGGAAAGATTTGACTGTTTGTTTGTTTGTTTGCATCGAATAGGCTCCGAAACTACTGGACTGATTTCAAAAATACTTTGACCATTAGAAAGCTACGTTCTTCCCGAGTGACATAGGCTATATTTTATTCCGTAATTCCCACGGGAATGGGTACCACGCGGGTGAAACCGCAAGGATCCGCTAGTTCCTATATAAAAATGGTCCCGCAAAGAAACACAAAATACGGTCTTATATTGGTTTTCTATTTTACGATGACAAGGAAAGTATTGTGAAGTAAGTTGTACAAATATTAATGGTGCAAACGAAACTAATTAGTCTCATCTGCACCATTGATGGTGTAGGTCAATGGTGCATACGGTACGACGACGGGAAAAGTAAAGCATCCCAGATAATATATTTCAGTCGCTTTGTTTTGTCAAAACGAAACTGTTCGCTAAGTAGATACGAATATGAGTATTATTATTAAGTTTCCTACGAATAAGCAGGATTCGTATATACTAGTCCGTATATTTTCGGGTCACGTAAACGTAATTATGTAGCTTATGAACTGTTGGTTATTATTTTCTTAGCGTTCAGACGCGTGTGGCTAGACGTGAGTGAAATAATTATTAGATTCCTCGGAATGAGGACGTTTATTTTCACTTAAACTACAGTTAGTATAAGGTAAGGTTTGCCTCTGTTATTTGGGGGTTACGAAACGTGAGCGAGTAACGTTTTTAAGGTAAAATAACTTTGAAAAGGAAATAGCTCTGCTATGTTTCGCAGGTCTACTCTAATTCAACGAAAAACGAAATTTCTTTCGAAACTTCGCACATTTCCTACCACCGACTTCTTCGTTTCGAAACTTCGTTGAAACGAAAATGCTTTGACGTTTAAATTTTCTAAGCCTACTCTAATTCAATTTAATAACGAACGAAATTGAAGTTTGGCAGTTTTTAGTTCGCAGTTTTGACGAACTCAAAAGCGTTACCTTTCTATTTTCGTTTGGGTCGATTTTTATTAAAATATTAACTGATATGGCTACGAGGCAGCTTTTAATCGCTGCTGCTTTGCGCGAAGAACGCTTGGAGAGGAGAAAGAACCGGCAGCACCTGCGAAATCAATTATTTATAGCGAATATTCCCGATCTAGAGTTTATAGGAAATTACAGACTCAGTCGGGAATTATTCGAGGAGCTGTGGACTGAGATAGTGCCTTTATTACCTCCAGGGGCAAGGCGATAAGAGTTCAAGCCAACCCTTAAAGTAAGTTTGTACTATGTAAACACGCATTTCAATGAACTTTTCGATTTTACTTTTCATAAGCCTGGTTATCGCTTTTCAGATATAGATATTGACTTAAACAACAGCACTTAATGCACCGCATACAGGTACTAGCAAAGCACATAAGATTTCTTCAAAATCTCAAAAAAAGGAATCATATTAAGCGGAAATAAGTAGTAAATATAGGTACCTAGTGATAACCGATTAACGATTTTTTCATTTACTTCATTTTCAATACTAAAGTTCTATTTTATTTATTTTCAGGTGATTCTGGATATCTTCTAAGGGAGTGATGACACCCGTCGATAATGCTGTTGAGGACTCTCTAGAGGGAAGATACTGCCATCCAAAAACGTCCACGCTGCACCGTTGAACGCACATTTGGTGTATTGAAAGCTCGATGGTAGAGATGTCTTTTGTCTAGCTTGTCCATTACTGCCCAGAAACAGCAGCTAAAATTATAGTAGCCTGCTATGTGTATAGTACATATGTATAAGGGCTGGTATGGAGGTCCGGAGTTTTTTTTTCCCGAGGAGGGAGGTCCCTATTTGACAGAAGAGGATCACCAAACGGACAGAGCCAGGCAGATTCGCAGGGAAATTGAGACAGCCGCATCTTCGACTCGAGCTTTACAGGCAGGTCGAGGGAAAAGCGCTGTATTAATACAAACTTTAGAAAGGAACCAGGAAGATACATTCATACCAAACCAATTAATAAAATTGTAATATTGAAATAAAACCCACTTGTGTAACTTTTTTTTTGTCATAGGAGATAATCATCAGTATGTACCTACGACAAGACGAGGAAATCGTTATGCATGCCTAACTGCGTGTTTGCTACATATTTGCTTGCTGCATTCTTATAATATCCAAATAAAATGTAGCCTATGTCACCCGGGAAGAATGTAGCTTTCTAATGGTCAAAGAATTGTCTAAATCGGTCTAGTAGTTTCGGAGCCTATTCGATGCAAACAAACAAACAATCAAATCTTTCCTCTTTATAATATTAGTTTAGAAGACTAGCGGATCATCGCAGTTTTACCCGCTTGCTACCCGTTCCCGTAGGAATATCGGGATAAAATATAGACTATGTCACTCGGGAAGAATGTAGCTGTCTAATGGTCAAAGAACTTTCCAAATCGGTCTAGTAGTTTTGGAGCCTATTCGATGAACAAACAAACAAACAAACAAACAATCAAATCTTTCCTCTTTATAATATTAATATAGATTAAAAAGACAATATCAATGTATTTAATGGTTTTTATTTCTTACTTCAATACATGATATTAGCTTACATTTAACATTTACAAAACAAGAAACATATCGTTACATATTACAACAAATTGGTTATAGGATAAGCACTGATTATACAACATTATAGTACATTATATTATAACCTTTATGAGAAAAAAAAATCTCATATAAATATTAGAATATTTTCCTTTTAAACAAATATAAAGTTGTAGGTTCCTACCTAAAACCTATAACTTTATATTTGTTTAGTCCTTTTATCCTTCGCGAGCAGTCGCCCGGATAGCGAAAGGTCGTGGGTTCGAATCCCATCGCAGCTGGTTGTGAGACGGGTCGACTTTTTCTAAATACCTACTTCATTTTTAATTTTTCACTAATAAAAAATTGCATAGTGTATGCAAGAAAGTAAAAATTTAAATAACTAAGCAATAAGTTTGAGGTGCGAGGTTGGAGTTGGTTGGTAACAGGAGAAAATCTTTATTATTTAAAGTTGTTCTCGCAATAGCTCACACAGCTGCAAATGGCATGGCAGCCCTGATGCCTGCGAGCTCAGCGTTCCTTACTGTCTCTCTCTCTACGCGCCCATCTTCATACTGGTATTACTGATACAACCTGCTTCTGACGTCTGTAGCAGGCAGGTGAGGCTGCAAAACAACATTCAAATAAGTTCCAAAATTGTATACCTACATACATTGCAGGGAATACTTATTATATTTTTTAGTGATACACAGTAACTTTCTTGTAATTTTAATTGTCTCCGTAGTTTAAAAGTATGTGGATCACAGAGGGCGGCACAGGTAGTTTTTGTATGGATTGTTAGGATGTAAGTATAATTAGGTACCTTTTGCCACTACTGAATCGTCTTTGTGCAACCACCCATGGAATTGAGAGTGTCGCACAACTCCTCCCACAGCCTCTTTGTCTGGACCTTTCCTTCTATACTCCTCAATCTGCCGCGAGCATGATCTTTATGATCATCGAGTAGTACAGTGATTTGCTGAGGAGTTGTCGAACAGGAATTTGGAGACATACTGAAAAGATGTGGTGAAACTAAATAATAGGAACCTATTACGAAAATATTATTTAAATAAGAATTAGGCGTGCAAAACATAAATATTAATACTTACTTTCTTTGGTAATTCCGTATAAATAACACCAAATTATGCACCAAATATTTTGAAATTTTGAAGTAACGGCTGACGGCTCAGCTAATGTCATACTGTGGACAAGTTACGTTGTCATACGACGACAAGCATAAATCTGGGTCGGTGATAATCATTGGAACTAATTTTTCATACGAATGTTCATTTTGACACCTAATTTTGTACTGCAAGTGGCTCCTCTGTCACCGGAACATACAGGAATGTGGGACTCAAGGAATTTATAAGTACTACGTACAACGGGACTCTTGGTGGGACTATAGAGGTCAGTGGGGATTATAGACATCTTAACCAATCTTAACTTGGGCGGTTATCAGTCATTGAAAGGGTTCTTTTAGTGTCACTGTGTTTTTCGACATAAACTTGAATTTTAATTGCTTATTTATCAGTTTCTGGGTTATTAAACATAGTAAACCATTACTAATTAAATACATTCTTAAAATTATTAAACCAACGTTTTAATTTTAAAGTTAATTTAAAAACCGGTTATTTACCGTAAATGACAATAAAAGAACCTACGTAATGTTGTTCATTCCATTCGTTCACGAAAATTGTCTATGGATTCGAACTTTTCGTGCGCGTCCGAAAATGTTCAAGAGTAGCGGCAGAAACGAAACTTCGTTTAAATTTCTTTCGTTTCCGAAATTTCGTTTCGGAGAACAAGCAAGAACAGCTGACTTCATTTTGATTAATTTTGTAGTACCTACACTCTGTAAAAGTTGCTTAAAAGTATATTGTTTTTTTTTTCTTCTTAAGGATCTGCCTGCCTTAATGAAAACAATATACCTATTTATATTTTCCACAAATAAATGTTAACTACATAACTCTGTAAAACTATTATTAACTATTATACGCCCACTTTGCAACAAAAACACTCCACATTACCAACTTTCAATTGCAGTAGCAATTAACTTCATTTTAATTGGTTGGCATTTCATAGCGGTTCAAAGAGAAATCGCTTTATTTTAAATAGTAATAAGTTGTCCAATTACACAGTGTGTTAATTTGATAATAACCTGTGGTTATGAAAACACAGTTTCTTAATAAAAACTACTAATGAGCTAGATAAATTGGTGTAATTTGTACATAATAAATTTCTTATTTATTATTATTATTAGGTATACACGGTAATTTTTTTATCACCGCGGACAAATTATAGGGATTATTCTACTTATGAAAACAAACAACTTTTATTATGGGACCAAAATTAAAATCGCGAAGAAAAATCTGCTGTTACATACATTTTAATTACTATTGCACTTTTGTATGGAATAGCCGATTTTCTTTTCGCGATTTCAGTCTTATAATAAAAGTTACTTATTTGTTTTCATCAGTAGAAAAAAAAATCCGGGATGATAAAAAATTACGGTGTATAAAGTCGGTTATTTAAATGGTGATAATACATACGATAGCTATTTAAATTTTGTACCTGATTTTAACAATCGAAATTAAGTTGAATGTTTGTACGATCTCAATGCCTTGCAACGAAATAACGATAAAGATAATTAGTGAGTTTTGGCATTCTGCCTTGTTGACAAACAGAATGGTTTGCAGTTTGAGTCTATAATCTAACCTGGGGGCCTACTCTGAAACGCAAAATACGAAACTTTGTTATATCCGTCCCTCTCACTCCCTAGTCGTGACAGAATCAAATGATAGGGACGGGGCTAATCGAAGTTTCGGATTTGTACAGAACATGTTTTGGTGCTAGTTTTCGCACGATCCAACACCTGAAGATGCACCGGGTTAGGGCGAAGCACGTGTAGAGTAGTCTTATCAATGAAGGTGCAAGGTCTATAGCTGTCTTGATGAATGCAAGTATTGGGCACTGATATTTTCGTGGTGTGCATGTGCAATTTATTTGCAGGAGGCCGGGCGGGTTGATCTTGCATGTTGTGTTTTTTTGCGAAAGTAAGCTACGTTATATTATTTCTTTTATCACAAAGCCTAAGCTTTGTGACAAAGATACAGGTGAAAATCCTGAAATCTATTTTAAATATCCCAACAATCACAGCTATAACAACACTACTGGCAGTCATTACGGGCGCTAACCTTCCGTCTCACAAAGGAATCGACATCCATTGGAATTCTAATTAGAACGAACCTTTTAATTTGCGATCTGCCTCCGCCTGTCGAGGAATTTAAATTTTTTTATGCAAGTTGTAGAAAAAATCTGACAATACGTTTTTTACAAACCCAAATGAGATTTGGCAATTTCAAAGACTTGAACGCTTTGAATTCAGTTCGTACCTTAACAATTTGTTTTAATTTGAAATGAAATTTTATCATTTCTTGGAAAACCGTGTTGAGGCAGGACTTTTCACCAGAACGTTCGGCGAAAAGAGAAAGTAGGCTGGCCACACACGGGCCAGCGAAAAACCTCGTTCCTGTAGTTTTCACATCTAAATATATAAAAATCAATTCCACTTTTCGTTGTAATTTTATAACTCAAGAACGGGCTCACCTATCCAAGCCAAATGTTTATTCGAACTATTTAGTAGATGGTTTATGTGAAGTTTGCACAAAATCGGTCGAGCGGTTCTTCATTTATCACATTTTTTGTAACAAATGAATTCAATAAATGGCGGATCGTTTTGTTAATGGGGATTTTACTGTCAAATTGAAACTAGTGTAGGGGTAGGGTAGAGGTAGGGGTAGGGGTAGGGGTAGGGGTAGGGTAGGGATAGAGTAGTGATAGGGTAGGGGTACCGTGGAGTAGCGGGTAGGGCCACGCGAACGAAGTCGCGCCGGGTCAGCTGTATTTATATATGAACGCCAACGCTGATAGTCGTCACTTGTTTCTTGTCTAGCTTCAAGTGGCGGCATTTGTGACTCGTGTACACGGGGACGGTAAGGTCGAGTTCAGAGGTTCCTGAATTCGTCGGAACGCGGCAGCGTTCCGACGGTTAAATGTTGAAACTTGTATAATATGTTTCAACTGAAAATCATAACTGATCATGATCATCACTGATAACTAAAATATCTCTCAAAATCCTTAAACGATGATCGACGACCTCCGTGGCCGAGTGGTGTACGCACTGGTTTCAAGGTGCCGCTATCTCTAGAGGTCCCGAGTTCGATCCCCGGTCGGATAAATGTTGAAAACAACTTCTCAATAAGTATTTCCTCGGGTCTGGGTGTATGTGGTAGGTAATAGTAGGTTTTTTCGACGACCGATTTGGCGCAGGGGTAGGCTACCCACCTTCTGCGCCAGTGGTCTCGGGTTCGATTCCCGAACAAGACAAATATTTGTGTGCATGAACATGTCTATTTGTCTTGGTCTGGGTGTTAACTATGTATATTAAGTATGTATTTACAAACAAAAAGTATTTAAGTATATATTTATCCGTTATCAAGTTTTCCATGATACAGATTCTTAATGAAATTAACATGGGCTTAGATAATTGGTGTGAATGTAAGAAGTTATTTATTATTTATACCCGTCGTTGTTTCCAATTTCCTTAATACTATTGCTTAAGCTACTATACCTTGGTATTGATACAAATTGTATGTGATGGTGTCCAATATTTATTTATTTTATTTATTTATGAATAAAATAGAATGCGAGGAGCGTACCCAAAAGTATGTTAGGTTGTCATGCAAAAAATCCAGAACCAATGTGTTGACATTTAATGTAACTAAAAACAAGCTTGATTCATATTTGTTACTCATATTTCAGTCAAAAGTTGTCTTGTAACATTTATGTATCGTAGCTGGAGGAGAAACTACAATACCGTGGTCCAGGGTTTCAGGTGTCCAGAGAAAAAAATTGCCCTTGTCGAGTTTCTTGCCGGTTCTTCTTGTGACAAGGCCTTTCGCCGTAGGATTTGCGAACCGATAGCGTAGCTTCATTGACGTTCACAAGTGCTGTATCAGCCTAAAAAGAATAAATTATTTTGATTTTGATTTCATTCAAACTATCGGTGTTTTCCTTAAAGTTTCATATCAAAAACGCTAGGAGTTACCACGGAACAAAACAAAAAGTCAAAAAAGCAGTTCTTACACCTACGACGCGCAGATCTTCATATTGCGCTCCCGCGCCTCGTCGCGTGATTAGTGTGTTTGATAAAGCGATATCTTTACTAATTGATGTAGGTACCTACTTCAATACTCTGCAATCCCGCGCTACCCAGCACTCCGCGACGGGTCGTGGCGTGAATCAGAGTGAGACCACCTAAGTTTGCTGTCACGTATCGTTATCCTTTTCATTACCTACTGATACATTTCTAATACCTAGATAATTTTTTAAATCCCTATCGAAACTTGTTTCAGATTTTTTTATTAGTTTAAAATGTTTTTATTAATATTAGAAACACGACACAGGTATTTATTTTCCATATTAATATTTTCCAAATTTTCGGAGATATAGCTCATCAAACTTCCTTATTAGACAAGGACAGCGACTAGACACAGATGAGGTAATTCCACCATATAAAATTTCGTTTTTGAAAGAGATAGCTGGAGACACAGTTTTTTTTTTAATTCAGCAGCTCATTACTTGCTTATTAATCAACATTTTGATTTTTTTCCACTTTTGTTATACTTCAATGTTATATTTTAGAATTTTACTATTAAATATTATTTACATACCCATAACAATCCAATCCCCTATTCTAAAATTACGCGCAATACAGGTATATGCCACAATCAAATATCCCTTCATTTATTTCGCTAGAAACATCAAATGCATTGTAGCAAAGAAGAATTTAATATCATTGTTTCTATACAGAATAAAACAAAACGGGAAAATGCAGACATCGCGAGCGCTAGGAAAAATTAAGGCACAGCATTTCTCAACTTTCCGGAGGCTTCGTCGCTAACAAATGATACAACAAAACGTTTTATGAATGCTGCGTCGCTAGAATCACACGGTTTTATTCTTTATTTTATTTTAATAGTGGCTGTTAGTACATCGTCTGCGTAAATTTAGAACTTCGATTGGTTATAAAAATACTAAGGTTTAAAAAAAATTACTGCAATAAAAATTAGTAAGTATGTAAATAAAACTTTGCAATAATAAGTATTATGTATCTGAAAAAAATAAGCCCTATCTCTCCTTTAAGTTTCAGCAAGTATTTTATGAAAATGATCAAAAGTTAAAATTAAATATGTAAGTAAACATGGCGATAATATTTTATCGCTACATCGTAGCAGCAGTGCTACGCCGTAGGTACGGCTATGGCGTAGCACTGCAAGATTATTTGCTACGAAATGTTCGTATTTCATCGTACACTAAATAAGTAGAAAATTATTTCATTAAGTACATCGTGAATAATATAAAAATAAAACAGGAAAGTTATTAATTTATGAAACAAAAGGTACGTATGTGCAGCAGCAAAATGGGCCAAGGTTCAGTGTAGTTCAGCTATCACCCTTGAAACGCAGGCACAGTGTTAAGATATTTTTAATACTGCGACGCAGGTAAACAAAATTATAACAGTAAAATAAAGTTTGGGTGTGTGTGTGGACAACATGCAGGGTTAAAATGATGATGAGTAATAAATGTCAAAAATAGTAGTAATAATCAGAAAATAACCAAAAAAAAAAAAAAATAGGAAATAAGATGTAAATGTAAAAAAGAGTAAAATAAAATGTTAATAGCAATAACAGTGATAACAATTCAATACCTAATTTAATAAATGCAGCTGTGAATAAATAAAAGTAAATAAGTAGTTTTCCACAAAAACACCATTCACACAACTCTACAGCGGTCGCAGTAAACTGATTCCTACCAAATTGCCGGATTACCTTATGTACATGAACACATATAAAAGAATCGTCATCAGAACAGCTAGAAAAGTGCCCTAAGTGAACAAACAGTGTTCGAAGAAGTTTGGGCGTGGCAACTATCACGTTTCGATCGTAAATCTTGTAAAACGTTCGACTCATGGGGAAAAATGTCAGGATAGTTGCGCTAGATAGCGAAATAATACGTTGAAAAAGTAATCATTTATTCTATTCCGATAACTATTACTGGGAGAAGATGACTATTGAATGGTCCGTTTTTTGGGAGTGACTGTTTTAGAGTTGGCTATGTTACAGAGTTCTTTCCTTGTGCGTGACAAAAAAGTATACAAAAAACACTATTAGCTCTGGTTTTTCAGGATCACAATACAATGTAGGGCAGGCGTACCGGTTTTGGCCACTGTACCGGTTTTGGCCACTGTACCGGTTTTGGCCACTTTTTGCTCTAAAAGTTTTCTAAACTATTTTTAGCCATTCTTGATAAAGGCAATTAAAATACGGTATTTTAAGGTAATAATAACAACCGTTAGAATTCCTTGTGTCATAAGATTTTTTTTAATAAATTCCATTTTCTGTTTGAAAAAATGTTTTGTATGAAAATTTTTAGAAATTTGTTTTGGATTAAATACTTTATAAACCTTTGTTTTTTTTCAATTAAATTGTTGTTTTGCAATTAACTGGTTTCTAGCGCATTAGACTATAAGGATTTAACCTGGGTTTGGTTTTGATTTTTTGCAATACTTACAAAAGTTTAACTATCAGTAAGTGGCCAAAACCGGTACATTTGGCACCTCTCACACATTGTGTGTAATATATAAAAAACTATTTTACTTTTATAAATTTGAAAAGTGTACCTTTAAAGGTAGATAAATTATCTATAATTTAAGATATAATTTGTGTCTTTAATACCTAAGACCATTTAGTACTTAGTACTTAAAAGTCAAAAAATCCTTAAAGTGGCCACAAAGGGTACCTCTGCCCTATTTAAGCGTTGAGCACTGGAGCCCAATAACGAATGAAAATATTTACTTTCAAGACATTTTAAATAATAGGGTGACAATTTCAATATTAACGGAAGTAGGTGGGTATTATAGAGAAATCAAAGATTTTTATACTTTGTGCAAATGTTCGTTAACACTTTTATTTCACGATTTACTCGTAATTACTTGTCGCAACACAAGTTACACACATTTTAACATATTCATCAGCCAATTTTATCAATTAATTTAACAATTCAACTGTTTTGAAATAAGTTTTAAAATAATAACATCACTCTAATAATGGAAAATTGAAAATGAAGTAATAGAAAAAGTCGACCCGTCTCACAACAAGCCTATTGGATCTCTGATTTTGAAAAATGTAAAATGAAGTATTTTGAAAAAATCGACCCGTCTCACAACCAGCTCATCATCATTTTTTCAAAATAGGTACTACATTTTCCATTTTTCAATTTTTCAATAATATACATTGCATTGCATTTTGCATTTTTTGCCGGCTTTGGTTTGTTACACAGTAATTGTTTTGTTTTTGTATTTTTAAGTAATTGATTTTTGTTTTTTTTTTTGTTGTTTACCTATTTTTTTCTTTTAGCTTTAAGTTTCCATTTTTTTGTATGTTAGTGTAACCGGATAGGCTCCCCCAGAATACCAGCGTTGCGGCGGTAAATTTATTTTTTGCCGTCGCAACATTATGCTGAGGTGGGGGCCTAGTTGACTACACACAATAAACTGGCTGTAGTTTTGTTTTTAATTTTATTCTGTATATATTTTATGTTTGTGTGAGTCAATAAATTATTCTTATTCTTATTCTTATTATTCTTATTCATTGTGAATGCAAAAAAAGATAAAAATAATTTACCTTTATTATTATTTAAATTAGTGGAATTTGTAATAGTAACTGGGTGCTCCTTTTATTTAATGACGCAAAACCCGTTTAGCTAGCAATGCTACAGAAGAAAAAAAAAGCGACGTGAATATCATTTGAAATAAGGATTTCATAATGTAACTGCACTATATTGTCGACAAAATAATAAATTAAATGTTTACTATTATTTATAGTACCTAATTTAAATTAAAGTGTTTTTAAAAACATATAGGTATATCTATAAAAAATATTGGACACCATCACATATATTGTTCCAATACCAAAGTATTGCAAAGTAGTAGCTTAAGCACTAGTATTATGGAAATTGGAAACAACGAAGGGTATTAACCACATAAACCCAGACCCGAGGAAATATTGAAAAGTTCATTTTCAACATTTACCCGACCGGGGTTTGAATCCGGGACCTCTAGAGATAGCGGCACCTTGAAAGCCGGTGCGTACACCACTCGGCCACGGAGGTCGTCCATCGTCCGTTATTAAACAATAAGTAAATTATTCTAACTTCACTCTCAAATATTTTAATAAATTACCTCTTGTGCTTCCAAAACGAGCCTCCATATAAAATACTTTACATCCACATCCCCAACAAAACGTAACTTATATGTGCCAAAAGTCGACACCTGACTTCCTATAACAAAACCCCTTTCGTTGCCAATTGTTAGTCGGCTCACGTCCGCTCCTGCAACTCAAAACAAGATCTCTACTCGTAATAAATCAAAAAGTTGTGCGCCCAGCTCAAGCAACCCACGTCAAACTACCGCTTTTTTTATTGCGAGAGTGTGATTTGAATATACGACGCCGTTCGGCCGTACTGACAACCGTTTAGATATTTGCCGACTTTGGTCTGGCACCGTCATTTGTTACTCGCAAAGTTTCTGATTGGCCAGACTATGGCTATATCGATGTGACGATCGAAGAGATAGATAGTCTATTGTTACTTCAGTTTGGGTCGGTAAAATGACTGTGGAATTGTAGGATAAATATGACACAACACATCTTTACAAAGTAATATAATATGTGACGAATTTGTTTCTTTGCATGTATGTTTGACCGCTTTTCAGCAGCTGTACTGACTGAAAACTGTATGTTTAATAAGTTATCAAGCAACCCACGTCAAACTACCGTTTTTTTATTTTAATTTTTAGTTTTTTGCATTCACAATGCAATTTTTATAATAGAAAAATGGAAAATGAATAAATAATGCTAGTTGTGAGACGGGTCGATTTTTTCTAAATACTTCATTTTCCATTTTTCTACCGTTTTTTTTTTATTGCGAGAGTGTGATTTGAATATACGATGCCGTTCGGCCGTACTGACAACCGTTTAGATATTTGCCGACTTTGGTCTGGCACCGTCATTTGTTATGCCCCCAGTACACGATGGCCGATCATGGTCGGCGACCACGACCAATACATCGTACATTGACACTTTTGAACGAACAAGTTTAAAAACGTTCTTTCAAAAGTGTCAAAGTACAATGTATTGGTCATGGTCGCCGACCATGATCGGCCATCGTGTACTGGGGGCTTTACTCGCAAAGTTTCTGATTGGCCAGACTATGGCTATATCGATGTGACGATCGAAGAGATAGATAGTCTATTGTAAGTTCAGTTTGGGTCGGTAAAATGACTGTGGAATTGTATACAATATTTACAATCTAATACAATATTTGTGACGAATTTGTTTCTTTGCATGTATGTCTGACCGCTTTTCAGCAGCTGTACTGACTGAAAACTGTATGTATAATAAGTTATCAAGCAACCCACGTCAAACTACCGCTTTTTTTATTGCGAGAGTGTGATTTGAATATACGACGCCGTTCGGCCGTACTGACAACCGTTTAGATATTTGCCGACTTTGGTCTGGCACCGTCATTTGTTACTCGCAAAGTTTCAAATTGGCCAGGAGTTGGCTAAACTATGGTTATATCGAAGTGACGAACGAATAGATAAAGTACGCGCCACATAACTTGGCGTGTTTCAGAGGGCGCTGATCGTCAAAAATAAGCCTTATTCCTGTGTCATAATTTCGTTCCAGAAGTTGACACGCGCCAAGTTATGTGGCGCGTGCTCTAATATACCTACCTATTGTTTGGTATACAGTAAAGGGTTTCAATTTCAGATTTTTTTAAATTCTGTAGAATTGTAGGCTAGACTTGATTGACACAAAATAAAATGATCGCTGGAATTACAGACTGGATAAGAACACTTGAAAACAGAAGTGATTTTTAATAATTTAAAGCTAGACCAAAAAATATACTAAATACAAGGACTGGACAGGACACATGAATTGATTTTCCTAATTTTGCAAACGGACAGATATAAATACAGAAACACAAAATTATGAAGATAAGTCTGAAGATGGAAGCGAACTACTCCCGGAATCCGCAACCACTGAGGAACTGGCAACTGGTTTTACGCCGAGCAACATGCTACAAAATTAAAAATGTCGCACATTGTGGCAAGAGTCGTGCGGCATGGCAAAATCTTGCATCATGTGGTAGACTGTCGCAGCGTGTATACAAACACGATGGATTCCATGCGATATTTTAAAATAGGCTGCCGCATGCCGCAAATGTTGGATATATAGCATACCACAAGATGACGTACGCCACAATATGTAGCATGCGGCAATGTCACACAGAGTGTTGATTTGGCGATTGTATGTAACATAATAATTCGTAAGCATCGTTAACATAACGTTACATTTTTTCTTTAATAATATAAATCTAAAATAGTTTTTTTTTTATTTAACCATTTGGTTTTTAAATAAATCTCTATTATGGCGAAGTATGGTGGTAGCTAGCCAGGCTGACTAAGAACAAGTCTTCAGTACCACCAACCAAACCGAATACAATATGTACCCTCAGTGGGAATCGAACTCGGAACCTCTGGGTCTCATACTGGTGGTCTGTACCACTTGACCACAGATGCGGTTGAAAAATGAAGATAACAATAATTGGCTACTTGACCTCTATAAAAATAAAATATGAAAAGTATTAGGTATGACAGCTTAGAGCTTAATAAATATGTACCTACCTAATTTATTTTTGCATTAAAAGGCATTGCCTAATTTTATTTTTGTAAAATATATTAAAAAAAAATCACGCGCGCTTTAATCATAATCATAATCATAATCATTTATTGTTTCCTTTATGACAGCCAAAACGGAAGCCGGCCATGATAAATCATTTTGTGACGTCACGATTTACAAAACAAACAAGACAAACTTCTCGAGTTACAGTGCGACAACGTTTTCTGTTCCGGTGGCCAAAACTGGAACTAACGTGTTTCGTTTTTAAATTCATTTTGCCGGTGTCACCGGAACAGAAAAGATTGTCGATCTGTAATAAGTTGTAATGTCATTCTAATGTTCTAATATACTACCGGAAATAGTTTATCGTGACGTCGAAGTCATGACCGAGCGTTTTAGCGGGAAATTAAATCGTCATCGGAAAAGTATTTATTATTTCATAAAATATGCATTTTTTGAGAGAAAGTCGATTGTGATGGTAGTTAGCAAAACATGTTTCATAAAACTGTCACGTAGCCAATTTCCAAAAAAAGAACATGAATAAATTTTGCTCACCTCGATATACTTTTATTTTGCACACATATGCTTTTCACGTAATTAGACACGCAAGGCCACCGCAATAAGATGTTTGGCTAATAATCGCGAAAGTTCGGTAACTCTTGGCAAGTTTGGTAACCAAAGTTTCCGTAACCAGTTGCGATCGGTCATCGTATCCGGCACTCGTTTCGATGGAAGATAAACTAGTTGTTGACCTAGTTTCCTGTTGTTCCTGAAGAGGTTTCGGTTGCATTTATTCCTCGAATCACACTGTTTATAAAACAAGGTAAATAAGAAGCGGTTACTAGAGCACAGAGTGTCAAATTTATGGTAGCGAGTATGGAGTATCAGTTGTCAGTTGTCAAGTGCCGAGTGCTGATGCAGAGTGCCGAGTGCCGAGTGCCGAGTGCCGAGTGCCGAGTGCCGAGTGCCGAGTGCCGAGTGCAGAGTGCAGAGCGCAGAGTGCAGAGTGCAGAGTGCAGAGCGCAGAGTGAAGAGCGCAGAGTGCAGAGCGCAGAGTGAAGAGCGCAGAGCGCAGAGTGCAGAGTGCAGAGTGCAGAGTGCAGAGTGCAGAGTGCAGAGTGCAGAGTGCAGAGTGCAGAGTGCAGAGTGCAGAGTGCAGAGTGCAGAGTGCAGAGTGCAGAGTGCAGAGTGCAGAGTGCAGAGTGCAGAGTGCAGAGTGCAGAGTGCAGAGTGCAGAGTGCAGAGTGCAGAGTGCAGAGTGCAGAGTGCAGAGTGCAGAGTGCAGAGTGCAGAGTGCAGAGTGCAGAGTGCAGAGTGCAGAGTGCAGAGTGCAGAGTGCAGAGTGCAGAGTGCAGAGTGCAGAGTGCAGAGTGCAGAGTGCAGAGTGCAGAGTGCAGAGTGCAGAGTGCAGAGTGCAAAGTGGCGAGTGGCAGGTGGCGAGTGGGGAGTGGCGAGTGCCGAGTAGTGAGCGGCAAATGCCGAGTGCCGAGTGCCGTGAGCCACTCAGTGGCACTCAAAGGCTGATAGTACCTATCTAGCTATATCCTTTGTTTAAAAAACCTAGCTACCTAGTTCCTTGCCCCATCAATTAATCCCATAGTTAGTTAGGTGTTCAACAAAGGCTGGAATACTGTCAACTACTGAGTTATACGAGCACCGGTGGCGGCGCGAGTTTGATAGGACCCGCATCAGACCCCGTCCGCCGACCTGATTTATTATACTCCTCAACTATTAATTTGGTGTTGTAAAGTATGGGTGCAGTGCCAGCGAAGCGGTTGATAAACTAAGAGATAAAATTTTAGACAAGTGTGTAGCAAGTGCGTTAAGTCTCCGAAATGTGTTATGCGTTGAAGTGTTAACATAAAGGGAAAATATGTAAATATCTTTTTAATATTTTGTTAAAATATGGTGGTGCTCGAATTCAACAGGTCACACGCTGCGTACACTCAGTATGCGGGCAGTAGGTACTATCTAAAAAGTTGTTGTTGAAGGCTAGGATAGACAAAATACAAAAGACAATAATATTTTCACTTGTAGCAGTCAAAATGAAAATAATTAAAAAATCTTTAGGCTGCACGAAACCAGCCAGATCGGCGTGACCGACGACAGAGCGGGGTGACCGACGACAGAGCGGGGTGACCGACGACAGCGCGGGGTGACCGACGACAGAGCGGGGTGACCGATGACAGAGCGGGGTGACCGACGACAGCGCGGCGGCGCGCGCGGCGGTGTGCATCAGTTGATACGTCACATTGACTTATTTTATTAGAAGTCTGTCGCGAGCGCGCAATGAATGCACAATTCACCGCCGGTTCCGCGGCCGCCGCCGCCTTCTCCGGCCGCATAATAAAATTAATTATTTTTCAAGACCAACGTTAATATTACTTATAAGCTTTCATTTAGCTTTTTGTATACTAAAAGCTTAATTCCTCGATAGGCTTGGATGACAAGCATAAAACTCAGTTATTTTCTTTCAGATAATTAAACCAAACGTTATGCTAAATAATGAAATTTTATCCTGCTTATAAACGAAATGCGATGTAACAAAGCATGTTATCTTATATTTTCAGTTCCTCAAATCCTCAGATCATATAATACTAGTATTATATGATCTGAGGTCAAATCATTACATCTTCTACTCCTGCCATAATAGGTTCTTTATGTAAATGCCAAAATTATTCAAAATTGGTTTAGTAGCTTATGCATGAAAAGGCACACGAAAGGATTTACTTTCAAATTTACAATATTAGTGTGGATTCCATATAGTATTATGATCTGAGATTCCATAGATACTGGACTTGGGTCCTTAGAGATAGGTACATATTGGAAACTTATGTGTATAATATACAGTCCTATAAATTGAAACATATCACAACTGAACTTTGTCACTTTGAAGCGTTTCAGAACAAAACTATCGGAGCTTCGGAGTCCTTCAATATTGCGATAAGACATAGTTCTACCATTTTTTTTTATTCACAACGGGTTAGCACTTAGCCTTCATCACACCTGATGTTAAGTGGTGATAAGGCTGAAGGTGGAAGCGCACTACTCCCAGAATCCTCAATCACTGAGAAACTGTCTAACTTATCTCTAACAGTCGGAACACAATAATGCTGCAAACATCATTGTTATGGCGTCAGACTTAGATAAGACGGTGGTAGCTAGCCAGGCGGACTAAGAACAAGTCCTACCACCAACCAAACCGAATACAATATGCACCCCCACTGGGAATCAAACCGGGGATCTCTTGGTCAGAAATCGGTGGAGTAAACCACTAGACCACAGAGGCGGTTATAAAAATAATACTATAATATTACTACGTTCTACGGTGTTTACATTATCATTGCTCGTGACTGTACATACAACAACCTGATTTTCATTACCTGCACAAATTTAGAATTTCGAAAGCACACAAACAATTTACTTCCGATAAAAGCAATATGAGGGAAAAAATTAAAGTATTTTTTCAGCGTTTCTCATTTTCTTAACATCGACATTAGAAAATGGAATTCTTTAAAATGGCAATAAAAGTAAAGTAATATACTCTCTTGTTATGTTTTATTTATGTGTTTTATTTTCTATTTATCCATATACTAGGCTTCCGCCCGCGGCTTCGCTCGCGTGTATTTCACGACGTTATCCCGCGGGAATGTAATATTACTTTAAAAAAATTACAAAGGTATTACATTATTATTACATTGTTTGTACTATTTTCCTCGCAAGTTTTATAATTTTTCTCTCCATAAATTCCGTGTGCCTGGAACATGAAAAAATTGCCGAATTAAACCGGCCGTTCTTGAGTTATGCGCTTAGCAACATTCATTTTTTACTAATATAGATTATTTTGTCCGGGGGCATTTTTCAAATCTTTTGACCATTGCCATAACATAATGTCCACTGACTTAAAAATTATCTTTTTTAATAATTATTTGTGAAAACATCATGTTTAAAATGGCAATCGATAGCAAATTTCAACAAAATTAAATTAAAATAGTTAAAATAAAATCCTAATAAATAATAAAAATAAAAATGTAACTACATGTACTTACCCCAATTACACAATGTCCCATGCATACCTTCCAACTTTGAAGTGCAATAACCCCCAAATACTCTCATCATATTCACACTAAAATCACGTGGTTTGTAGTAAAACATTATAAAATTACGTTTTTTAATTTCTTTTTATTGTTATTTAAGTTTTTACTTTTTTGCATTCACAATGCAATTTTTAATATTAAAAAATGGATGGTTGCGAGACGGGTCGATTTTTTTCTAAAATACTTCATTTTCCGTCTTTTTATTGGTTGATAGATCAAAATCAATAAAAAAATCAAATTTTATTTTGTCCTAGAATTTTGATTATACCGGAATTCCCAGTTAGTAACGACGATTAAATAATACCAAGTACTCAGATTTCTTTTTTGTGGCAACCATTTTTTGACGGTTTAGCATCTATTGGCCGTTTCTTTTTCCGACGTCTATAATAGGGTATTTTACTGTTGTTGAAATGTAGATATTTAACGATGACGTTAAAAAATATTTTGAATCTGTTTTATAATAAAAGAATTATAGTCTGTTTGATTTTGACTATAGCTGTCTCTTTCTAAAACGAAATTTTCTATGGCGTGACTATGACGTTACTAACCCACTGACGTCACTAAGATAGCGTCCTGTCCTTGTCTAATTATAAAGTTTGAAGTCCTATATCTTTGAAAATATTCAAGATAATTCAAAACGAAAACTTGTTTTGTGTAGCTAATATTTCGAAAAACATTTTAAAGAAATAAAAAAAAATCAGTAAAATACCGTATTGATTATTTACCGTTACAAACAGTGTGTCGACAAAAACGTGTTACGATTAGTAAATTGATTTTTAAAGATAAATATTATTGTTTTAACACGAAAGTTGTTTAAGGTTTTGCACCAAGTAAGTATCTAAAAATAACTGAAGTTTATTAGAATCATAAGTTTTAGTGTATTTAATATAAAATATTGTGATGTGAAGTCGTGAAATGTACAGTCGCCAGCACGTCAGGTTACTACAAAATGTCAAATTTCTTTAAATAAAATTCAACCTTATGTCCAACGAATAGAGGTCAGTTTCAATTAATAAATTTTGACATTTTGTAGTAACTCGACGTGCTGGCGACCGTACTTTCATAACGTCGGGTGAGTAACGTTTTTGTATAGTATTTATTTGAAAAATAACAACATTCCGTCAGTTTTATAACCCTCAGATTATTTTGACGGAACGCCACTATGTACCAAGACTGGTCAGAGAAGCGATTGAAATAAAAAAGCATAAGAATAATTTCAATCGCGAGGATGGGTTTAAATTGTCAAATGTCTGGAATCCAGTGATTCGATTGTGTAAAAACAACAAAAATCAAAAAAGTGTTCCGCGGAGTGATACTGTGAGTATTGTGTGTCGCGAACAAGTTCGAGTTGAGTGCGAGAACGAAAACAGTGGTACGGGTATCGAGCGCAATAAACGGACAAGAAAGAGGGTAGACAGATTCGTCTGCTCCTAATACCATCCACCCGCATTAACTTTATTCAGTTACTCCGTGATCATGGCGTGTGCAACTGCGCCGAAATATCGGGAACTCGAAAAACAAAATAAACATGGTAAAAATCCTGTTTTTCATAATAGTTATAACAACATTCCGGTTCCGTAACAGTCAACTTTTTTGAAAAACGCCCCGTAGCGTTTCTATTGCGTAAGTACTTTTTAAAATGAAATTCTGTTTCCGTAACCCTAGAACTAAAGACTGTCGTTGTGGTAACAGTTATCGTATTATTTTGTATGAAAACCAGAGCAGCACCTCTTTCGGCCGTATAAGGAACTGAAAATCATGTTTGACAGCCTTTAACAGCTTTTGAAGGACGGTATTAGTATTGTGACGGGACGTCCTCGTCGGCCAGTGGTATAGTCCGTTCGGTTAGATAGTGTCGGTACACCCGCACGGTATTGTGGCAGAGCGACACTATCTAAGCGAATGGACTATACACTAGCCGGAACGTCGGAAGTCGCCGCCCAGTATTTAGTTAGATAGATATGAATAAAAAAGATGTTTATTGGGGCTTGATTTGTTTTATTGTAATGGTAGAATTAAGAAAATATAGGAAGAATAGAAAGAATAGGAACCCTTTCCAAGGGTCAAGGGTTCCACTTATTTAATACTATAATCAAACAACTCAAACTGATATAAAAAACTGGTAATGCTCCGCGAGCTCTGTACGGCTTGGTGGTTTTGGTATAACTGAATCAAAAATGCTGAACAGGGCACGTGAAACGAAGATTTTGAATTTGAATTGAAAGAACAGGATAGGATTCGATAAAATTAATGGCCAGTATGTAGAACTTGATGGAGTTTCCAGCCATCATGGAGTTTTAAACCATCCATAATGACTGGTACGAATCGACATCGTTACAGTATCTTCGATCAACAATAGTACTAGATGAAGGCTCACGAACTAAATGAAAACTTTATACGGCCAGACAGACTTTTTTTTAAACGAAGAAAAAAGTTACGAATGTTACGATCTTACATTATAAATGACAAGAAGCAAGTTTGAAATACCGTAGTATTATTGACACTGTCAAAATAATCTACTTATAATTATACTCTCAAGTGGGCTTATGAGTCTTGGACATATCTGTCACTCCAAGTATGTATCTAGAACTAGGTGTTATTGTTGATCGAAGTATAGTATACTATAAATATAAGACACCATCACATACATTGTTCCGATCCAAATTAAAGTAGCTTGAACACTTGTGTTATGGAAATTGGAAACAACGACGGGTATTAGCACATACACTCAGGCCCGAGGATATATTGAAAAGTTCGTTTTCAATATTTACCCGACCGGGATTCGAACCCGGGACCTCTAGAGATAGCGGCACCTTGAAAACTGGTGCGTACACCACTCAACCACGGAGGTTGTTACTATGCGATTACCATAACGATAGAGTTTCATGCTAGGAGTAGGTACTGGTAACAAAGAGAAAAAATCTTTATATAGGTAACAATTTAAATAGGTAAACAAATAAATAATAAATAAATATTTTCTTACAATCACACCAATTATCTAAGCCCATAGTAAATTTCTTAAGAAACTGTGTCTACCTGAACTTGATAACGGATAAATATATACTTAAATACTTGAAAAAATGGAAAACGAAGTATATAGAAAAAATCGACCCGTCTCACAACTAGCTCCGATGGGACTGGAATTGGGTTTTTTTTCTAAATACTTCATTTTCCATTTTTCAGTAAGTAATAAAAATTGCATTGTGAATGCAAAAAACTAAAAATTAACATAACTTACTTAAATACTGTCATGTTTTTTATGGACATACTTATTTATACCTACATAGAAAACACCCAGACAGAGACAAATCGACATAAGATTTTAAATTATTTTTATGCATTCACAATGCAATTTTTGTAAGTATAGGAAAAATGTGATAGTAAAAAACCACGAGCCCTATAAGTAGCTTTCAGGCGGGATTCGAACCCGCGCCTCCGGGAATCCGGCCCGATGCTCTGACCAACTAAGCTACCGAAAGGCTTACACGACTCGTCGAATTTTGCTATCACTTGTTACGCTGTAGGCCAGCGTTGTTTCATCAATGTGAGGAAACCCTCGCATCCGAAAGAAACATTTTTACAAATGTTTAACAGTCGATTAAGATGAAACAGCCATTAAATAAGATTTTAAATTATTTTTATGCATTCACAATGCAATTTTTGTAAGTATAGGAAAAATGTGATAGTAAAAAACCACGAGCCCTATAAGTAGCTTTCAGGCGGGATTCGAACCCGCGCCTCCGGGAATCCGGCCCGATGCTCTGACCAACTAAGCTACCGAAAGGCTTACACGACTCGTCGAATTTTGCTATCACTTGTTACGCTGTAGGCCAGCGTTGTTTCATCAATGTGAGGAAACCCTCGCATCCGAAAGAAACATTTTTACAAATGTTTAACAGTCGATTAAGATGAAACAGCCATTAAATAAGATTTTAAATTATTTTTATGCATTCACAATGCAATTTTTGTAAGTATAGGAAAAATGTGATAGTAAAAAACCACGAGCCCTATAAGTAGCTTTCAGGCGGGATTCGAACCCGCGCCTCCGGGAATCCGGCCCGATGCTCTGACCAACTAAGCTACCGAAAGGCTTACACGACTCGTCGAATTTTGCTATCACTTGTTACGCTGTAGGCCAGCGTTGTTTCATCAATGTGAGGAAACCCTCGCATCCGAAAGAAACATTTTTACAAATGTTTAACAGTCGATTAAGATGAAACAGCCATTAAATAAGATTTTAAATTATTTTTATGCATTCACAATGCAATTTTTGTAAGTATAGGAAAATGTGATAGTAAAAATGTGATTAAAAATAAATAAAAAGGAAAAATGTGATAGGAAAAATGTGAGTAAAAATGTGATAGTTCGAATCCCGCCTGAAAGCTACATATAGGGCTCGTGGTTTTTTACTATCACATTTTTCCTATACAAATCGACATGTTCATGCACACAAATATTAGTCTTGTTCGGGAATCGAACCCGAGACCAGGGGGCCTAGTCTGCTAACGTTAAGTCACAATCGTGTCTCAATCGTGATTCAATTGTAGTTCAGTTGTAGTGCTTTTTTACACACTTGTTACAAGAAATTTGTACTTTTTTCACAATACTATTGATGGTCACACCACACACTACATTCACATCACATCATACTGTCCTAATTCTTGATACTAGTATTTAGAAAGCACTACCACTGAACTACAATTGAAACTCGATTGCGACACGATTGTGACTTAATATTATCAGACTTGGCCCCCTGGTAGATTACCGCTGCGCCAAATCGGTCGTCAATCAATGTCTCAAAAAAGAGCACAAGACAAAACTCCAAAAATAAAGTCCTGTATTAATAATAATACTTTGAATTTTAAGAACAGCAAAAACAAACTAGTTTCCTGGTTTGGATGGATCAACGATTGATTTGAAGTTCGAAAATGTTTAACCATAGGTGCTTTTATTTATTTATTTTAAATCTTTAATGCTACAAGCAAATGGCGGTCTTAATGCTATGAGGCATTCTCTACCAGTCACTCGGAATGGGTGTCAAGGAGAGAAATTTTAGCAATATATAAAACAGCAACATCAAAGTAACACAATAGAAAACAATATACATACATATTTATCTATTTATATACATACATATACATTGAATACTTACATAAATATTACACATATTCACATAAATATATACGAAAATATTATACCTGGGGTCCGATTCTCAAAATCGATAACTAATCTTTACCTTAACCTTAGGACAATAAAATGTACTGTAACTAGCGCTAAAAACGCCCCAGTTGCGCGCAGAGTTATCTGAGACTCACTTTATATTGTATGAAAACCAGAAGAGCGCCTCCTTCGGTCGTATAAGGTACTGATTCAATTGTAGTACTTATAAATTCCTTGGATTCAATAGATATTTGACAACCGCACTTTGACAGCTTTTGGCGGATAGTTTAGTTTACTATTACGATCACCATAAAGTCAATTTTCGTGCTACGGTTACGGATAGTAAGTTTTTAGTAAAATTTTCATTTTAATGACAAGCTTTTTTGCTGACTGTACTTTAATATTGTATGGTCATATGAACCAAACCTGTATACAAAAGTTCAGCTCCATCGGACACTGGGAAGTGGGTCAAATTTAGCTTGCAAGATTTGTCCCCCACTAACTAACTAGCATACTTACTAACTAACATAGCAAGTTAATAAAAAGCTTGTAAAAATAATGCCGAGGGAATAATAACCACAAACTCTTTACATTTTTGTTGTGTTTTGCTAATTATACTGGCTAACAGCTTGTCTCAGAAATTTTTTTTTTTTCATAATAGTCCACAATTATTTTAGGTATGTACAACGTTTGCAAAATCACTGTAATTTATTCTGCACGTCATTAAAAACCGCAACCCATCCAGGGGTCTTATTTTTGAACCGTTCGGCTTCGGCTCACAGCGCCCTGCGCAGACGAGGGACTTTTGTCCGCCGACGTAACCTAAAAGTGGAATCATTTGCTGCGAATGCAACGTAAACGAAGATTGTTCTGTCCATAAAGCTCCCTGCCACCTAGATCTTTACGAGTGAAATAAGCGTCGTATGCATTGAGTTCGTGGAGAAAATTACCACTTTTTAAGTTAGTCCGGCGGACAAAAGTAACATTAAGTTACAAGTAACATTACTGTTTGGCCACTAAAAAACGCGAGCAATCTTTAATCTGTACTCCGAGCACGAAAAACTCGTTCGTATCGTATTACTTATTTATTATGAAAACCATTATCTACGGAACTATTTCTAATTCAATAGGCAGCACTTCGACAGCTTTAGTAGCATATTGAGGAATAGTATCTTTGACAATTACAATGACAGTTTGCCATGCCTGCAGGCCTATTTAATTCAACAAAAAACGAAACTTCGTTATTGCCGTCCCTCTCACTCTCCGGACATGACAGAATCGAGTGAAAGCATGGCTAACGTAGTTTAGTTTTTCGTTGAATTAGAGTAGGTGGTGCCTGCTCTCGACCACCCCATCTCAGTCAGCCCACCTTGAGTGGGTAACCTTATGGGGAGATCGGGAGGAGGCTCTCTCCCTTTCCCCCTTCTGGAAAGAGGTCAGAACCCCCGACTCCCCCGCCAAGTCTAACCAAGGCTTGACGGGTGCGCTGGGGGCGGCGAGATACAGCCCAAGAGTCCCGGTATTACCGGAACATACTGCTTCCTGGGCGCCGACCGAGCCCAGCATGCCAATTTGACATTAGTATACGTAAATATTGTCTACTTTGACCCTAGGGGGTAACTTTGTCTCACATTTGAAAACAGTATAAACATATTATCGTCCTGTGTGTAAAGTGGTGGCCGAATGAAAGAATGGATTTTTATGGTTGGCTATTTATTTAATGCAAGGTAAACGGTGTCGTGATAGTATCTGGTCTGGCCGGACATTTGTGCGGCCTTAAATACTATGCTACTATCTATAGGTATAAATATATTTGTATAAAATATACTGTGCAGGAACCTAAACAATTGCTGGTACGTGCCAGTTTAACGGTTAATCAAGTGACAAGCCGTTTAGACGCGATGCGGCTAGATGGCGCTTTTTAACACTGTAATATGAACTTTTATCTATCAGCTGCAGGCCATTGTCGAAGGATTAAGAGAGGTATTATTATGCTCAGTTGATTATTATATTGCAAAACAAAAAGTTTAAAAAATATTCTGTTTTGGGTTAAAGTTACTCCCTAGGGTCAAAGTAACCCGGTTTTACCCGGTAATAAAAAGAGGGCTTCTGGTACTGAACCCTCTAAAAATGTGACAGATATCGCATACGACAAAACAACAATCGACTGGTCCAAAATAGGACCCCTAGTCTTCCGTTCGTTCCCCGGAGGCAGCAGCACGATTAAATTAATACCCAAACAACATCAATGTTCGCGCGATTCCATTTCACCACCCACAACATGTTCATATTCTCGTCATGCATACTAAAATATTATACAGGCGAAAGTAGCTCGGGTCTGTCTGTCTGTTATCTTTCACACTTAAACCGTTGAACTGATTTTAGTGTAATTGGCTTTGATCTTGAGATAGATAGGCCACTTTTAGCCACAATCACTTGAACCTTCTTTCACACAACAGGATAACGATTGACTTTAAACTTACATGATCATTATCACTATAACTATTATTATGACAGACGGGATTTTTACCATGTCGGACTCTCGAAAACCAAAATAAAAATGCTTAAAATCCCGTCTGTCATAATAGTTATAGGATTACGTTTAGCTTGCATCCCACCGATGTTAAGTGATGATAAGGTTGAAGGTGGAAGCGCGGTACTCCCAGAATCCTCTACCACCGAATAACAGGAACAATTTCAAATTAAGTTTTACAAAAAATCGCCTAATTTAAAAAAACATTACATAAAAAACACTTAAAACTTAAGGTAAGTAGGTATGTCCCAAAACGGTCCCGACTCAGCATTATGCATGGCTTGAGGCCATAGTGTCTGCCTACCCCCGTGGGAAATAGGCGTGAGTATATGTATGTATGTATGTATGTATGAGGCCAGCGCTGATCCTCCGTCATGACCGTGTTTGGTTGGGCTACACAATAACGGATAACTAGAAGCATAATAATATAATTTATTATTTTTAATAATATTTATTTTATTGTGAATGCAGAAAAGGAAAAAAAATGGAACAGGAACCATATTTGGCGATATAACTGAATCCCACGCGCACGAAGTCGGTCGGCCACTAGTCCACCCTAATTTGATTGCGGCAACGCTATTGTAAATATTTACACGTTTGGAATAGCGTTTTGGAGGACTTTCAATGGACTAGCCAGGTTGATTGGAAAAAGTATCGATGAAAAAGATCAGGGGGCCGATTCTCACGCAATCGTGACAAGTTCACATTTATAAGCTCGAAATTCAAATATAGATAACTCAGTTTGGGCCCGATTCTCAGGCATTCGATTTTTTTTAGTGTGGTAATTCGTATGTCGAACATTTTGTTTGTGGTTTCTATTGAAAAGTTAGAACGTTTCAAACAAACTAAGCTGTCCCACATGTCAACAAATCCATTTTGACAGCTAAGTTCAATACGAACATCTATTGGTCTGTACCACTCGTAGCGTTCGACTGGTTTTCGATCGAACTTTTCGATTGTGAAATTCTGACAATACAAAAACTGTGTTATATTTGAATTTCGAGGTTATAAATGTGAACTTTGCTCGATTGCGTGAGAATCGGCCCCCAGGTGTAAACGGTGGTTTTATGAATTTAATTTTGTCGGTTACTTTACATACGTGTTATGTTGGGTTGTCGGTTATTTTGTTTTTAAAGGTTCACATTATGGGTCACGCTAGCTATTGTCTATTTTTTGTAGCAATTATCTCTATTTTATGGGAAGAAATACACAAATTGATTCACTGATCTCGACGATGCACGAGTGCCAAGTGGCTTTCTTGTTCTGAGTTTAAAGAAAGATATATTATTAGTGGCGGAAAGGAATTAAGGAATATGAAACTTCCGGCATAATAAAGTTCAAATAAAATAATTTTCGAAAAGATGTACCTACGGTGAGACAATCAATCTGTCAAACTAGCAAGAAATCAAAAAATGGTACAATACGAGAAATATTCGAACTAGCGCGATTTCATTTCGAACCTTTGGGACTCAGTAATTTAAAATAACCGAAAAACTACTTAACGGCTTGTTCCCAAGGCGACGTTCGACGTGTCGTCTTTTTCACGAAAGGAGTTTTTATTTGACGTCGCTAATTTTTGTTAAATGCGAGTGTTCACACGATCACGATTCGTGAAAATGACGGATACATCTTTCCTATTATTTTAACATTCGTGTTTTTTGACGAATCGTTAATGACTAATTCCGTGTGTACATACAAAGCGAAACCATTTGCTAGTTCGTGGGCCTTTAAACATACTCTTCTCTACCAAAAACCTTTTGACACCAAAATATATCTTAGGGATATATTATTATAATGCGGGATAAAGATTGAGGTATCTGGCAAAATGTAGGCGCGGTCAGAGCCACATGCCAGGCTTCAAATTTTAACTTTTTTGCATTCACAATGCAATTTTTATGATTGAAAATGAAGTAACTATTAGAAAAAAAAAATTGTGAGGCGGGTCGTTTTTTTTCTAATACTATATTTCCACATGCAGTTGCTAATATTAAAGAAAAATAATGTAACTCCCTTCAAAACGGATCTTCAAACAAAAATTAACAAACACTAAAAAACGAAAAAAATAATAAGATTTTTTTAATTTAAAGGACGATGATACGTGACTTTTTCTAATTTATCTTGGTACTTACTAAACTGTTTGAAGTCGGTGCCAAGCCAAAAAGAATAAGAACGAAATATACTGAGTGAAATAACTAACATATAAAAAAAAACTTGGTGAAAGTAAGATCAGGTCAGAAGTACCCACTTTCAAAAACAAAAATATTTTGAAAGTGATCCCCAATTTGATAAAACTATGAAATCGTCCATATACCCAAATAAAGTCTGAATACACATTATTCAGGATAACTCCTGAACTTCTTGGCAGTTCTTGATAAAATTTGAATGGGACCACACGAGAAGCGTCACCTTTTAAATAAAAAAAGAATTATCTAAATCGGTTCATTAACTAAAAAGTTCTGAGGTAACATACATAAAAAAAATACAGTCGAATTGATAACCTCCTCCTTTTTTTAAAGTCGGTTAATAAAATGAAACCCCTTATGTAATTTAATGACTTAAGCTTCTACCAAATACCTACGTATTAAAACTGAGTAGTTAATACATTTTAACCCTCAATAATACCTAAACCAAAGTTATTAGCGATCAGTATAATTTGGGCTTATGGAAACTCATACAAGCCTATTATAGAATAATAACACTGTTATCAAAACGTTCCTTTTCCGTGTTAAAAGCAATACAGTCCATTTTAAATCCTAGGTACTGACAATAAAGTCTACATTTCAATACTTTGGAAGAGAAGCATACGATGATCGCAAAGCTATTTAGTTCATCGGGATTAACCTTTAATTACTCATTAATTTGGTATTTCAGCATCTTTGTGGGTAATAATTTTCAATTAAAGATAATAAATGACGCTTATGTAAGCCAATTTCTTCGTAGCATTGAAGAGCCCGTGGCGCAGTGGTTAGCGCGCTCGGCCTGCGATCGTTGAGGTTAAGCAACTTTCGCAATGGTCGGTCACGGGATGGGTGACCAAAAACTTTTCATCTCGAGCTCCTCCGTGCTTCGGAAGGCACGTTAAGCCGTTGGTCCCGGCTGCATTTGCAGTCGTTAATACCCATCCGTACTGGGCCAGCGTGGTGGGTCAAGTCCCATTCTCCTTATCCATCCATAAGAAGCCCAGTGCCCCAGCAGTGGGGACATTAAATGGCTGATGAAGAAGAAGAAGATTGCGTGACAGTAATAGCGGTTGGTGAAAACCTGTGTTGTGAAATATAGGTATATATCTACTAGCCTTCCGCCCGTGACTTCGCCCGCGTCGACTACACGTCACCCAGCGAGCAATGGAGAGTGCGATGCTTGGTATTTCCCTGCTCGATCGAATGAGAAATGATGAGATCTGCAGGAGAACTAAAACAACCGACATCGCTCGAAGGATTGCATTGCTGAAGTGGCATTGGGCCCACACATAGCCCTGAGAACCGATGGCCGTTGGGGCAGAAAGGTTCTCGAATGGCGACCGCGTGAACCGACAATCTGGTAAGGTCGCAGGAAGCCGCTGGATGCGAGTAGCGCAGGACCGATCGCTGTGGAGATCTTTGGGGGGGGGCCTATGCCCAGCAGTGGGCGTGTCGTTCGGCTGACATGATGATGATGAAACATTGGACAATTACTTAAGTTAGTCCAATACCAAATTAAGTACTAAGCTAATGCGTTGTGTTCTTGTGTTAATGGGTTGTAAATAAAGAAAATTTAATTTTCTACATTTACCCGAGCGGGAGTCGAGCCGGAGGGCCTACTCTGAAACGCAAAACCCGAAACTTCGGTATACCCGTCCCTCTCACTCTCTAGCCGGGACAGAATCGAGTGAAAGGGGCGGGGCTAACCGAAGTTTCGGATTTGCGTTTCAGAGTAGGCCCTCTGGCATGAGATAGAGTCATCTTGAAAACCCGTGTGTGGCGGACACACACTTGACCATGTATGTCAATCCTACTAAAATTATAATATGAAAGTTTAATATGTTTGGATGTTTGTATGTCAAATAGTAAATATCACATTCCCGCGGGATAACGGCGCGAAGTCCACGTGGGCAAAACCGCGGGCAGAAAGCTAGTATCTTATAAGTAGTAATCATATACTGAAGATAGTGTATAGTGTCTCCTGTTTTATGACTAATGACTTGGGAAGCTCAGACTTGATAATAAACAGGTCTGACTTTATTGCCCATAACACCAGTTCCAAACGATGGCAGTAAAATTCAAGGAATTGCTCCTTATATATTCCAACTGAAGTTAGGATGAAAAATAAATTATTACCGTAATTATGTTGCTTTTCAGTTTATAGCGCGAGATAATTCGGCTTTCTAGCTTTGAAGAGAGTGGATTTATATTGTTATTTATTAAGACTTAGAAGAGATTGACGTACAGTCGGGGACAAATTCGGTGAACCACATCTTATTTCTTTTCGTGTGGCTGGCGTCTCACCGTTCAGTTGCAGTCCCTATCCGTAATCGCTTATGCATTGTAGTACCCTAGTTTAATACATAAAAAAATAGTAAAAGGGTCTGTGCGTGAATGGCGAGGCACCAGCCACGTGAAAAGAAGTAAGAGGTGGTGCACCGAATTTGTCCTCGAGTGTACTTCGTGGCTGAGTGACATACACACCGGTTTTCAAGGTGCCGCTATCTCTAAGGTCCAGGGTCTGACCTTTCTTTTTGTCTGTCTTTACCGACCAAAATACATCTTGGTCGGTTAAATTCAGAACACTGACTTTTCTGTATTTTCTCGTATATGATAAGATAAGATAATGCTTTATTTGCTGTAAATAGAGTAGGTTTACATTCCATTCGATAGGTTGGTCATCTTAATTTATTATAATGTGCTTTAAGCCTATTTAGTCATTTTAAATAGCATGCAAATTATATCCAATAACATTACTCGTACCGACTAATGATTTGAACTATTATCTATACATGTCAAGCGAAAATTGATTGATTTATGTGGTAATTCTCGAGTACCACAACAAAAGCTAATTTTTATTGTGTTTCTAGCAATTTATATGATGGTGTCCAATATTATTATTTTTTATCGTGATCAGCAATCAATTACTCTATTGCCGGGCATAGGCCTTCGGGAGAAGGAGGCCATGACCTACCACGCAGACCCAATGAATGTTGATGCCCATTACCCCCCGCCAGAATAAAAGCGCTGCTGGGTCACTTTGTCCATCTTTTAGAGACCCAGCAGCATTATGCTAAGACGGGTTGTTTGTTGGCCCATACATTTTCTTATCTTTTTTGTCTTCGTTATGTATGAATAGTAATAAGTTTAAGTTTTTGTTTAATTTTTGTATGCAACTACCTAAATTCTTTTAATTGTCTGTTCTTTTCATTATAATTATTTTTTATGTGTGTGTGTCCAATAAATGTTTTTTCTGTCTTTCTGTATTTCTTCCAATGTGGATTACAGCTTTTAATGAGACTCCTTCTCCTTATCCATCCGTATGGAAGACTTGTGCTCCAGCAGTGGCTTGATAAAAAGGCTAATTATGATTACTGATCCACTCAAAAGTGTAGGCAGTATATTAGAACACGAACACATTCCCTGATTACGACAAGAATTCCTCCCATCTATTCCCCAAAGGGCTGTTCGTTTTGTACGCTCGTTACCGCGATTTTTGCAGATCTATGTAAGAATTATGTTAATGTGAATGTGCTAACTTGGAATTGGTCTGAATTGCCTCCAGGCTATAAAAGTTATATTTGAATTTTTACTTTATTTTTCGGTGCTTCTGTTGAGGATCATAAATTAGAACAAAACTTGAGCTGAATTCCACGCAGACAGAGTCTTAGGTGGCCACTAAAAATATTACTACACTAATAATGAAAACCTGGACAACTTCAATAGGAAACCAATTAAAAGTCACAGATACTATCAACAGCTTTTAGTAATTACTCATTGAACAAATGGATGTGTGCATCAAATAAAGCTAATTCATTAGTCTTGCGTAGCTAGTCGTTTCAAAAACTCGTTTCGGTAAAACAATGGCGCCAATGTTATTCGTAAAAAAACCAACGCCGAAAGACGCGTACGACACTTTACTACCAATCACTAAAATATTAAGCTATTTATCCTTAGCTGAAGTGACAAGGGAAGATGAGAAATTTGTACTTTTGGCAAGTTTATCAAAAAATTTGACAATCATAATTTTCACATTAATGACGGTCATTGTTTTCGTGTTAAAAGTGATTCATTACATCAATATTAACCAGATATTCTACTTCTATTTCACTGATACGATACAACTCACGTACCTACTGGGTTACGCACACTATATTGTTGATGTAATATACGTCAGAAAGTATGGGAAAGATCTATTTATAAATTATCTGAAGTTTTACGATCGTTTTGACTGGAAACTAGGAAATTTGTATCATAGTATTGTAAAAGCAAAGGTAATGAAGATGGTGACATATTTTGGTGTTATTGGTGTTTTAGTTTGTGCCATAGATTTTTTTGCTTTAGTAATATGTAATGGGTGGATAATTCCAATTTTGTACGCGATAGATTATGTATTCTTTATGATGAATATGCTGATTATGATTGAAATGTCTTCAAATATATTGCAAGTGGAATATCGTCTGAAAACAATGGGAGACTTGCTTCAAGAGTTATATGTTGGAGCTACCAATTTAGATAATACATTTGAAGATATCATCAGTGATAAGAACTGGCTTTATTATTGTGATGATTTTGAAGAACGAAGACTTAATTTGAGTTCTTTGAAAACAAAGAAGGTTGATTATTTTCAATCCAAAATTAGTTGGTTCAACAGATGTTATTTACTACTTTTAGAAGAAAATAGTTATATCAACACTGCTTTTGGATTCAGGGTAAGTAAGAATAGATTAAATTAAACAAACAACATCATTGGATAAAATATAGGACCACAGATCAGAAGAAAGTTTGTTGGCAAACTTTAGAATTCTTAAACGCTACTCAACTATAAGAGAGGCTCAATTGGGCTCAAATAACACCCTGTTGCTTTAAATGTCAAACGTATAAAAGAGCCGCCATGATATTTTAGAAGCTCCCAAGGCTGAGTAACGTTCGAGTATTCAGGCGAAAGACATTAAATATTGTTGATCAAGAAGATATCAATTTAATCGAGTTAGTAACTCCATAAAATTTGATTAATTTGATAGAAAAATTAATACGGCTGTATTTCATGAAGTTGTTAATTATTTAAAGGTCATTCAATTAGGTCAGGTATCATGTGTTGAATGTAAGGTCAAGGTCGAGTCATTTAAAAAAAAAACAATTCGTATTATAACGAAAATTCATTCTATTTTTTTTTTGTCTTTTTTTCAGATACTTATAAATATTTTCAATCTTCTATTCAGCATGGTAAATGTGGCTAATTTAGGTATACGAATCTTAACAGGAGAAGTTGTAAGTAGACAAAAGTAAAGCGTAAGGCTGACTGTTCAAAATGAAGCGAGGTGGCGGAGCATTGAGCGATTAAAGAACCTATTTTGAGAATTTGCATAAAATTTCCACTCGTTTTCATTGGGCTGGCAGCCGATGTCCTACTAATAGCGTAGCCAAACGGATAGATGTTCGCTTTCAATCAAATCAAAAGAAATTTATTTCAACAAACACAGATCATATTACTTTGCTTTGCACTGCATATTTTACAATGAACTACGAAACTTTATAGTTCGAAATGAGTGTAAATGTGTAATTTAAAGTGTAATTTTAAAAGTTCTAATATTTCTGCAACGAGCCATTTTTGCTCTTATTGCCTAATGTGGCCTGTATTTGTAGATGGGTCTTTAAGAGCAGCAAACATGGTTCACAATTCCAACAAAGATTTTCTCTTACACAGGGCAGCAACAATTATTGGTATTTTTACGTCATATCATGCATAATCAGATTTTTATTCTTCAAATCTGTAGTATTCTGGTTGTTACATCGGTGTGAGCAGTGCTACAAACAATCTTTTAGGATTTTATGCATCATAGACCATACACTAATGGAGAAAGTGATAAGTAAGTAATCATCAAATATGGAACAGAATTTCCATCTAAAGTCTGAAAACCCCTTTTCAATCATTGCATAGTCTGCCTCTTTTGATTCTGTGCTGACGTGACTTAAGAATTCTTTATAAAGTTATATTTTCCTATCATATTCAACGACGGATATGAGAAGAGAGGTACACCAAATATAAGGTGGATCAACTACGCAAATGAGTGACTGCAGAAGTGATGGCTGATAAAGATGAATGGAAGAAAATGACAACCTGCAGAGTCTTTTGACTGTTAAGGAGAACAGATGGTTTTATCTTGAACGATATTGCATTGGCTAATCCTTGCGCTAATGTCAAACATCAAAAGAAAGTACTTGATTGCAAAGCGATAAGATTCACATTTCTAATGTTTGTCATAAGCGGAAGGATTATAATTTAGTTAAAGAGTAACCTACAAGGTCTTAAAAAAGAATTCTAACTGACTTTTATTACAGGTACAGAAATGAGGAGCATCCTTGCGGAGTTCCGAAGCCTGATGCTGACAAGGCCAGTCCAGTTCCATGGCGCCAACTTCTTTCAGCTGAGGTACTCCCTGTTGGTTTCCATCACATCGGTGGTGGTCACTTACTCTATTATACTGCTGCAGAATATGAAGTAAAGGTGAAGATAATATCGACGATACTTTGACGTCTATTGTTACGATTTACCTTTAGATGTAGAAGTAGTGAAATCTTTAGCCTAGCTTTTGGAGAGCAACTTTTTAGACCGTCCGATATTATAAATGCTATAGATAGTTACTTAGGGCCTAAACTGCGTCACGCGGACGCCCGCGCGGCTCCATACAAAAGTGCTCCGTCGCGGGCCCCGTCGCGGGCACCTGCGCGGGCAACCGTCGCGGGGAGGCGGGCCCCGCGCCCGCGCCTTGTGGCCCGTTTCCCCGCGACGGTCGCCAGCGCAGGTGCCCGCGACGGGGCCCGCCAGCGGTAGCACGGTAGCACGCACGGGCTTGTTCAGTCAATAGCGCTATGTAATGCGGTTCCACGGAGCCCGCGCGCGTGTTCACGGACGGAGACACGCGACGTGTGCCCGTCGCGGGCGCCCGCTTTACTCAGTTTAAGCCCTTATAGTTGCTGTCTGATACGTTCTAAGTGTAGTAGGGTAAACTGCTTAATTGGTGGCACCCGCCCTGTTATTGGCAAATCAAGGAAAAAGAATATGCCGCTGTCTCTCTTGTACTCGGACGCATAGTGCGAGTCAGCTACGCATAGTGCCATATAGTGATGTTAATTTAACCCATTATAGACTGAGTTTTAACATGGTCTGGGATTAACGTGATTTTTATATGTTTTGCTGATGTAGGTCTCCACAACCCTAAACCAGGTCAAAAATTTCGATGCAACACAGACCTACTTCTGGAAAAAGAGGCCGGTGCCATATGGCACCGCTAACCCCCTTATAATCCATACTTCCATACCTAATTTATTAATATTAATACTAATATTATAAATGTGAAAGTGTATTTGTTTGTTTGTTTGTTTGTTTGTCAGTCTTTCACGTCAAAACGGAGCAACGGATCGACTCGATTTTTGGTATGGGGATAGTTTGGGAGCTGGAGAGTAACATAGGCTACTTTTTATTCCGGAAAATTATAAAATAAAAATTATTATTTTATATAGAAAATCGATAAACTGTCGTGTACTATCCAAAACTGTCATTTCTTCCATAGCCGCTTCCAAAGAGGTATGTCAAAGAGTATTGTAATCACTGACGTTTTAGCCGCTTTGGATTACCTACTTTTTAATAAGTGACATTTGTGACAGTGTATAAAACTTATTCGCGATTATTTATTTTCATCTGTCTATCTATCTATATTAGATGTTGGTGATACGAAGTTTACCGGGTCCACTATTATTAATATGGCAAAACAACGTTTGCCGGGTCAACTAGTAATATGATAAATACTAGCCTTCCGCCCGCGGCTTCGCCCGCGTGTACTACACGACGTTATCCCGCGGGAAGGTGATATTTTTCAGGAATAAAAAGTAGCCTATGTCCGTTCTCAGGCTCTAGACTATCTCTGTACCAAAATTCATTCAAATCGGTTCAGTAGTTTAGGTGTGATTGTGTAACACACAGACAGACAGAGACGCATTTATAATATAAAGTAAGGAATGATAATACTTTTTCTCATTAAAGTGCATTTCATATATTTTTGACGTGATAACGTCTTTAACGATGAACGCCGGCTGCACGCACGAAAAAGCATGACTCATTGTCACGTTCCGCCTGAGCTCAAAATAGAACTACTTATTACTTTCCATAAACCTAGAGTCCTGAAATTGAGTACAGGGGTTGGGTTCAATGACCACATAAAGCTATGGAAGACCCTGAGTACCTGATGACCCTGAGGAGAAACCTTAACAGACCAGCCAAACTAATAAAGTTATTGGCATGTCGTCTTGTTGTTAAATCGTCTTTAATGGCGTTAAATGCTTATGTGGTATGTATCAGTTGCATTTAAATATCTAAATTTAAAACTTTGCATAGAAATAACTAAATTTTTCAGCACACAAATTATTTAGTAAATGGGTTAGACTTTGTATGAAACTTTTGTGAATATCTCAATTCCACGGAGACGAAGTCACGGGCGGAATTCTAGTACCTATACAATAAACATATTGTGTAAACACGATGACAAGAAGATTAAGTATTATTTGTTATTAATGTTGATAGTAGTTAAGTTGATTAAACTCGTAAGTGAATTTGACTTGTTATTCAATAACTTTGGTAACACTTTGTGTAATTTCATTTCAGTTATGTGAGTCACAAAATAAATATATTTTCTAAGAAACTTTTACAATCATTTCAACAATCATACTTGATTAAATGTTTGGAGTTACGAAAGTCTACATAATGTTGTATTGTATTGTTAATACTTGACCTTGGAATAATAGCGTAAGCGAAGAGTTATTAATCTAAGTACTTGACATTTATTAAATTTTACTTAATTTGACATGTGTTTCATTACGAAGTTTTCTAATTTTAAACTAACTTTGGAATTATGTTATTAGACCACAATAATTATATTTAAAACTAGCGGCCGCCCGCGGTTTCACCCGCGTGGTTCCCGTTCCCGTGGTAATATCGGGATAAAAAGTACGCTATGTGTTATTCCAGGCTATAATCTATATCTGTTGCAAATTTCACCCAGATCCTTTCAGTAGTTTTTGCGTGAAAGAGTAACAAACATCCATACATCCATACCCACAAACTTTCGCGTTTATAATAAACTACACGACGCTATCCCGAGAGAATGTGATATTTTTCCGGGATAAAAAGTAGCATAATTATTACGTTAGCTACCTGCCAGTGAAAATCCCGTCAAAATCGATCCAGCCGTTTCAGAGATTAGCCGAAACAAACAGACAGACAGACAGACAAAAATATTGGTATGTGTACCGTATACCATAATCATATGCATGTAGTAAAAAGCGGTTATTTTAATGTTACAAACAGACACTCCAATTTTATTTATTTGTATACTTTTATTTATACTTTTTACTTTTTTTTTAATTTTTAGGCGACTGAGTACCTATATTCTCGTCTTCAATCACCGTAATTATTATTATTCATATCGGGAATATGATAATATTTCAGGGGATGAAATAATCTACCTATAGTCAAACAACAACCTGCCACTCATTCGCAAAAATATCAGCTCTGTCCTATAGAAAAGTGCAATACCTACCTAGAAACAACATGTACCCGACTAAAATGTATGGAACAATAGATTTTTGTTTCGCATAGTAAAAATGGTTTAACATAATTTAAGTATCATATTTCTCTCCTCTTTTGTCGTGGGATTTGCAGTACCCATATGGCTTACCTCGCTTCTTAAATTAATGCTTGTATTGTAACACTTGTAACAACCTGGACTGAAACTGAATAATATAATAGGAGATTGGACAATTACTGATAATTATGTAAATATTTAATAGTAACATTCAAAAACATAACATTGAAGAATGACAAAAGTGAAAAAAATATTCAAAATGTTTTTTACTGCTCAATTGTGAAAAACTGTGTCTCTAGCCATCTCTTTCTAAAACTAAATTTTATATGGCGGGAGTATGGCGCTAAGCACATCTTTCATCTTTAACATTTTAAAACACTTATTTAGATTAATAATGGAAACAGTAAGTACATTTTAAAGTTAATAATTAATGACATGATTTTACAATGTTTGCATGCCTGGCAACTGACAAAACATGCTGAACAATGTTATACCTACATAAGATCTGTTTTATATCATACCATGTTTACGAGTAAATAAATATTTCTATTTCTATCTGTGTCTAGTGCTGTCCTTGTCTAATAAAAAAGTTTGATGAGCTATATCTCCGAAATTATGGAAAATATTTTAAAATAAATACCTGTGACGTGTTTCTGATATTAATAAAAACATTTTAATAAATAAAAAAAAACAATCCTATCCCCTTTAATGACTGTTGATCATTGAGTTGGCCGTATTTTTTCAAAGCGGTTGTTTTCAGAAAGCACTGCATCTACTTAGCCGTATTAATAAATACAATACAATACAATAATTAATTTATTTCCGAAAATTACATTATTTGGTGTATCATTTACAAAGTCTTCCACACTAGGCTATGCCTGTCCTGTCTCATTAACTGTTTACTTAACGAAAACGAATTGTAAAAACGAAATAATAATCTAGTCGTAACGAACGTAGAGACCAAAAATCGAGAAGGGTAGCAGGTCTACTCCCAAGTTTATTTCTAAGGACCACTTGCAGCAAGTTTGCTAATTCTCGATTTAACCAAAACTAAATTTAACCCATACAAAAATTAACATTTTTCCTTGTTTTTGCATTCAAAATGCAATTTTTATTACTTACAAATGAAGTGATAAGAAAAAATTAAGAAAGATCGAACCGTCCCACAACCAGCTCCGATGGGACTCAAACCCACGACCTTTTGCTATCCGGGTGACTGCTCTAACCACTGAGCTACGGAGTCGTTGAGCTCAGGTCAGATCGATTTTTTCTTAATACTTCATTTTCAATATAACTTAATCACTGATACTTTTAATTAATAATTACTTTTGTACTCAATCCAAACATTTGGAATAGACATCCAACGTCGCGGTACAGCATCTTTAAAACACGTAAATAACTTAAAAATCACATTCACATACAGTTGAATATTATAAAGCTTTATTTTATCGAAATGGACTAATGCAATTTTAATGGTCTCCCATGATATCTACGATGACAAGGCGTAACGAGGTAGATATTAAGTATTCCTTGCTGAGCAATAACTGACTAGTAATATACCTATATGAGTGAATCGTATGAATCTTTCAGGTAAGTTATTGTTATCAGCCATTTAATGTCTCCACTTTTGGAGCACATGCCTTCCTTATAGATGGACTAGCTTTCCGCCCGCGGCTTCGCTCGCGTGGACTTCACGAATATGAATAAGATGACGTTATCCCGCGGGAATGTGATATTTTTCCGGGATAAAAAGTAGCCTAAGTTACTCCTTATTACATCAGCTACCTACCAGTGAAAGTCCCGTCAAAATCGGTCCAGCTGTTTCAGAGATTAGCCGGAACAAACAGACAGACAGACAAAAATTGTAAAAAAGGTTATTTTGGTATATGTACCGTATATATAATCATATGCATGTAGTAAAAAGCTGTTATTTTAATATTACAAACAGACACTCTAATTTTATTTATTTGTAATAGAGTAGGTAAAGTCCATTCGCTTAGATAGTGTCGCTCTGCCACAATGCCGTGTATGGTGTACCGACACTATCTAACCGAACGGACTATATAGATAAGGGGAATAGGCCATGACTGACCCCCACGCGTGACTGATGCGGATTCATCATCATCATCATCATGTCAGCCGAACGACGCCCACTGCTGGGCATAGATGCGGATTAGTGAGTATTAATTAACGACTGCAAACGCAGCCGGTACCAAAGGGTTAACGTGCCTTCCGAAGCGCGGAGGAGCTCGAGATAACAAATTTTTGGTCACCCATCCCGTGACCGACCATTTTAAAAGTTATTGAAATTTTTACTTTTCTGCATTCACAATGCAATTTTTAATTTTGAAAAATGGAACATGAAGTATTAAGAAGCCCATCGGAGCTGGTTGTGAGACGGGTCGGTTGTTTCTAAATACTTCATTTTCCATTTTTCAATTTTAAAAGTTGTCTAACCTCACTAACCAGCGCAGGCCATCCGTGCTTACCACTGCGCCACGGGCTCCTCATCACCTCCTCTGCTATTTTATTTTTTGTTGAGTTTTAGTGTTAAATTAAAAATTGTTATTATAAATGTTTGTTTTTGTCTTTTGGTGGTGTCTTGGGTTACTCGCACAGGCCCTGCCAGAATACCAGCGTTATTGTAGGGTGATAATTTTTCATCCAGCAACAACATAATATTATGCTGAGGCAGGGTCCTGATTGGCTCATCACAAAGTTTTTGCAACACTGTAAAAAAGTTGACGATAATGGCGCGTATTTTAAACGTCAAATGCTTTCGAATTTCGTCAACATTTACGATATGAATCGTATAAACTACGGCTCAAATTAAGAACTTGGCGGATTGGGTGTTAGCGCAGCAGGAAGTCGATGCAAATTTTTCAAAGAAAATTTTCTTCTCACATGAAGAACATTTCCTACTCACTGGGTATGTTAACAAAAAAACTGCCGCATTTGGAGAGAAGAAAATCCTCACGTGATACGCGAGACACAAGTGCATGCCTAATAATTTACTGTGTGGTGCGCGTTGTGGTCAGGTGGTGTGATAGGGCCTTGCTTTTTTGAAAACAATGAAGGTCAGACGGAAACAGTCGACGATGAGCGATACAGGCGCATAATGACCGATTATTTTTGGTACCAAATTGAGGATATCCATGTGGAAGATAAATGGTTTCAGCAAGACGGCGCAACATGCCACACATCAAGAGAAACGTTGGATGTTTTACGTAACAAGTTCAAAGGTCGCATTATTTCACGTCATGGTGACATGTGATTTAACGCCGTTAGATCTTTTTCAATGGGGTTTACTTAATAGTCGGGTATATATCGACAATCCTGCAACGTTGGAGCACCTAAAAACTAACATCCAACGAGTTTTAGCTTAAATAACACCCGAAACTTGCGAAAGTGTCAGAGAAAACTACCTCAAACGTACTTATCGACGTCTGTAGAATGTCCAGGGTCGGCCATTTTGACCAATATATTTTTTTTATATTAAATGAAAAATACTTAATATTTTATGAATAAATAAATAACGAATAAAATATTACATAGTACGTGTTTTTCTTTTAATGTAAGTTAGGAAACTTACATTGGATCAACCTATATTTACTGAATTGTTTATAAATTGTATTTTTTGTTTTTGTATTTTATTGTAGTGTGAACTTGTGATGTGATGTGCCAATAAGTGTCTTTCATCTTATTTTATTTCATAAATCAAAATGAAGAACATTTTTCATTATTCTAGGATGATACAGTACTTGTGAACGTCAAAGAAGCTACGCCATCGGGTCGCAAATCCTACGGTGGGAGACTTTGTGATGAGAAAAACCGGCAAAAAACTTGTCAACGGCTGTTTTTACCGTTTTTCCCCCTTTTTGGACTCTGTATAAAATAAGACTTTTTTCATACAGAGTTCTCAAATTGAAAAGTGGCTCTAACATTAGTAAGCATGATGGGATGAGGTTTTAGGTTTTCCAGTTTTCCAAAGATTGAAAACAAATCTATAGAAGCTTAAATTAATTTTGATCTCGAATATATTGTTTGTGGCAGATTTTATGCTTTCGCTTCCATAGCAATATACATATAACAGAACAATAAAACTATGAAAAGATCAGGCCATAGCGAATAACTTATCTTAAGTATGCAATAAGCTATTATAAGTGGCCTAAATAGGTCTGACACAGGCCATGCTAGCTATAAATGTCTTCTAAAATTATCTTAATTACCTAGCCTAGTTAATGGGTTATATAAAACTTAATTGGTAACGTTAATTCATATAAGAGTCATCAACGATATTTTACTCAGTTTAGTTTGATTAAATAATAATAAAGAAAAAGATGGTAATGTAGATAGGTACTGATATCAGATAGGTAAGTATTACAAACATATAAAACGGCCTTCAAAAAAACTTATAGTCACCACCAGCTATTTAATGTCTGCACTACTGGGGAACACACAGCCCTTTTTAGGGTTCCGTAGCCCAATGGCAAAAAACGGAACCCTTAATAGATTCGTCATGTCTGTCTGTCCGTCTGTCTGTCCGTCCGTCAGTCCGTATATCACAATCACTTTGTTCCAAAATTATAAAATCTATAGGTACAGTTGAAAGTTGGTAGGTAGATGTATTCTGTGAATCGCTTTACGATTTTTATACAACTAACAAAAAGTCAGGGGAAGGGGAAGTCAGGGGAAAACTGAAAATAAAAAATATTTCTTTAATCAAACATATTCGTGTGGGGTGTTTAAGATAGGTCTTTAAAAATGACTTACATGTTTCTCAAATATTTTTTTCTCAAAGTCAACCTTTTAAAAGATAGAGCTTTCCAATGTACTAAAATGTGTGCCCCCTCTAACTATGTTGTAGATCATCATCATCAAGAAAATTTGTTTTGAGCGTGATAGGTATAGTAAGTACTTTTTGAGATATAACACATTTTCAAAAACCGTAGGTACTATATTTTGCTGACGAAAAATTATAAGTGGAATTTTGGCTAGGTATAGGCAAGTTATTTAAATTTTACTTTTTTGCATTCACAATGCAATTTTTATGGTTGAAAAATATTTAGGTATATGCAATCGGTACGTTAAATGAGTACGGAACCCTTCATGGGCGAGTCCATCTCGCACTTGGCCGATATTTTATGGATGTATAAGGAATAAGGAGAATGGACCCTGCGTGACCCACCACGCTCTCCTAATGCGGTTTGGTGAGTATTAACGACTGCAAACACAGCCTGGACCAACGGCTTAACGTGCCTTCCGAAGCACGGAGCAGATCAAGATACCTAATAAATTTTCGGTCACCCACCCCGTGACTGATCATTGCAACATTTGCTTAACCATTTCACAGGCCTAGTGTTTTGACCAATACGCCAGGGGCTCCTCTAATAACATAAATAAAACCATTATACCTTGGGGCTTGGTGCCGAATCCATAAACGCAGGTTATTTCAAATAACCTATTAGAGCCAACGCGCACTTGTGATTTTTGGTCGACCGATAGTTTAGTTGGAATCGTAAGATGATCGTGAACAAACTGTCGGCCGATAGTTGGGCGATAGTTTAGTTGAATGCAGTGCGCGCGCTCACATAGTAAGTAGTCCTTCATGCACATTACCGACCGGCCGATAGTTGTGCTATGCGATAGTTTAATCGAACAACTATCGGCCGATAGTTTGATCGATATACTGAATCCGAAAACGATCAAACTATCGCCCGATTAAAATCACAAGTGCGCGTTGGCTCTTAGTGTCAGCTTCGAACAATCTAGCTAAAAAATTACCTAGGTCCACAAAAACTGTCACCCATTTTAGTCATAAGTACTTACCTACTCCTTAATCTAAATAAGACCTACTAGTTTTAAGATACATCTTTATAGAATTAGAAACTTTGTAATTATCTAGCATGAAATTGAACATCGCACATTGAATAGCCATCGAAACAGGTCGGGTCATAGCTTATTGCTACAGTAGCTATCGCGTATTAGGTATTACGGTCTCTTAATAATTGCCTTTTCCGCGCTCGCCTCCTTACAATAACCGACCTTAATTTTGGCAAAAAGGTCAAGTTTTCCTTCATCGCATGGTAGATTAACCATAATCTTTCAATTCTGCCGGATTTGAAGAGGTTTGACGTCTGTCGCTGTAATAAGATCCGGGTCGGAGGGCCAAGTTCGATATATCTTTCTAAGGTTCCGGGTAAGTAAGCTGAGTTATAAATACATGACTGTATCACAAAGTAACTACGCGGGCGGTCGCCGGTGTATGCAATCTTCTACCAACGGTCGTGGGGTGAACTATGTAACGACAGTATTTTTTTTTTACTGTATTAGAAATAACCCTCCTTCGGTCACCGTCGGGTAATAATAAAATTAAGCTCTCACCTGTACCCTAGCATGAAAAATAAAATTGTCATTATGGTAAACGAGGTATTACTTTTGTAACTATAGCTACCTTCAAAAGCTGTCAAAGTTCTGCACTTTGACAGCTTTTGACGGAAGGTATCTATTAGTCACAGGGTAAAAAAAACTACTACGTATTTACTCCATGTGGTTTAGTCTAGGTATGTACTATATATATAGGTACGATTACTACGACAGTTTTCTCGTGCTAAGGCTTCAGTAGGCAGAACTTTGTACGCGTACTATGCTGATACTATGATAATATAGAGATAGCTGAATTTGTTGAAAGCTTAAGTGTTGCCTATTCTATACACCATTGAAAACTTAATAGCATGTATGTAGCAGAGAAATCCCAATTAATCTTTTTTGAAACATAATATGTCGAAAACAATTTTTCTCTGCGTCCCACATCCATCACACTCTCTGAATATAGGAATTTTAAATGCTATTTTATCAGCGCTCCATTGTGGCTCGACGGTGAAAAATATTAAGCTAAAAACATAAGCTATTGAAATGAAACACATTTTTCCACTTTTAACGTGTCAGTAGTTAGATAACCGGTAAACCTTCTCTAACAATTATAGTCGTTGGATGTTAAAGTTTTATTTAAAGACAATGATCGGGACAAAGTGTATCCCATACCTTCTCCGAGTTATGGCCTATGTGCATGTAAAATTATATCTTTGTGATCTTAATATGTTTATATGTTTGTTACTCATTCACCCTAAAAAGACTGAACGGATTTGGCTGAACTTTGGGACACAAACACTTTGTAGCCTGGAGAGAAACATAGGCTACTTTTTATCCCGCAAAAATATCAAATTCCCGCGGGATGTCGTCGTGTAGTGCTTCGTCGGAAAGCTAGTTTAGCGAATAAATTTTATTTTAAAGATTTATTTACTTTACTGTCGCCATCGATGTCAAATCACGTTGATGTAGCGACTGTAGGTAATAAATATAAAGCAAGTTTTCTAGACAATTATGAAGCAGTTCTAGCAATTGCTGATAGTCCGTGTTGCCAGTTCTAAAGGAAGTTGTCTAATGTAGTTCTAGCGATGACTAGACCACAAGATAACATACATCATGTCTAAATGGTGACATTGCAAGCTTAATGGAAGTTTAATGTATCCTTTCTTAACGGTGTAGATGGCAAAGTGACGTGGGCCCATTTCCGGAAAGCCTTTAGACGAATGGTCTGTAGGAAAACTTGTTGTATTTCTATTCATCGCTGAACTATTAACTGTCAGTTTGTAGATCTTGGTACGCTGATCTCCGATCAACAATACCATTATACACGGTATTTTATTTATCATCCCGGATAAATTCAGGGATTATTCTACTCATGAAAACAAACAAGTTTTATTATAGGACAAAAGTGCAAAAATATTTAATCAAAATGTATGGAACAGCTGATTTTTTTTCGCGATTTTTAGGTTGTTTCTGTCCCATAAATCCGAGGATTTTTTTTCATGAGTAGAATAAGCCCTAACATTATCCGAACGTTATTATTTGAACGTTAGGCGTCACGCAAGTGAGGTCCAAGCATTAGAAATCTTTCTCTTGGATCACTCTGCCGATATAGGAAAATGTGATAAGTAGTAAAAAAACCACATTATTCTTATACTTACAGAATTGCATTGAGAAGGCTGTTTCATCTTAATCGATTGTTAAACATTTGTAAAAATGTTTCTTTTAGATGCAAGGGCTTCCACTCATTGTGTAGGAAGTCTGGCCTACATAGCATTATCAAGTGATAGAACGAAGTCGACGAACAAAATTCGACAAGTCGTGTTTGTAAGCCTTGTAGGGTCAGAACATCGGGCCGGATTCCCAATTTCGCGGGTTCGAATCCCGCCTGAAAGCTACTTGCAGTGCGGGGCTCGTGGTTTTTTACTTTCACATTTTTCCAATAGTTACTTACAGAATTGCATTGTGAGTGCAAAAAATTATAAAAAATCTCACTCTGACTATTTCCGAAGTTTCCAAGCCGATGATGTAACTAAGCGTACAGATAGAAAGGAATTATTATTTTTGACTATGTAGCAATGGAGATCCTTGGGGGAGGCCTATGCCCAGCAGTGGGCGTCGATCAGCTGACATGATGATGTAGAAATTGCTAACTTTGAGCACAGGGTAAAAAAAGTAGGAACTAATTTTCTTTATTCACTACGGGGTAGCACTTAAGTCTTCATCACACCTGATGTTAAGTGGTGATAAGGCTGAAGGTGGAAGCGCACTACTCCCGGAATCCTCAATCACTGAGGAACTGGCTATCTTATCTCTAACTGCTGGAACACAATAATGCTGAAAACATCATTGTCATGGCGTCAGACTTAAATAAGATGGTGGTAGCTAGCCAGGTGGACTAAGAACAAGTCCTACCACCAACCAAACCGAATACAATATGTACCCCCACTGGGAATCGAACCCAGGACCCTGGTGTGAACCACTAGACCACAGAGGTGGTGATTACTCCTGTGCTTTGAGTCCCACACAGAAAGGCACACAAAGACATCGATAAATATAAGCCTCCAACGTACACTACTTCTATAGGCGAGTCACATCCCGAAATCAAAACAATTTCCCCATAAATCATCGCGTTATTCCCGAAAATAGGCAAGAATACCTGGGTGTTTGTTCGCCCGGAAAACTTGATTCCCATTCAGAATGGTTGTTGGTGAACTTTTCTAATTAATAATTCGTTTTGCCAATGCTAATGACGTTTTAATGAATACAAACACAGCCGATTTATTGAACCGAATTTTCTCGGTTTATAAATGGCTGAAAGATTTAGATCGGTTTTCAGGTATTCTGTTGTGGGTTTGCAAAAACTTCTAAAAAATATCGATTTAAAGCAATACTTACTATAATATTCCTGTCATTATAGATTGTGGAACCAATATCAGATTCCTACTTAAGCTTATAGGTAGGTACTTATGACCGAACAAGTTAACTTGGCACCCGAGTGTAATCGGCCGTTTTCGAGCCAGGTGCCAAGCTAATTTGTTCGGGTAGTAGTTAAACAAAGACTTAAGCGATTCATAAGTTTTGGTGAAAACGGCCATTAAAACGTGCAAAAATTAGTGTCGCGATTGACCTTTGACCATTGAGAAAGATAAATATTATACAAGTTAGCTTTGACGAATATAAGTAATGAATTAGTATTTATAAATCTGTCAGTCTATCCGAAGCTTGACAAACAAGGGACTTTTCTCTTGATCTTTAATTGGCAGTGATATACTTACCGCCATTATATTAAACTAGCTGACCCAGCGCGACTTCGTTCCCGTGGCCCTACCCCCTACTCCACCATACCCTACCCGTACTCTACCCCTACCCTACTCTACCCCTACCCTACCCCTACCCTACCCTACCCTACCCCTACCCCTACCCCTACCCCTACCCCTACCCCTACCCCTAGAATAGAATAGAATAGAAATAATTTACTTCACACACAGCAATGCATAAGTAATTAAACAAGAGAGGAAGAAAAAAAAAACAATCAACATAGAACATAAATTTGTATGAGAGCTTGTGAGTAGCACTGCAGTGGTGAAAAAGTCCCCGGCTCAGCATAATGTCACGACAACACGACATTGCCATGACGCTGTTTTTCAGCCGGCGGCTACCTACTTTATGTTTTGAGTGACATGCGCGTCGAAACTATTATCAATTTGATATTATAATTGATTAATTGTACTTAATTAAATATTAATTGTACTTCACTACATAGTATAAAACAAAGTCGCTTTCTCTTTCCCTATGTCCCTTTGTATGCTTAAATCTTTGAAACTACGCAACGGATTTTGATGCGTTTTTTTTTAATAGATAGAGTGATTCAAGAGAAAGGTTTATATGTACTTTTTATCCCGATATTCCCACGGGAACGGGAACCACGCGGGTGAAACCGCGGGCGGCCGCTAGTAATTAAATAAAACGAAGCAATAACAATCATCTTCATCAAAAATATGATACTTAATGTTAATAAAATGAATACAGAATTAATAATAAATACTTGATAGCAGATTATATAATTGAATAATTTAAAGAAATAAGTATAATTAAAATAATTTAAATTAATATTTCCAGTAAAATACATTATTAATGTCAGATAGAGAAAAAAAATTGATTAATTTAAAAAACAAAAAAAACAAATAACAATTATGAACATTTCAGAAATAATAATAACGTAATGGTAAAGAAAATCGGTACTTAGCAACCTTATGGCGTGTTGAGCTGAATTGACAGAAGTAATTTCCTAAGATTGGATTTAAAAGCAATCTTAGTCCTTGACTGTCTAATTGGCGGCGGAAGATTATTCCAGCATTTAGTCGCTAAGTACCGAAAGCTTCCCCGGAAAGCAGCAGTTCTGTGTTGAGGCATGACCATCTTCCAGGAAGCACCACGAGTATTTCGGTGACCAATTGTGCTAGCCCAGGTCAATTTGTCTGCCAAATACTCAGGTACTTTATTGAGTACTACATCAAAAAGTAGGCTAGCAAGATGCAAATCACATCGCGCTTTTATTTTTAACATGCTAGCCTCATTAAGAAACGGCGTGATATGCGTTCTGGGTGGTACTTTGAAGCAGAATCTCGCACAAGCATTTTGAACCCGTTGTAGTAACTTCTTTGTTCGCTCCAAAAGACGTGGACCAAATACAGGAAGACCGTAATTCAATTTCGAGAGCACAAGTGCTTCACACAGTCTTACTCTAAGCTGTTCACTAAGATAGGACCGGATTCTGTAAAGTAGTAGTCCCTACCCCTACCCCTACCCCTACCCTACCCCTACCCTACCCTACCCCTACCCTACCCTACCCTACCTATACCCTACCCTACCTTTACCCTACCCTACTTCTACTCTACCCTACCCTACTTCTACTCTACCCCTACTTACCCCCTCCTCCCCTATTTTCTCACCGTAAGAACCTTCCTTGGACTTCCACGAACATTTCAAGACCAAAATTAGCCAAATCGGTCCAGCCGTTCACGCGTGATGTCGTGACCAAGGGAAATAGGGATTCATTTTTATATATATATATATATAGATTAGACAGATTTATAATAAAATTGCTGTTGCTTGTTGATGTCTGAAAGACATTCATCTACGTTTTCCAAGACGTATACACATGCCATCATTAATGAAACTTGTTTCGTAATGACAAAGTTCCATGGTGTAGATATTGTCGTGGCTAGGTCACAAATTGCATGCCCGTAGCTGCCAAAAATCAAACGTTGTGCGATTTACTGGCAAGCCAGATACAGGCATGCCCGTAAGCGTATAGACATGAAAGTAGAGGGCACGTGCAAGGAGCTGTCATGCAAGTGTGCCAGGTACAGGCATGTGTATCGCCGCCTTTATGGAGTCTAATAACTCAGTTAGTCTTTTACTATCATACTTGTCTAATAAAAATAAAAAAGTTGTTTTAAATAATACCTACTACTTTTGCTGAAGCCCCCATTATTATGGGCGTACCCCAAGGTTCAGAATTAGGACTTCAGCTATTTTAAAATTATGTAAATTAAGGGTCTAGGGCCAGATTTTTAGGGTTCCGTAGTCAACAAGGAACCCTTATGTCCGTCTGTCCGTCCGTCCGTCTGACCCCAGTCTAGCTCATAGACTCTTAGTACTAGAAAACTGTAATTTTGATGAGTATACATATTTATCACGCCAACAAAGTGGTAAAGTAAAATTTTGAAAAAATAATAATTTTAAGTTATCCTCCCCTACACGTGAAGTGGGTATGTAATTTTTTTCTTGTCTACCCCATAGTGTGGGATGTCGTTGGATAGCAATTTCAAAAACGTTGTGGGTTCGTAAAGGCAGTTTTTTGATTGAGGCATCTGTTTGTGAATTATTAAGCTTTAAAGTGCAAAATTTTGTTAGTCAAGTGGGACACTTGACTTACCCTCCCCTATCAGCCAAATGGTTGTTTCGTAATTAGTACATTATATGACGAAGTTAAAAGGAAAACTATCACAGCTAAGTAGGCTTTACAAGTTTTTGAGATAACACATTTTCGAAAACCGCAAATATAACTTTGTCATTCATACGAATACTATGAAAAACAAAGTTATTTTATTCTGGCAAAAAATTATAGTGGTATTTTTGAGGTGTACGTAATCGTTACGTTAAGTGGGTACGGAACCCTTCATGAGCGAGCAACTTTAAAGTAGGTATCCTAGAAAATAATGCTGAACTATATAAGTAATAGGTACTCAGTATTCTCTCTTGTGTTGTTTTGTTCTATGTCCAATACCTTTTTATCTCTTAGGGCCTATTATTCATAGGGAAATTAATGTCTCTCCTGATTTCTGTTCTTCTTGCTTCAACTGAATTGGTTTTTCATGATTTATTTTTATTTACTTACTATATAGTTAGGTACCTAGTTCAATTTATTCGGAATAAAAAATTGCATAATTATAATTTTATTTAGGTAAGTACCTATGTTTTGGATGCTAATTATTATAATATTCCTTATTCAATGTGCCATAGCAAAATTAGCAATGTAGGTAGGTAAAATAAGTATAGTCAAAATAACAATCTTTTCTTATTTTTTGACCACGTTAGTGGACTTTCTGACCTAATTTGTGAACTTCATTACTGTTCTTAACATGAAAACAAAGGGACAAAGAAATATAACAACTGGCTTTTAATTAAGGGTAGTTTTCAAAAAATTGCCGCTTTCACCTGCCAGACTTTCAAACCTTGTTTTACTTTGATTTTCGGTTTTAACCCTTACTCCGATAGATAGATTAAAGTACATCAGTTGCATCGAGGCAAATCCTCTTAACCCATTTATATAATGATGGAGAACTAGAATTTAAGTTTGTAACTCCATTTTCTAATTAACCTGCGTGTCCAAAACACGAGTGTGTGAGAAATTTATACATGGAATATTGCACATTGGAGATAAACAAACTGCAACTGAAATACTTAATGATGAAAGTCCAGCAATAGTCTCTTAAAAATTTGTGACTCGTAAATCGAGAAAGTAGGAGAGAAAAAAATAAATATGTTTTGTAAGCAATAATTTCTACATCACCTGTCCACCACTTATCTTCAAACATTTTCCGTTGGTTCGCAAACTAACTTAGCAATGAGTCTCTACTCCTCCATCCACGTCGCCTGACAATGCCTGCTAGCAACGGACGCGGTGAGAAGTATATGACTGTATTATTGTGATCAAAAATAAATATCGAGTTTTCGCTGGGTAAATTTGTAACGATAAGTTCTATTTTTTCTGCCTACAATAATTTTAACAAATGACAAGTAGTGATTAAAGTTTCATCTCATGGTATAGTACATGGGGTCAGCTTTAGGGTGGAGTAGGTATGGCTTTGCTAAATTAAAGGTTTGCATATATCCTAGGACATAACAGTCATTTTCTCATTAACCTGTTTCTAAATAACCTGCTCAATGCATTGCAGGTGGATGAGATGCGTTCGAGTGAATGAGATGAATAGTAATGATCGTCAAATTAGGTTCTTATTAAACCTTATCAAGGTTCATAATAATAATCCAATTAACCTGCCAAGGCAGGTGAATTAGAATCTTACCTGCTAGAAAACCAGACTATTCCTTGTTCCCTTTTAGTGAAAAGTACTTGTTTTTATATAATAAATTAAATAAAATATCATAAAAAAAAACATTTATTTTCAGACCGAGGAGTCCATAGGTAGGTACATTTTATAGCACACAACATAACATAATCATTAAAATTTATAAAATTATAATTACAATTAAAATTAAATTCGACATTTTATGCATGGTAAGTATTATTATTTAATTATTAAGTTATGTCACAATATTATTATTCTTATTATAGGTAAGTATTCTTATTATTATTATAGTGTTGTGAACCTACTTAGTAGATTCATCAAAACACTGTTCATAGAACATGTAGCTTAATAAATCTACCAAGCAGTGGAGAATCTACCCTATCGGCTATCATCCTCAGGATACTGTTCCGGCTTCCCCTCACCCTATACATAAGCGAAGTGGACTTTTTACGCATCATTGCATAGAAGTCATCCACTGCGGCATCTGCAAACATTCCAGATGCACTGCAGTATCGAGGAAGCCTGAACAATGCCCTGAGTGTATTATTGTACTGATATCATAAAAATTACATTCAACATTTTTTTACTTTTTGTCAAAAGCGGCAATTTTTTGAAAACTACCCTTAAGTCATTTTACATAATATACTTAAACTAAGACAACCGACATTGCTCGAAGGATTGCTCAGTTGAAGTGGCAGTGGGCAGGACGCAGGACACATAGCACGGAAAATGATGGCCGTTGTGGCGGAACCTTCTCGAATAGTGACCGCGTACCGGACGACGACGTTCCGTGGGCGGAACCCCTACAAGGTGGACCGACGATCTAGTCAAGATCGCGGGAAGCCGCTGCTGGATGCGGGCAGCGCGGGACCGATCATTGTGGAGATCCTTAAGGGGAGGCCTATGCTCAGCAGAGGGCGTCGTTCAGCTGACATGATGATGATGATGATTATGACATAATGGGTAGTTTTCAAAAAATTGCCGCTTTTGACAAAAAGTAAAAAATTTATGAATGTAATTTTTATGATATTTTATTAAATTTGTTATATTAAAACAAGTACTTTTCACTAAAAGGGAACAAGGAATAGTCTGGTTTTCTAGCAGGTAACATTCTAATTCACCTGCCTTGGCAGGTTAATTAGATTATTATTATGAACCTTAATAAGGCTTAATAATAACCTAATTTGACGATCAATACTATTCATCTCATTCACTCGAACACATCTCATTCACCTGAAATGCATTGAGCAGGTTATTTAGAAACAGGTTAATGAGAAAATGACTGTTATGTCGTAGGATACATGCAAATCTTAATTTTAACAAAGCCATACCTACTCCACCCTAAAGCTGACCCCATATACTATACCATGAGATGAAACTTTAATCCTTACTTGTCATTTGTTAAAATTATTGTTGGCAGAAAAAATAGAACTTATCGTTACAAATTTACCCAGCGAAAACTCGATATTTATTTTTGATCACAATAATACACTCACATACTTCTCATCGCGTCCACCGCTAGCAGGCATTGTCAGGCAATGTGGATGGAGGAGTAGAGACTCATTGCTAAGCTAGTTTGCGAACCAACGGAAAATATTTGAAGTTTAAGTGGTGTACAGGTGATGTAGAAATTATTGCTTACAAAACATATTTATTTTTCTCTCTCCTACTTTCTCGATTTACGAGTCACAAATTTTTAGGAGACTATTGCTGGACTTTCATCAATTAAGTATTTCAGTTGCAGTTTGTTTATCTCCAATGTACAATATTTCATGAATAAATTTCTCGCACACTCGTGTTTTGGACACGCAGGTTAATTAGAAAATGGAGTTACAAACTTAAATTCGAGTTTTCCATCATTATATAAATGGGTTAAGAGGATTTGCCTCGATGCAACTGATGTACTTTAATCTATTTTTAGCAGTTGCGTTACTTTAAAACCAAAAATCAAAGTAAAACAAGATTTGAAAGTCTGGCAGGTGAAAGCGGCAATTTTTTGAAAACTACCCTACAAAACATTTTATTTTTTTTCTCTCCTAATTTCTCGATTTACGAGTCACAAATTTATAAGAGGCTATTGCTGGACTTTCATCAATTAAGTATTTCAGTTGCAGTTTGTTTATCTTCAATGTGCAATATTTCATGAATAAATTTCTCACACACTCGTGTTTTGGACAGGCAGGTTAATTAGAAAATGGAGTTACAAACTTCAATTCGAGTTCTCCACCTATATAAATGGGTTAAGAGGATTTGCCTCGATGCAACTGATGTACTTTAATCTATTTTTAGCAGTTGCGTTACTTTAAAACCAAAAATCAAAGTAAAACAAGATTTGAAAGTCTGGCAGGTGAAAGCGGCAATTTTTTGAAAACTACCCTACAAAACATTTTATTTTTTTTCTCTCCTAATTTCTCGATTTACGAGTCACAAATTTATAAGAGGCTATTGCTGGACTTTCATCAATTAAGTATTTCAGTTGCAGTTTGTTTATCTTCAATGTGCAATATTTCATGAATAAATTTCTCACACACTCGTGTTTTGGACAGGCAGGTTAATTAGAAAATGGAGTTACAAACTTCAATTCGAGTTCTCCACCTATATAAATGGGTTAAGAGGATTTGCCTCGATGCAACTGATGTACTTTAACCTATTTTTAGCAGTTGCGTTACTTTAAAACCAAAAATCAAAGTAAAACAAGGTTTGAAAGTCTGGCAGGTGAAAGCGTCAATTTTTCGAAAACTACCCAATATGAAATTTGCTTGTACAAAACATTATTGTACCCTTAGAATAATAACGCCAAGCGAAGAGTTATTAATGTATGATTGTACCATAAACTTATCTAGAGTATAATAAGTTTATGGATTGTACCTATAGGTACTTAAAAGTACTAATGTGGGTTGGTGATTCAATCCTTGATTTAACTTACTGGATTGGAAAAGAAATAAAAAAGATTTTAAATACGGTCTTTAAAACACAAACACAACCCATCGCATTACATACAATACTAAAGCACTTCACATTCCTGGTATTTCCGTATCTTCAACTAAGTAGGTACCTTAGTATCAACGTAGTATGATACATCTTCTTTGTAGACTGTAAACACAATACATGACAAAACGTAACTGGTTAAAAAGAAAACCACCATCATCAAACATAAGCCAACTCTGGAGGGTTTCCTGATCATCCTAGTCATTTTTTATTTATATATTTTTCGCTGTTAAAGTTTGACAAGGCAAGTGAGCACAAATATAAACGTTACATTTTAGAGTGTGTGTCAGATAACTCTGCGCGTGACTGGCGCGTTTTTGGCGCTAGTTACAGTGCATTTTTTTGTTCTTATGTTATAGAAAAGATTAGTATTCGATTTTTACCGCGCGCAGACTTGTTTAATAGAAAACTTTACAGTGCCACCACAGACTAAGTAGAGAACAAGCATGAACAAGTTAGCCATAGAGTAACATAGTACCTACCTATATAGGAAAAATTTGTGCCACAACACTGACCTCTATTAAGTATTACCACGTGCCACAATCTTTTCTGTTCCGGTGGCCAAAATGTGAAACTAAAGCCCCCAACGTGTGAATGCCGTCTGCGAGCAACGCAAACCGCCCATGTACACGATGGCCCATCATGGTCGGCCAACATGATCGGCCATCCTGTACTGGGGGCTTAACGTGTTTTTTTTATGTCATTTTGCTGTCAAGTTGATCTCCAACCCAAAGATATTATAATTATAATATCTTTGCTCCAACCATAGCGCTGCCACAGATTATTATAGGTACCTACTAGTTAAAAAGCGCTGCTGGCGGCTGAGGTCTTAAGCTCCCAGTACAGGATGGCCGATCATGTTGGCCGACCATGATAGGCCATCGTGTACAGGAGCGGTTTGCGTGTGATTGCCGTCTGCGAGCAACGCAAACCGCCCCTGTACACGATGGCCCATCATGGTCGGCCAACATGTTCGGCCACCCTGTACTGGGGGCTTTAGAAGTCAGGGCCAGTTAAATTGCTATAAAGAAAAGAAAAAGTACATAGCGCTGCTGTCACCGGAACAGAAAAGATTGTTCCACTTGTACTTGAAGTCTGATATGTTACTCTATGGTCTAAAGAGCCGCACTGTGGAGGGTCCGATGTGGCAATCTCCTCCTGCGACCCGACGGCTGGCCCGGCTTCCCGGACCCCTACGCGGCGGGAGGAGGCCGAGCAAGCGAGGCCATCCCCCATGACTAGTGAGAAGGGACTGCACTATCCCGGCAACAGCTACCAGACCGTCACCCGCACACCCGTCCAACATCCACTAAAATGGAATGAGGTGCGCAAAGCGCCGCATCCTCCGTCCCACCCGCCTTCGTCGGAGCCGATCCGCATGAGCATCCTGCTCGCGGATCCGCTTCGATGCTTCCTTCTGCGAGATGACATCCTCGCAAATGAAGACTGCCGCATCCCAGGACCCTGTGGCAACCAAGCATGGCACCAGCCATGCTTGCCAGCGAGAGGTCTCTCCCTACCACAGCGCACAGATTACTACGCTGCGATGACCAGACAGGGCACTCCTGTAAGATGTGCTCGGCACTGTCCACCCCAGCGCCGCAATCGTGACACCGTGTGGTCGCCTCACTTCGACACAGGTATTTTCCGAAGCATCCATGCCCAGAAAACACCTGTGTCAGCCTGAAGGTCAACGACCCGTACTTCCGGCTGCACCATTGCCTCAATACTGGGCGGATGGCCTCGGCTGTCCGTCTGCCCGCCGGATCCGCATCCAGTAGCCCCTCCCACCGGACCATCAACTGCTCATCCGCCCGCCGTCGAGCTGCCGTCAACTCTGCTGGGGCCATACGGTCCCCATTAGCCAGTGCACTTTTTCTTTGCTGGTACACCTCCATCATCAGCTGGGCGTCTAACTCCCAGGGAGGTGTACCTGCCAATGCACACGCTGCGATAAAGGACATGGTCCTGTACCCCCTTGCAATTCTACCTTACCTACATTATGGTGTCTCTAATAACTCAGTTAGGTACTTAGGTAAGTAGGTACTTACCTAGTCTTTTGCAATCATACTTGTCTAATAGAAATTAAAAAACGTTATTGTAAAATAATACTACTTTTGCTGGAGCTCCCATTATTATGGGCGTACCCCAAGGTATTGGGACCTCTGCTATTTTTTAATTAGGTAAATTCAGGGTCAGTCTTCAATCTAGGGCCAAATTTTTCCTAAAGCCAATCAGTAAAGCGGGTAACCGTGCGGTTTTGCCGTGACACAAACAGTGCCATGCGGCACAGTTTTAGTAGCATAATATGGAACGTTTAGAGCCAACGCGCACTTGTGATTTTTAATCGGGCGATAGTTTAGTCGGAATCGTAAGACGATCGTAATCAAACTGTTTTGAGAGCCTGCGCGCACTTGTGATTTTTAGTCGACTGATAGTTGGTCGACAGTTTAGTTGAATCCGGGCGCGCGCTCACATATTCCTTCATGCACAGGCCGATAGCTGTGCGATAGTTGTCCGATAGTTGTACAACTATTGGCCAGTAATTTTCGATAGTTCGATACTGAATGCGCAGTCTACCGATAGTTGGGCGATAGTAGTTTGGTTAAATGCAGTGCGCGCGCTCACATAGTCCTTCATGCACATTATCGCCCGGCCCACAGTTGTGCGATAGTTTGATCGTACAACTATCGGTCAGTCATTTTCGATAGTTTAATCGTCAGTGCGCGCAGTGCCCTTTAACTCTATACTGAATCCGAGAACGATCAAACTATCGCCCGATTAAAAATCACAAATGCGCGTTGGCTCTTATAGTCTTACTTAGGTATCCTAGAAAATATTGCTGACCTATAAATAGGTAATCAGTATTCTCTCTTGTGTTTTGTTCTATGCCCAATACCTTTTTATCTCTTAGGGCTTATTATTCATAGGGAAATTAATTTCCCTCTGATTTCCGTTCTTCTTGTCTCGGCTGAATTGGTTTTTCATGATTTATTCTTATTTACATAGTTAGTTCACTTTATTCGGAATATTATATTTCGAGATCTACGGAGAAAAAACCCGTTGGCCAGACTAGTCTGTCTATCAATCTAATTTGCCCCCTGAATCCCTGATTCACAAAGCGTCGGAAACGGAATCGGATTCGAATAATTCTGTGCTTTCTTTTCTATTCTATAGTGAGTGACAGAGACAGGGCATACATTCCGCTGTTGGGAGCGTTTCCGACGGTTCGTGAATTAGGGGGCTGACCTTTTTTTTTTGTTTATAGTGAGGGCAAATACAGTCTTTTCGTATACCGCTAACGGTATGTTGGACTCAGTCAGACAAGGTCTGTCTCTCGCCGCGCTCAGCCCTCCCGCCAAGCCCAATAGGCTTCGCGTCAGGGCTGGGTGGTTCTAACCCCTGGGGAAAAACTGAAAATAAGTACCTAACTAATCTTTTTTATATTTGACCACGATTGTGGACTTCTGCCTTACATAATTTATGAACTTTATTAATGTTCTTACCATGAAAACAAAAGTCAAGGAAATAAATTACAAATGTCTTTCATTTCATTCATTCATTTTACATATAAAATTAGCTTGTACAAAACAATAATGTATGTAGGTAAGTAGGTACTTAAGTGGCTTGTGTTGTAGGTGATTCAATCCTTCATTAAATAACTGGATTGGAATGCCACTGGATTGGGTAGGAAATCAGAAAAGATTTTTAAATCACAACCCATCACAATTCATCCGATACTAAAGCTAAACGTAGTGATTACATGCTCTTTGACTAAAGCACTTCACATTCCTTCTATTCCCGTAACTACTTTGAATCACTTCTATATTCTGGATACAAGAACAGTATCATATTGTTCCAAATATCGACTATATCTGATACATCATCTGCGTAGATCTCAAACACATAACTTGACAAAACGTAACTGATTAAAAAGAAAAACAGCATCAGCAAACATAAGTAAACTCTGGAGTGTTTCCTGTTCCTCATAATCATATTTTATTTGTAAAAAAACTAATTCTTCGCCTAAAAGTTTCAAAGAGTAAATAAATAAAAGGTCAATGAATACAAGTTATCTTCTCTATGGTGAGCATCAAAGAACAAAATTACATTTAAAAAAACACGTTAGTTACACATTTTGCCCACCGGGACAGAAAAACCACTACCGTTTAGTGCAAAATTCGGCGGCCAAAATTAAAGTTAATTAAAAAAAACTGTATACGTAGGTAAGTAGTACTTATCTGAATTAAATAAAAAACCATGTTTAAACGATTTTTTTCTAATTTTCAAAACTTTAAAACGCTCTACTGTGAAGTTCCAGAAATGTCGCATAACTCCATTAATTAGCCTTTCACCCCTCATTTTCACATGGTCTTCAAATGTCAAATGAAACCATATTTTTTAACCGGTATCCCCCCTCCCCCCCCCCCCCTGACTGAAGCCACAAACTGAAGCCGTGTGTTCTCAATTTATTCAGATATATATGTCACCGGAATAATAAGAACCGTAAATTTATAAATTTCCTAAATACAAAATAGGCAATCGCCTCGCTTAAATTTCTAACCTATCACGTCACGTGTTCTACAGTCATCATCATCATAGCAGCCCTTGTAGCGCCCGTCTTCGGACATAGCTAGGCCTCCTCTCTCTCTTTCCACTCCTGCCGGTCTGCTGCCACGCGCATCCAATTGGTGCCAACTTGCTGCCGGATATCATCAGTACCATCTCTTGGGTGGCCGCCCCCTCCCGCGGGTGTTAGCACGAGGTCGCCATTCAAGTAGTCTTCTCGGCCACCGGCTGTGGTTCATCCTGGCAATATGTCCTGCCCATCTCCACTTTCTGCGCTCGATTTCTTCGACCACGTCGACGACTTTAGTTGTCTGCCGTATCCACTCATTTCGTTTGCGGTCGATAAGGCGGATTCCGAGCATGATTCTCTCCATAGCCCTTTGTGCGACACGGAGCTTCTCAGCAGATTTCTCCGTCAGGGTCGTTGTCTCCATCCCATAGGTGAAGACAGGCAAGACACATTGGTTGAAGACCTTCGTCTTGAGATGTTGGGTGATTTTATTAGATCTCATTATTATTAGGCTGCCCAGGTCTGCGACACCCTTCGTCCGACTTCTGCAGTTTGATCTTCAAGCCCAAGAGTGATTTTATGGCCGAGATAGCTATAGTGGTCAACCACTTCGACGGGGAACGAGTGATTTCTCGCTTCTGGGATGTTGGTCATTATTTTGGTCTTTGACCGATTCATTTGCAGTCCCCGGTCAAAGTACTTTCGTAAAGGAGATTTTTCAGTTTTGTATGGAGCCTCGGCTAGGACTTTGTACACTATACCAAAGGCAAGCAAAAGATAAATATAATAACTGAAAACTAATTAAATCGCAATAAGCTAACGCGTTTGATGGTACAAAAGCATTATCTAGTCTTAATGCAACCCCGATTCAATATGGCGGTAAAATGTCACACTAACATTAAAAAAAAGGTTCACATTGACAGATTATCATCAGTCGTCAATGTCATCGTTTTTCGTACAGACACATCAACGTTTCCGAACGTGATTTAAATATGGTTGCCAGTGTGACCATGGATGGCAAAGAATTTTTATTTCAAAGTTTATTTTTGTACCATTTATCCAGAAAGCCAATGAGAATTTTAATATTTTATTTGACTTTACTATATTTTTTACTATTAGTACGAATAGTGTACAATGTCCTAGCCGAAAATGATTATAAATTTCCTAGGTTTAAAAATTTGCGGTTCTTGTTCTTTTCCGGTGACATATATGTGTTGTAAAAAATGTTGACGGAATTTTAAGGGGTAAATGTACTCATGCATACTTTTCTCGATTCGACTTTTTTTACAACACCTTATACCTTATAAACCAGATTTACGCCAATAATATATTCTGTCAGATCTCAACAAACGGCTCAAACTCAAGGAAATAAAAACACCAATATCAATTCATATCTTTATTTTGAACTTAAACAAAACAATCACAGAACTCAATATTCTTTGCACCAATCACAAAACAATAGTTGACTTAGTTTGTTGCATTCCTGTGAAGCAACTTATGAATATTATAAATAAAAATAACTGGCATTCAAACCCAATACTTATTACAAAATAAAACGTATAATTAGAACACAATCACATTATTGAGACACTCCTAATATTTAAGTGCCATAGCGCTTACAGTTTCAGATTTGCTTGATAATCCTTAACAAGCAAATTCTACTTGATGAAAATAATTGAATATAAGTACCTACTCTGTTCCAAACCGATTGTCGCTGCAGGTAAATAAACACAAAGTTCGTCAGCTAACCAAAGAATATAGAGACTGATTATAGTCTGTTCGCCAAGAGTAGATAAATATTAATTATGATACGTACCCGAACAGCGTTACTGTCGTTTAATTATCGCAAAACTGTATGGCGGCCGTCGCTTGACTCGCTTTCGCCGTGTTTCGTGGTAGGCCCAAACCGCGGCCCAAATATGCGAGCGGACGCGACGGCTATTTTGCCATTTTCCCTTTATAAATAATTAGCAAGCCGCAATAAGTAATGAGTTTGAAACCCTGACTATATCAATTCTTGGCGATGTGTCATTAAAATTCCATAATGGATTACACTCTAACAAGCAGTAACAAATCAGCCTCTTAATAATATTTTGAAAGCTTACGAACATCATGTTTGTTTTCACGCAACAAAAGTCGGTCCAAATGGACTTATAGATTTTTCTTTAGTTTTTATCAGTATCCGCATACGTTTTCGAAACTACGTTGACATGTTGTATAGTTTGACTCTAAGCAAACAAAATATCAACCGTGTGCACTACAACTTAATGAAGAAATTTTATAGTCGTTGACTAAGTTTTTTAAGCTTCTCCGGATATGGATGGTGCTCCGTCGCAAACAAGAACATGGATTCAAAGATTTTATGACGTAATTATCGATCAACCATACCACTAGATAACATAACGGGTGAAATGCAGATGCCCTAATGATAATTTATGGAGTTTCTTGCGAACCGTTCGCGAGTTTCAACCCGGTTTCTGAGCCCTGAGGGCCTAGACAAATAAATGGCTTTCTTTTATCGATATCACCAGTAGAATAGAAAGAAAATTTATGGGATTGACATTAGCGATTGAAATGTCACGTGACCGCTTATGTCAATCCCATACATTGTCTTTCTATTTTACTTGAAAGGTACAAATTACCGAACAGTATCGTAATACACTGTGTCTTTTTACTCGGACATTGGCAGAATCGTCACCAAAACGAGACGCAGCCATTCACCATAAAAGTTGAAGTTGGAAAGCCACTTGTCTAGGCTCTCTGATACTGATCATGACAACTAGCTTGTTTTCGATTCACGCTTTCAGTACAAAATGCGTCACACGCTCCTTTTAACAACTTTCTTGTGTTTTATGGGGGGAACCTTACAAAAAAATCTAAATTCTTTCTTTTTAACACACAAATAATCATCTAATTACGTGGTCGCACCAAAAGATAAATATAAAAAAAAACGCTTGTAACTGAAAATTATTATTAATATATAATTCAGGTGTTTTTGCAAAGACTCAAATTGAATCTAATTTCTTAAGAAAATGGGCTGTACTTTTGTTCAAAAATAATGTTAAGTAGTAGTAAACTCTGTTCAATTAGAGTTGATAAACATTATGATGTCTCCGAACAGCGTTACTATCGCTTAATTATCGCAATCTGTATGGCGGCCGTCGCTCAACTCTCGCTTTCGCCGTGTTTCGTGGTAAGAGGCACGCAGTTGTTGTCAACCGCGGGCCGAATGGGCGATGAAGGCGGCGGCCATTTTGCCATTTTCTCTTTTTTTTATTTGCGGGCCGGCTTTTCAAGTTTTGAAATCCTGAATTTATCACCTCTCGTTGAACAGAGTATAGTAATTCCCAATACCAATACTTTATATCTTTGAAGATAAACCTTATTATAAAACGCAGAATAATAAGTGAGTACTCATTGATTATTATTTTCAAAAATATCTTATAAAATGTAAATTCATGAAACTACAAAAAATTTAAAACTTTTCTACCCTCTTAAGTAATAAAAAAAAGTAAACCACAAGCACTATTTTTAAACTATTACTAAAACTAAAGAAATTACTAATTATTGGTTCCAAAGAAAGGGTGGCCCTAAGAATAAAAAAAATTATACTTAAGTATGTTTGCTAGCCTACTAGAAAACATAGCAAATATTTAACAATTGTCGAATATTTCTTAAGCGATGCTGCGTTTTACAATAAGATCTTTTACTATGAATATGAGCAATTAAGTTTTCGTTTGGGGCAAGTCCCGCCTTAAAATTATGTAAATTTGAATAAGAGCTAACTATTACTTTAAGGATAAGTCTTTAGAGTTCATATTTGTTCTTCAGATCTGCTATCTCGTTTTCGGTGGCGTTCTCCGCCGTTCTACAGTAGGTCAGGAGATCTGTGAGTACTGGAACAAATTGTACAATTAATATAAAATAAATATTAGACATTATCTATCACATATAATGTTTACACAAACAAATTAGTATGTATTTACAAACAAAAAGTATTTAAGTATATATTTATCCGTTATCAAGTTCACGTAGACACAGTTTCTTATGAAATTAACTACGGGCTTAGGTAATTGGTGTGATTGTTATTTATTTATTATTAATGGAGACAACGACTGGTATTACTACATACACCCAGACACGAGAAAATATTGAAAAGTTTGTTTTAAATATTCACATTTTTTTCGAGATAAAAAGTAACCTATGTTCTTCTCCAGGCTAAAAAGTATCTGTGTCCCAAGTTTCAGTCAAATCCGTTCAGCCGTTTTGGCGTGATTGAGCAACAAACATCCAAACATCTAAATTCTAAACTTTCACATTTATAATATTAGTAGGAAGTAGGATTCACAGCCAATGCCAACTAAATATTAGGAAAGTCGAACTGTACTTACATTAATAAAATTTTTACTTTTTTTTTCAACGACTCTGTAGCTCAGTGGTTAGAGCAGTCGCTCGGATTGCGAAAGGTCGTGGGTTCGAGTCCCATCGGAGCAGAGCTACCGCGTAATGTAATTTATGAATATGAACTTCATACGTTTTTCGAAACTTTAAGTCAATTTTATAAAAAAAAAGCCGCTATCAGTTCCCTGTTTAATGACGTCGGATATAATAATAGCTAGCTAGCAACGTTCAACAGAACGAAGCAGCAAAAATCTATCAAAATAAGGAATTCAAATGACAGATGAAGCCCATATCCATATTTTTTAGCCGGTAGCCCCTCTGGTTGCGAGACGGGTAAATTTTTTCTAAATACTTCATTTTGTACTTACATTTCTTATCCGTACCGCTGAGGAACATAGCTAGAGCCGAGAATCTTTTCACGGCCGACATGTTCTTGAGATACGCCTTGATGGTGTGATGTTTGAACTTATCGCGGTCGGAGTGAAGGATCTTAATGCAGTCGGAGAGGACGTCACTTTCTAGGGCGTTCGCGAATATCGACGGGATCTTTGATGGTTCTATAATCTGGAATTACAAAAACAAGATTCAAAAGGTAGTTTCAGATTATTTATGTAATTAGTATAGTAGACACCAAAGAGTACGCGCTACTAAAAGAGTATGCAGTGTGTTAAGTAGTTTTACGGTGGGACAAGGATCTTTTGACGCGCGGTCGAAATGGGAACTAACTATCCTCTAGCTATTCAATCAGTCAACTAGCGCTCTTGTCAATGTTATCCAAGTGCCAAATGATCCTTGTCGCATATGACTTAACGCAGCACTGCGTACTCTTTGGTAGCGCGTACTCTTTGGTGTTTCTACCCTAATGTGAAAGGATCGGTTGCGCAAGGGCGTCCCAGAAAAACCTACACGGACCAAATAAGAGGAGGATTTCATAAAAAAGGTTGGTGTATGCAGTGACAATAACTTTTTGGTAAAAAATACATTTTCATGACAAGCTTTTTTGCTGACTGTACTTAAATATGGTATTGTCATCTAAACCAAACCTGTTTACAAAATTTCAGTTTCATCGGACACTGGGAAGTGGGTCAAATTAAGCTTGCAAGATTTGTCCCCCTCTAACTAACTAACATGGCAAGTTAATAAAAAGCTTGTAAAAATACCAGATCCAAAAGGTATTTTCAGATTATGGGACACATTCCCATACATTTGGCAGTTGAGCTGACATCAGCCTTTATATTAAAGCAGCGGCCGCCCGCGGTTTAAGCCGCGTGGTTCCTGTTCCCGTGGGAATATCGGGATAAAAAGTATCCTATGTGTTATTCCAGCCTATAATCTGTCTCTGTTGAAAATTTCATCCAGATCCGTTTAGTAGCTTTTGCGTGAAAGAGTAACAAACATAAAAATATCAAAACTTTCACATTTATAATATTAGTAGGATTTATTTATTGTTAAATATAACATTAATCCACTTACACTTAAATAGTCCCCTCTGGCCTTATCGCTACCCTTGAGATACTTCCGCGTTTCCCTTCTCGGGGATTGTTAAGTCTACCACCAGCTTTATTGACTCCAGGCAATGGTGATTTATTTATTGTTGAATTAACATTAAACCCACTTACACTTAAATAGTCCCCTCTGGCCTTATCGCTGCCCTTGAGATACTTCCGTGTTCTCATCCTCAGGGATTGTTAAGTCTACCACCAGCTTTATTGTCTCCGGGCAATGGCGATTTACTTATTATTGTTAAATATAACATTAAACCCACTTACACTTAAGTAGCCCCCTCTGGCCTTATCGCTGCCCTTGAGATACTTCCGTGTTCTCATCCTCAGGGATTGTTGAGTCTACCACCAGCATTATTGACCATTAGTCCTAAATATAACATTAAACCCACTTACACTTAAATAGTCCCCTCTGGCCTTATCGCTGCCCTTAAGATACTTCCGGTCGGCCATAAACTGCACGCTATTCATTCACGGGCGGGGTGAGGTCCACCTTCTCGGGGACTGTGGAGTCTACCACCAGCTTTATTGAATCCGGGCGATGGTATCCAATATTTATTTATTTACTAGCTTTCCGCCCGCGGCTTCGCCCGCATAGACTACACGACGCGGGATAAAAAGTAGCCTATGTTCCTCTCCAAGCTACAAAGTATCTGTGTCCCAAATTTCAGTCAAATCCTTTCAGCTGCTTTGGCGTGATTGAGTGACAAATATCCAAACATCAAAACTTTCACATTTATAATATTAGCACGATTTATTTATTGTCAAAATTAACATAAAACTACTTACACTTAGATAGTCCCCTCTAGCCTTGAGATACATCCGCGTCCGCCTTCTCGGGGACTGTTGAGTTTTATTGACCATTTAGTCCAACATTTATTTATTGTTAAACTACCATTCAACACACTTACACTTAAATAGTCCCCTCTGGCCTTATCGCTGCCCTTGAGATACTTCCAGTCGGCCATAAACTGCACACTATTGACGGGCGGTGTGAGGTCCACCTTCTCGGGGATTGTGGAGTCTACCACCAGCTTATATTTATTTATTTAGGTACTGTTAAATTAACATTTAACCCACTTACACTTAGACAGTCCCCTCTGGCCTTAACTTTATTGATTCCGGGCGATGGTGATTTATTTATTGTTAAATTAACATTAAACCCACTTACACTTAAATAGTCCCCTCTGGCCTTATCGCTGCCCTTGAGATACTTCCAGTCGGCCATAAACTGCACACTATTGACGGGCGGGGTGAGGTCCACCTTCTCGGGGATTGTGGAGTCTACCACCAGCTTTATGGACTCCGGGCTGGACAGCTGCATGTCACCCTTGCCTTTGTCATCGTTTAGGTTGTTGCAGACTGTGGCGTGAGAGAAAAGCAATAGGTGTAATCATAGTAGCAAGCTACATTAGTGGTGGCCACATAATTGGGTGTTTGACTGTTGTTAAAATGTAGATATTTAATTATGACATGCGAAAATATAACATTATTGAATAACAAATATGGAAAAAGAAATTCAATATGTATTATAAGAAGCGAATTATGAGCTACTTAATTGTGACTCTAGCTATCACTTTCTAAAACGAAATTTTCTATGGCGAGGGTATGGCGCTATAGAAATGTGACGTCACGTTTCCATAGCGCTCTCCTTGTCTAATTAGTAAGTTTGATGCTCTTTATCGCTGAAAATATGCAAGATATTTGAAAATAAATACCTATGTTGTGTTGCTACTAATTAAATGAACATTTTAAGTCAATAAAAAAAAATCAGTCAAATACCCAATTAGGGACGCCAGTCGATTTTCATACAAACGAGATAATTTTGAAACCTTGGTTCTCCGCCAGGGATCGAGCTGTAATCAGATGATGACTATCCAGGGGGTGAATGGAGGAGATCCAGATTGCTATACACACCCAACTGATCTGATCAGCTTTCTAAGAGATTCAAGGATCAGAGTTCTCAGTTTCAGGATTTCCATACATTTTAATGGTACCTATTTTGGCGGTTTTTTTTTAACATACCGAAACAACTCTTAGAATGCTGTTTTTGTTTGAATTTATCTAAGAAATGCAAATGTCAAGGTCATTTTTCAACTTGAAGACTCGGTAATGAAATAAAACAGGGAGAAAAAAAATATCCTTGACGATTTTTTTGCCGGTTCTCTTCTAAGGTCTCCCACCGTAGGGTTTGCGAACCGATGGCGTAGCTTCTATGACGGTCACAAGTATTGTTCACAATCTAAATAGAATAATTAAGGACTTTGACTTTGACCAAATTCTTTAATTGAATTTTTATCAAAACAAGGTTTGTTTCAAAAATGTATCAATGGGAAGAAACAACGCAAATTTCATTTCATTTCATTTCTTTTCTTTAAATTTATCCCAATAGGTTGCTTCTTCTGGTTGGTTGGTACCTAGCCCATACAAACCCAGAATACATTGACTTCTTCTCCCCATTACATTACAAGGCAAATCCACAGAAATTAAATCCGCAAAAGAGCTAGAATATATGCGATAGAAAGAGATTAAACGTCTGGCCGCTCATAATTGGGTGTTTGACTGATTTTTTTTTATTAACTTATACTTAATGTCCATTTAATTAGTAGCAACACAACATAGGAATTTATTTCCAAATATATTACATATTTTCAGCGATATAGAGCATCAAACTTTCTAATTAGTCAAGGAGAGCACTATAGAAACGTGACGTCACATTTCTATAGCGCCATACTCTCGCCATAGAAAATTTCGTTTTAGAAAGAGATAGCTAGAGTCACAATTAAGTAGCTTATAATTCGCTTGTTATAATACAGATTGAATTTTTTTTTTTTCAAATTTGTCATTAAATAATGTTATATTTCTGAATGTCATAATTAAATATCTACATTTCAACAACAGTCAAATACCCAATTAGCAATTCCACTTTATTGCGTTGTAATTAGAGTTGCTATTTATTGAAATGGTTTAGCAGAGTGAAGTTTCTGTACCAGTGTACTATTATTTATTCTGTGCCCCCAACATACTCGTACCTTGAAAATGGAAAATGAGGTAAGTATTTAGAAAAAATCGACCCGTCTCACAACCAGCTCCGATGGGTTTTATTTTTCTAAATACTTCATTTTCCATTTTTCAGTAATAAAAATTGCATTGTGAATGCAAAAAACTAAAAATTAAAATACTCGTACCTTGTTCCTCGCCTCCGTCTTCATTCTTATTAGAATCATTGTTATTCGAGTCCCCGTGAGCATTGTCTTCTAGCTCTATGATCTTGAGTCTTGTAGGAGGCTTAGAAGGAGTTGTTGTGCCTAGTTGCAATTCTGTGATTGGTATGTGCTTGAGCGGCCTCTGAAATGTTTATGAATATCAGTTAGTTTTTATGTTTATGAATATAAGATACTAGCGGATCCTCGCAGTTTTACCCGCGTGGTACAGGTTCCCGTGGAAATATAGGGATAAAATATAGCCTTTGTCACTCGGGAAGAATGTAGCTTTCTTTTTATTCTAATGGTCAAAGAATTTTCTAAATCGGTCCTGTAGTTTTGGAGCCTATTCAATTCAAGCAAACAATCAAATCTTTTCTCTTTATAATATTATCTAAACATATTAGTGCCTAGGATAAATCATAGAACTTTCTTTGGCATTTTGAAGCGCCCCAAAAAAAACCAGAGTGCGCGCCAGATAAGTCTGCCACGGTCAAAATCAAATACTAATCCTTTTCACAAGCTTAGAACAAAAATTGTACTGTCACTAGCGCCAAAAACGTCCCAGGCGCGCGAAGTTACCAGTTGGACCACAGAAGTCATTCAATATTGTAATACTAGCCTTCCGCACGCGGCTTCACCCGCGTGAACTACACGACAGTATCCCTTTGCAGCCGAAGGACAGATAACCCTTATTCGTCTTAGGACAGATTCTGGTTTGGACAGATTCTGGTTACGACAGATTCTTGTTACGGCAGATTCTTGTTACGGCAGAATTAGTACTGTCGCGCATAAAAAAATATTTTTAGAAATTCTTTAGGACAGATTCTTGTTACGGCAGAATTAGTAATGTCGAAGCATAACCCCGGAATATGTGATATTTTTCCGGGATAAAAAGTAGTCTATGTCACTCTCCAGCTCCCAAACTATTCCCATACCAAAAATCACATCGATCCGTTGCTCCATTTTGACGTGAAAGACGGACAAACATTACATTTCACATTTATAATATTAGTATGGATGACATAGTCCTATGGGTATATATTGCATTAGCGGATCTTGTGATTTTACCCGCGTGGTACCCGTTCCCGTGGGAATATCGGGATGAAATATAGCCTATATCACTCGGGAAGACTGTAGCTTTCTAATGATCAAAGAATTTTCAAAAGCGGTCCAGTAGTTTCGGAGCCTATTTGATGCAAACAAACACAATCAAATCTTTATTCCTTATTCTAAACTTAGAGGTATGAAAATTGGTATGTTGGATACTGGTCACGATTGAAAATGATCTGCGTATGCGAAGTTATAAAAAAAATCCTTAATAGGGTAGAAAGGGGGGATTAAGGCTTATATGAAAACTTCCTCATTTCTGGAGTTAGGAGTATGGAAATTGGTATAAAGAATACTAGGTCATCATTAAAAATGATCTGCGCAGGCAAAATAAAAAAAACACCTAATAGGGTAGAACCCTTTCTATAATTGAACTCTGGCCGGGAAAATTTCATACGGTTTTTTTAACTCGAAAAAAGTACAGTTCCCTTGGGATACAGTTTTTTTGTTCACTTTATTCAATGAAGCATGGGTCCCATGACAGCTCATTTTCGTGCAAAGCAAACAATTCTTTATGCATTAGAATAAAACTCAAGAAAATCAGTATTACACATTTTTTAGCAAAGTATTGACTTGATTTTTTGCATTTTGGTAGTTCAAGAGAAGGAGAATGTCCGAATATTATTCATACTATAGTAGCTCCTGTTTGTCTAGGTATCGTTACCTTCTTATTCCTAAACCACGGGTAGCGTGCTCGGCCTGCGATCGATGAGGTTATGTTACTTTTGCAATGCTCTATCATGGGATTGCTGTTAAAAAATATATCGTGCCTTGGAAGACACGATAAGCCGATGTTTCTGGCTGCATTTGGATTGGTTAGTACACCATAACTTCAATGGGCCCGTGTGGAAGGTCATGGCCCATTCTCCTTATCCATCTATATGAAGGCCTGTGCCCCAGCAGCGGGGACATAAAAATAGGTTGATGATGGTACTGATGAGACCTTAGAGAATGCATATCTACCTACTTTTTGACACAAAATTTTGCGATGTAGTACCTACTCGCGGACGTAGTCGGGGCCGCCGGCCATTCATATTCCTATTTCTACTATCCCTACTATTATTATAAATGCGAAATTGTATATGCTCACGTCAAAACGGCTGAACCAATTTTAATGAAATTTGGAATGGAGATAGTTTGAGACAGTGCTTCCGGGTGCTCCTACTAATTACTCCTACTGATAGGAGCACAGGGACACCCATGTTCTGATGCTAGGAAGGACATAGGCAAATTGTAACCGCGGGAATAAGGCTCATTTCCATGGTAAAATAAGTTTTAGCTCGGGCAAAGCTGTAGATTGGAATTGGTATTTAAGGCGATAGTTTGAGTTCATGGGAAGGATGATGTTTAGAATAGAGACAGTTTAAGGCCCTGGAAAGGACATATTTTACTTTTTACCGCGGGAAATCTCATTGTAAGGAAAAATCACTTTAAGCGCGGGCTAATTTGGGGGCAGAAATTGGTATTTAAGTAAATAATTTGAGACAGGGTCTCAAGGATTATAATATCATATTCCCACGGGAAAATCAATAAGTAGGTATTATTTGTTTGTCCGTCTTTCACGTCCAAACGGAGTAACAGATCAATGTGATTTTTGGTACGGGGGTAGATTGGGAGCTGGAGAATGACATAGTTTATCCCGGAAAATATAACATTCCATCAGGATAATGTTGTGGCGTACACGCGTGCGAAGCCGCGGGCGGAAAGCTAGTTCCTTATAATATTAATATAGATAAAGATTATTGCTTGTGACTGTAAGCCTAGGCGCGCATGGAAGCTTGACTTGATCGGCCGATGAAAATATCGGTCAGGTTTTATATTGAAATAGTAAGCTATCATGCGCGAGTGTCAACGTAATGGCATAAGAATTGTCAACGTAATGCCATAGGAATAATTAGTAACTTATTCCTATCGTAATGCCAATGTTGTAACTGACCGATTTTTAATCGGCCGATGAAGTTAAGCTTCCATGCGTTTGAGCCCTAACTAAACCTAACCTTAGACCTCAAATGAGGAGGTTTCTTCACAGGCTTGATAACGGTAATGTTCTCCCCGACACCATCCCTCCAAATGTCCATAGGGGTCGGTTTGACTTCAACTTTGGGGGTTTCATCGGGTAACTCGATGATCTTTGGTTGTGACCTCGGTTTCGAGGTCAGGAACGGTCTGGTTTCTATGGTAGGAGTGCTCGATGGTGAAGACTTTGATTTGGACTGGAAATTAAATTAACTGAGTATGTTTATTTCATTATACTTAAATGTATTGAAGAAGGAATTAATAATGACAGAGAAATCAGCATTCAATCATCAGCTACTTGATTTTATTACTTTTTGATGTGATAATGTCTTATAAATCGATAAACGCCGTTGATAGACACAGCTCTCAAAGATCCGAACTTTTCCCCCTTCAATGTTATTAATTGATCTAGTACGTTGGTAGTCTAAACTTACCCATTTAGTCCCTATCCTAGCTCTGATAGTATCCAATTGTTTCCTAGCAGCATTGTTATGGGGCTCCAACTTCAGTACTTCAGTGAGATCGTTAGAGGCAGCTCTCAAAGATCCAAGCTTTTCCCGCTTCAATGCTATTAATTAGATCTAGTATTCTAAACTTACCCCTTTAGTCCCCATCCTAGCTCTGATAGCCTCCAATTGCTTCCTAGCAGCATTGTTATGGGGCTCCAACTTCAGTACTTCAGTGAGATCGTTAGACGCAGCTCTCGAAGAGCCGAGCTTTTCCCATTCCCGCTTCAATGCCATTATTTTGATTTGGTCCACTTAAAATGCCATTAATTAGATCTAGTATTCTAAACTTACCCCTTTAGTCCCCATCCTAGCTCTGATAGCCTCCAATTGTTTCCTAGCAGCATTGTTATGAGCTCCAACTTCAGTACTTCAGTGAAATCTTTAGAGGCAGTTCTCAAAGATCCGAGCTTTTCCCGCTTCGATACTATTATTAATTTGATCTAGTATCCTAAACTTACCCCTTTAGTCCCCATCCTAGCTCTGATAGCCTCCAATTGTTTCCTAGCAGCATTGTTATGGGGCTCCAACTTCAGTACTTCAATGAGATCGTTAGAGGCAGCTCTTAAAGAGCCGAGTCTCTCCCGAGCAGTAGCGCGGCGTTGGAATGCTTTGACATAGCTGGGGTCCAGGCGTAGGGCTTCAGTACAGTCTGTTTCGGCTTGGTGGAGGCTAGGGAGAGAAAATTAATATGTAAAGAAATAAAGAAAGAAAAATTATCTATTGCTTTACAGACACAACACACTCACAACAAAATTACGACAGGGCAAGAATAGGTAAGTACATTAGGTAGGTACACAGACAACGAGAGTACGAGAGAAAGATAAAAAAAAAACAATGGGTTGCAGTTTTTCACAAAAAAAAAGGAATTTAAAACAAAAAAAATAAAAAAATACGGACTACATTTGAACCGAGGTCTTCAGGCTTGAATGCCGCCCGTTTTCTAAGCTGAGCTATCACAACTTTGGAAACGGTGATTTGCCTTCGTATTCTAATGACATTGTAACAGTTTTTTGATCAGGTCACTTTCCGTCTTACGAATTTTCGATCTGACGGTCACGTGATCCTGACGCGAGTTTAACATTTTTTTCCCATCATAAAAAGTGCACAACGCCGCTAAAGATGTTTTCACTTAAAAAAAAAAGTAGTAAGTAAGGAGGGCTTTTTATGTGCGTGCAGCCAATAAAGGACCCTGTCTCAGCGAATAGCTTCCAAGTCACCCACAGGTGGGCGGAGTAACAAGAAAGCACTGTTTATTGTGACGTAGCATAGCATGCTGACTTAATATGTATGAGTCATCGCATCGCACATGTATGTAAAATCATTTGTATCATGCGTAGATCGGTGACTATAAATGGACTTATGTATGTTGTAGAAATGTAGCCAGTGCAGTAAACATATCAAATCATTGTGGTCGGTTTATCATTTTCTAGCATTTCCCATCTGTAAATTGACATCAGTTCTTGCATCTATCATTTTAGCATATCATTTAGCATTCAGCATAAAAAAAAACAAAAAACTACCAAGACAAACAATAATGTTTGCAGAAGGTAACTATTTAAGTTAATTTGTTTTTGTTTTTGAAAGATTCACACCAGCAAATACCTTATTCATAATACAAAAGACTAACCTGTCTTTCTTCAAATAGCAGAGGCCCCTATTGGCGTAGTAGATAGCATCATCTTTGACTAGCTCGATGGCGCGAGAGTAGCACGATATAGCTTCGTCCCACTTCTCCTGTTTCACAAACGTGTTGCCCTGGTAACAAAATAAGTTAATCAATATCATCTGAACTTTAAACGACAAGTAGTAATTGTAAAATTATCCATAAAAATATCATTGATTTTGATGTTTATATGTTATTGCTAGACTTGTAATAATTCCTAAGAATTCCTAGCACATTGTTTACACACTTTCCATTGAGCATTTTTCTCTTTAGATAATTTTCTGTCCTACAAAAATACTTTCATACAATGCCCATTTCTGAATGCAATTTTAGACAAAATTTTTGAATAACTATGACTTGAATTTTCCGACAGTAAATTAATTCCTATAAATAGAAAATAAAGAATTTCATACATTTTGTCTAGTAAGCCCTTTATATATAAAATACTAGCTTTCCGCCCGCGGCTTTAAAATAGTTAGGTACATACTCTTTCCTTCTCATATTGAGCCTCTTCCCTCAGTTTTTCCATCTTTGCTTGCTGACTCTTTTTGCTGTCGAGAGATACGGGTCCTATTTCTTCCGTATCAACGTTCTCGCATGCTTTATCCTAAAAAAAAACAATATTACACTTGAAATCACTTAAAAGTGAGGTAAGTAATTATTTTAATTTAATGCAGTTCATTCATAGTTAGTGATAGAATAGTTAATGATTATTATAGGTATAATAATCATTACTTAGTAGATTATTTAATGATAATGATTAAAAATTGGTTTAATGAGATAGAACAATGAAAGATATTAACATGTTCTAATAAAATAACACTAATGAACAATTAGGTAAATTTATGGAAATCTAAGACAACAAGCCATTTCACATATTGTTATAGTTGAGAATATTGCTATATTCTTCTATCGATATTTATTAGAAAAAAATATCTTTGTACTTTGAATACAATGTTACCTTGAAAGTCTTTAGCAGAAGAAAGATCGCTTTAGTTTTGAAATATAAGAGTTAAAATCCAAAAATATTTTGGTTTTGGTCAACAGATCGTCATGTCAGAGACAAAAACTTAATCCCCCTTATTCCAAAACATAGATTACAAATAGTCCTGGTTTAAAACTGGTACTAAACTGGTGCTGTCACTTTTAAACAGAGAAAAGAAAGAGAGAATTAGCATCAATTTTAAACCGGTTTAACTTTTAGTCCAAGTCTTGGAATAGCGGAGATTGTGTTAAAAAAATCTAGACCTGAGTGCCAACATAGAAGTCTTACTTCGGTTTCACCATCAACTGTATTTTGAAAGACTAATCATTTTCTCAGATATAAGTAGGTAAGTACTTATACTTTTTAATGTCTCTCTCAACAAAAACTTTTTTACAACAATAAGTTGGTACTAGGTGTAAGTAAATAAAATACCTATGTATTTTATTTACTTACAACATCAAACCTGTCCCAGGACTGGTAGTCGAATGAGGATATCCTTTTTGCTGGTTCCTTCCTCACCACCACTGGTTTCTCTTTCTTCAGCTTGCTTCTCACCGGTGGCAGATCCTAACCTCAAAAAATTACACTAAGGTTAATAACCCTAATTTTTAAGTATTCTAACAAAGTCATTGTGTACACTAACACTACAACTACTATACACAAAATATCTAAAACACAATGGTGAAGAGCGACTGTTTCAACCAACATTTTTACACTAAATGAAGACTTCTATTGACCAAACTTTAATTGTTGATAAAGTGTAATTTAAATTCTTGAAGTTACATCTCTAATTATGAGCGTTAATTTATTTAAACCTGCTCAAAGACACCGTTGAGAGCGGCCTCTTTTCTTTTCATTTCTGCCTCCCAATTTTGCAAGTCAGTCATGTACGATTGAAAGGTTTTGACATTTTCGCGCACTTGCTTCTGAATTTCAAAAGCTTTTTCCATTATTTAGCACAGTTTTAGTAAAACGATCGAAATTTCTTTACCTGTTAGATCGATACACTATTCTATTATTTTGAGGTTGTCAGTGCAACTTGTCATTTGTCACTTGGGTCACTTGTCAAACAATTTTTCACGTTGTCATGGCGGCGTTTTCAGTGTTGCCATCGTAAAATATGAGGAAAAGGGATTGAAGTCGTAGAACCATAATATAAAAAAAAAACTAATGGTGTCGAACTTTCTGAATGTTGATAGAAGGGTAAAGGTAAGGCCATACCATAGAGTAACTTGTATATATAGGAAAGGCCATACTGAGCCCAGCGAGCGTACGCAACGTATGCAACGCATTACTTAAATGACATCTAAACTTTTGAATTTCTATGAAATTAGCTGAACCAGAAAAACATCGCGCACCCTTTGAGAACACTAATGTTTCAAAGGATGCTCGATCACTTGTTTTCGAAATAAGGTGTGAAAACTCCTCCTGCAAACTAAACATGGGCGCTAAAAAATATGGATATGGACATGGGCTTCATTTGACATTTGAAGCCACATAATATGGGCTTCAAATGTCATAGGAATGTCCATATCCATATTTTTTAGCCGGTAGCCCCCAGGACGAGCAAAAATATTATATTTTTTTGCCGTATTTTTTAATTACCTAAATCAATACTGTTTTAGAGTAGGGTAGCCTGGGTACGGTTGTAACAGGGTACGGTTGTAACAACTCGAATATTATTAAAACTATGCACAATAAGCGAGGGGTACAAGGGGAAGGGCATGCGGGCGACAAGTCCATACAGGATTCCCAGTGTTGCGTCATCTTCCGCGCGATGAATACGCTTACAGAGAGGCCTATTGTGTTTTATTTACCAAAAGTAAGTATTTTTGGCAAATTTCTTTATGATATACCATCTTTATTACTATGATTGTCGTATTTCAAAGTGTGCTTGTGTAATCGTCGTATTTTAGAGATTTTAATAATCCGCCTCGTTTTTGTATAGGTTATGCTACTTCGTGCTTGTGACAGACTTATTATCAAAGTGAGGGGGTGAGAACGGTTGTAACAATTTTCATGGGGACGGTTGTAACATTAATATTTATTTTATTTTCTTGAAAGCTAAATGCAACTAAAACTCTTTTATACAGGTTTTTTATTTATTAAGGTATTATGAAAATTACTATAACTAATTATTATGATCTATTATTTTACCTTATTATTATACCTATAACTATTATGAAAACGGGATTTTTACAAATTTCTTCCCTGTACTCCTCTTAGTAGCCCAATAAAGTGTCATGGCAGCGTGAGTTCAGTGCGTCGATTTATTGCAAAATAATTAAAATAGCTGTCTTCGATCTAAGATAAGCCTGCAATTAAAGTTAAATTGACGAAATTCTATTGTGTATAAGTGAATGAAAGTTTTCCTGGTAGTTTTTATTGATATTCAGTAACATTTGAAACTCGTTTTGATCTCACTAAGATAATGTTTAAAGGTCATACTTCGACAACTTTTGTAAATTTAACATTCGGCGTAAAACGATCCCCTTTAGTGGGTATAAAATGATCCCATGAATAATATTACCAAACTTGAAAAACAATTTAAAATTAGTCATGTTTTTTTTGTATTCCTATCTATTTGTACTTTTACAGATCATGCCACGTACAAATCAAAGAAAAACTTACTGACAAAACTGGGAATGAGTTTTCTGTACGACAAGAAAGTTTTCTGTACCTGTAATGGTGCTAAAAACAAAAACGCAGTTGGAGCAGTTAAGACTTTGGGCAGTAAATAAACGGTGTTTACACTTAAGCATGAGAGAGAACTCGTTGAACACATAAAATATATTGAACCAAAAGTGTATGGGTTAACCAAACTAAATAGTATGGGATCGTTTTAGACACCCAGGTGTACGAAATGATCCTTTAGTAGAGGTTTGGAAAATCTCTAATAAGTCTAAAGATATAAAATCAAACTGCAATAATGGCATGCCAGTATAACAACACTTGAATGACTTAGGTATAGTCCATTCGCTTAGATAGTGTCGCTCTACCACAATGCCGTGCGGGTGTACCGACACTATCTAACCGTACGGACTATACCCAAAACTCTTTCAATGTTTGCTCTTACTATAATATTTTGGACACAGTAACCGATTTCCCTTAGGGGGATCATTTTGGACACCTTTCCCCTACCTATTTTTACTACTCAAATGTGCTAAAATATTGTAAATTTGTTTCATGTGCATTTTGATATTTTTGATGAATAAAACTGATTTTAGATGCGTAATTTATGTATTGTTTTTTAGTGTTACAACTGACCCCATCGGTGTTACAACCGCCCTGGCATGGGGTCGGTTGTAACAACCACACACTTATTAAAATGACATATTTCTGCCATTCAGTTTGACCTGGACTACTGGTTTCGATATTAATTTAAAGACAAATGAATATGCTTTCATCTCAAAGGCTTGGATAGTTGCTTACAGCTCTAGTACCTACCTACCTAGCTATGCTGTGAGCAATTAAAGGAAAATTGTTACAAACGTACCCAGTCTACCCTACTTAAGTAGGTACCTACAGTTACATTGAAAAAAAGAAACATTCAAGAAGACGATTTTGAGAAATAAGCCATAAACTGAGGGGAGGGTACCAAAAGTGTATTTTTGTTACAAATCGCTAAATTGTTGTATTGCAGAAATGACTTTTAAAAAAAATCATCATGTCAGCCGAACGACGCCCACTGCTGGGCATAGGCCTCCCCCAAGGATCTCCACAACGATCGGTCTTGCGCTGCCCGCATCCAGCGGCTTCCCGCGACCTTGACCAGATCGTCGGTCCACCTTGTAGGGGGCCTCCACGGAACGTCGTCGTCCGGTACGCGGTCGCCATTCGAGAACCTTTCCGCCCCAACGGCCATCGGTTCTCCGCGCTATGTGTCCCGCCCACTGCCACTTCAATGATGCAATCCTTCGAGCGATGTGGTCGTTTTAGTTCTCCTGCGGATCTCATCATTTCTGATTCGATCGAGCAGGGAAATACCAAGCATCGCTCTCTCCATTGCTCACTGGGTGACTTTGAGTCTTCTTATGAGACCCATAGTAAAAGACCACGTCTCACTTCCATAGTTACTGGCAACACACACTGGTCAAAGACTTTCGTCGTGAGAAATTGAGGTATCTCGGACGCGAATATATGCCGGAGCTTCCCAAACGCTGCCCATCCGAGCTGGATTCGACGAGAGATCTCTTTCTCAAAGTTGGACTTGCCTAACAGGGGGGCTACCGGCTAAGAAATCTGGATATGGGTATGGGCTTCAACTGTCCTTTGAATTCCTTATTCTGATAGATTTTTGCTGCTTTGTTCTGTTGAACGTTGCTAGCTAGTTATCGTAATACCCGACGACACAAAACAAGGAACTGATAGCGGCTATTTTCTTTATAAAATTGACTTAAAGTTCCGAAAAACGTATGAAGTTCATATCCATAAAGTTACTAGTCCTAGGTAAACATAGTGGTCAACAAGTTCGAGTGTAATGTTCCCAACAACTGGAGCGGGTGCAACATGGGCATTGAACATGATTTTTGTCTTGTCCATGTTCATCTTAAGACACTCTTTGCGAAGCATTACCGAGATCTTCGAGCATTGTGTTCAGGCCTTCCAAGGTCTCAGCCATAAGAACTACATCATCGGCAAACCGTAGGTGTGTTAGGGACTCGCCATTGATGTTGATGCCGCATCCTTTCCAATCCAGCAGCTTAAAAATATCCTCCAACGCAGCTTTGAACAGTTTGGGAGAGATGACATCTGCCTGTCTCACACTTCGCTGTAGTTGGATAGGATTAGAGCTCTGGTTCTGTAATCGGACCGACATGGTGGCGTTTTGGAATAAGTACCTACCTCAGCACCTCGATGTACCTGTAGTCTATTTGGCACCTCTGGAGAGACTGCAGCACCGCCCAAGTCTCAATCGAATCAAAGGCTTTCTCATAGTCCACGAACGCCAAGCATAGTGGCAAGTTATATTCTTCGGTCTTCTGTATAACTTGCCGCAGCGTATGAATGTGGTCGTGGCGTATGAATTTAAAAAAATAATAAATCTTAAATATAGGTACCTACGTAACGTAGGTTTTGTGTATGTTTAGAGATGAGTTACCATTGAGTTACCTTTATCTTTAGTAGCGTTTATTGGAAACCTATACAAACGAAATCGAGCAGAAAGAGACGAAGAAAGTTTATTTCGCTTGATTTACCTAACTATAAACTGGAGAATTAGGTATTTGTTAGAACAGGAGATAATATCAAGATTTTTATTTAAAACTTAATCAAAATGCCAAAAAGTAATAAACATTTTTAAAGAAATTTCAAAATAGGTACAAGTTAGGTCTATCAATACGAACAAAAAAACAGCTGTTCCATACAAAACTACAACATCGATTAGAAGAGGTGACTGCTAAGATGACGGCTGAAAGAGGTGAATCAACCAAAGTGATTCAATTTGGTTGAACCGTGTATTAATAGCATAATTATGATTACAGTAGATACAGTAAAGAATACCCAATAGTTTTTTTATTCACAACGGTGTAGCACTTAGCCTTCATCACACCTGTAAAAGTGTTAGCAATAAACATCGTTCAAGGTCAAGATTTCACACTAGATGTTCTATTATGGACGTATTGGCCGGCGACATCAGGAGGAGCCGGCGACGGCCATCTTTCTGCTCGCGTGTTATGTTGGGACGATACTCCAAATGAAAACACCGAACTGAGCAGAAAACGTATATTGTTCTCGGCGCTAACGCCGCCAGAAAACTTTGACACCGTAAATATCTTAACTAAACACAGTAACACGAGTTGACATGACAACATTGACAACACCATACTCGTCGTAGCGAGCGGTCGGAAAAACGTCATGTCTTGCCCGGGCGCGACGGAAACGGAGCTGCGCAGGCGACAGGGTTGCCATTATACAAATCATAGTGGCGCCACACCACCCCCCCACGGAGAGAAAAAGGCTATTCGAAAGGAATTTTAAACCTAACTTGTCTGCCGGACCTGGTGACATATGGTGCAGGTGCAGGGGCAGTAGGAAGAATGGTTGGAATAGTGGAAGCTGGAAGGGCTGGAGAGGAGTTGATGGATGGAGCTGGTAGGGGTAGAGGACAGGGATATGAAACAGTGGCTGGAAGTGACTCGATGAATGCTGGTTTGACACGATCTACAGAAACTACCGCCGGCTTGCCCTTAAAACTGATGGTAATGGTTTTTTTATCATTGTGTCTGTCTATTACCTGGTAAGGACCAGAGTATGGGGGCTGAAGGGGACGACGAACGGCGTCCTCACGTAAGAAAACATGTGAGCACGTGGAGAGATCTTTGAATACAAAGGTCCCGGGTTGTGAGTGTCGTGACGCAGGTACTGGTCGAATTTCTGCCATGTGTTGTCGTAATCTGACGACAAAATCTGCGGCATCTTCACTGTTGGCGGGCGCAGGGACCTCAACCAGGAGCTCACCTGGCAGGCGGAGACTTTCGCCGTAAAGCATCTCGGATGAAGTGGCTTTTATATCTTCCTTGAAGGCTGACCGCATCCCTAGGAGCACCAATGGTAGGGCCTTTGTCCATGAACCACCATGGCACATGAGGGAAGCCTTCAGCTGGCGATGTACACGCTCTATCATTCCGTTTGCAGCGGGGTGGTACGCTGTGGTGCGGATCCGTTTCGTGGCAAAATTGCACATAAGTCGCCGAAACAGATCGGATTCAAATTGAGCGCCTCGATCTGTTGTAATGACCGAGGGTACTCCGTATCTTGACACCCACTCGCGAATGAACGTGTCGGCCACTTCTTCGGCAGTAATCGTCCGCATAGGCCAAGCTTCAGGCCACCTAGTCACTCTGTCGATGGCGGTCAAACAGTAGCGGAATTCGTCGCAGACTGGTAGTGGACCGATGATGTCCATATGGACGTGAAGGAAACGACCGGATGGCGTATTGAAGGAACCGAGTGGGGCTGATACGTGCCGAGTGATCTTACTCTTCTGACAGGCGAGGCATTCACGGGCCCAAGAGCGACAGTCACGGTCGACACCAGGCCACACGTAGCGTGAAGCAACAAAGCGTGCGGAAGCACGAGAGCCAGGATGGCTAAGTCCATGAAGGCGGTTGAAGGTTGAACGCCGAAGTTGCAGCGGCAGGTAGGGTCGCGATTTTCCTGATGAAGAGTCACAGTATAGGGAAATGTTTGTGCCTGGCACAGTAACCCTGTCTAGTTTGAGAACAGGGGAATCGCGTAACAACAGATCCTTGAGTTCTTGGTCGGACTGTTGTGCCTGGGCAAGGGTCTCGTACTCTTGCTCCAAGCTGATAGACGTGACTCGGGACATGGCGTCAGCCACCACATTGTCTTCACCTTTGATATGACGAATGTCAGTGGTGAACTGACTGATAAAAGTGAGTTGATTTAGTTGGGATGGCGGAAGCTTTTCTCGGCGCTGCACGAAAGCATACAATAACGGCTTGTGGTCTGTAAAAATTGTGCAGTGCTGGACCTCCAGGATGTGGCGAAAATGTTGTACGCTTTCGTACACCGCCAAGAGTTCCCGGTAATAAGCTGGCCATTGGGACTGACTGGGAGACAATTTTTTGCTGAAGAAAGCAAGAGGGACCCAATCATTGTCTTTTTTCTGCTGCAAGCAGGCACCAATGTGGACGCTTGAGGCGTCGGTGTACAGGCCAAGAGCAGCATCATTAATAGGATGCTGCAAAAGCGTAGCGTCACTGAGGCTCCTCTTGCAATCTTCAAATTGTGTCAGCAGCTCAGGTGTCCATGGATATGGTTTTGCACCTTTGCTGTTAGTGGCAGCGAGAGCGTCGACCAATGGGGCTTGAAACCGGGCAGCGTGGGGAATGAAACGGCGATAGAAGTTAATCATGCCCAGGAATCTGCGCATGCCCTGCACCGTCTGAGGGGGAGGGAAATCGAGCAGGTCCTGGACACGATCCTGGGGTGGGCACGTACCCTCGGCATTGATTACGTACCCTAAGAATGCGACCTCACTGGCGCCTAGAACACACTTCGCAGGGTTGATGATGACGCCGTATTCCTTGAAACGGTTAAAGAGGATGCGGAGGTGTTCCTTATGGCTCTCCTCGTCTGGTGAGAAAATGAGGACATCGTCGATGTACGGGAAGCAAAAATCGAGACCCCGTGTGACCTCATCGATGAAACGCTGAAACGTCTGTCCAGCGTTCCTCAGACCGAACGTCATAAAGGGGAATTCGAAGAGGCCAAACGGGGTCACGATGGCGGTCTTCGGTACATCCTCCTTAAAAACTGGTATCTGGTGGTATGCCTTCACCAGATCGCAGGTGCTGAACACCTTGGCGCCGGCGAGGTTGTTGGCAAAATCATTAATGTGCCGGACGGGGTACCGGTCTGGTACGGTTCGTGCGTTTAGGGCGCGGTAGTCCCCGCATGGACGCCAGGTCTTATCCTTTTTGGTGGTCATGTGCAGCGGTGAAGCCCAGGCGCTCTTGGATGGTTGAGCTGTCCCACAGTGCAACATGGCTTCAAATTCTTGTTTGGCCGCGGTAAGTTTTTGGAGAGCGAGGCGACGGGGGCGGCAGGCAACCGGTGGGCCATCAGTAGTCTTGATAAAGTGCACCGTGTTGTGCTTCACCGTCCTGGGTAATCCGGGCGGACGAATAATGTCCGGAAATTCGGCGAGGATGTCAGCATATGGAGTGCCGCCAACAGAGATAGCTCTTACACTATCCTGTTCGGTTTGCGCTATGGCGGCGCAGGCGGTTAGCTTCGTCGTCCCATCAATGAGGCGCTTGCTGCGGCAGTCCGGTAACAAGTTGTAATAACTTAGGAAATCGGAGCCGATGATCGGAGTGCTGACATCTGCGATGACAAAATTCCAGGAAAAATTCCTGCGAAGCCCAAGGTCAAGGCTCAGCGGGACATTGCCATAGGTCTTGATGGTGCTTCCATTAGCTGCACTGAGATTGTAGTCCTCAGAGAGTAGTGGTTGTTTCACATACTGTCGGGGATAGCAGCACAGGTCTGAACCAGTATCAATCAGGAATCGGTGTTTGGACCGTCTGTCTGTTACAAATAATCGGCGGCCGGAAGACAAACAATGAGTCGCCGCCGCTACTGACTGTTGTTGGCGTTTTCCTCGGTCCAGCTGCAGGGTTTGGTACACTTGGTAGCTCTCTCTGCAAATTTTCTGTGATACCAACAAATTTGCTTGCCAGGAGTTCTATCACGGGAACGTTGTGGAGATGCATTACGGGACCGGCTGGAGGAGCGGCTTCTAGTGAGGCTGGCAACTTGCTTGCAGAGATCATCCAGCCTTTTCTCAAATCTTTGCTCAAATGTATTTGAAGTCGGCACACTGGACTCTGCACGTGATGCAACCGATGCAACTTGCGCTGGATTAAAAACTTCAATAATGTTGTCTGCCAGGTCAGCAAGTTTTTCTAATGTAAGGTCCGGATGAGATGCCAGAATTGCCCGAACCTGATCTGGTAATCTTCTTGTCCACAACTGTCTAATAATAGATTGATCGCTGAAAGATGGTCCGGCCAGGGCGAGGAGGTGTCTGAGAAACTGGGACGGTTTTCTGTCTCCCAATTCCTCACCATCAAGCAGCTGTTTAACTCGTGCCTCCTCGGACAAAGAAAACCGCTTAATCAAAAGTTCTTTTGTTTTTTCATATCTGCAACCGGCGGGTGGTGGATTTGAGATGATGTCCTCCACCTCATGTGCGTATTTAGCATCCAGATTTCCGATCAGGTAACTAAATTTGGTAGAGTCAGCTGTAATGCCCGCTATCTCAAATTGTGCCTCAACGGTTACGAACCAATATTTTACCCGATGAGGCCAAAAAGGAGGGATTTTTGGGGACACCCCAGAGACTTGAGGTTGGTTGGACTGAGATGCTAGCTGGGCCTGCAACGCAGCGTTTTTCTGCTGGAGCAGCTCTAGCTGCTGTTGTAGTTCAGGTCCGTCCATTATTAATTAAGACAGAAAACACAACGACAAAAAGGAAAATATGTGCAATAGTAGATGGTGTGGGGGAGATGTGATGCCAGTACTGATTGTTTGGCCTTACAAGAACTTATTGCCTTCTCTAAATACACACACAATTATTACACAACATTAAAAAAACCTACACCTACACTTAAATCATAACATAAGTGACAACATGCAGGTTACACATTTAAAAAAACACACAGAAAAAAAAATAGTCACAACAAAATTTGTTGAAAGAACCCAATAAAGAATGAATTAAAACAATACAAAAAACAACATAAAACCTATTAAGTACTTATTTATTTTATTTGGTAAGTTCTGATGAATAAGAAAAACAAAACTATAATAGGTAGGTACCACTGAGAAACTGAGGTAGGTACTTACTCCTTATTCAGATTAAAATTGCAGCAAAAACACTACCTTTATGACAGCAAAATAAATAATATTTGCTAGAAAAAGAACTACCTATCTAACTTTTTGTCAAAGAAGTAGGTAAGAATAACTTTTTGACAAAGAAGTAGGTAACAATTTTGTTATTCTTCAACTTACCAAAGTTGCAGGGGTGAGTTAGTATTGTATGTAGGTACACATTCATTCACTTATACACTACACTATTTTAGTTACACTAATTCTAAAGTCATAAAAAAAGTTGATAACGACGAAAGGTTTGTTTGGGAGGAAGATTCGGTTCGAAATCGAATTGTCTTGTCACTGACGAAAAACTGATAAAGTCACAGTCACTGCTGTCACTTGAGCGCGGGAGGGAAACTTACTACTGACTCGCGCGGCGACGAACAAACGGAACTATTTATAGAAGTTTAGCACCAGCGTAGGCGGTCTATCGGTACGGTACACAACAACATACAAATTTCTTGATCGGTACGTACGGCAGCGATAGATGAATGAACGAAGAGTGTGGTGATGGTTTCACATTCACTTCGGCTGAGCACTTGTATTAATGTAGGCACTATACTATCGCACCGCACTTGTATGTCGGACGAGACGAGCCGGACGTAGCCGTACTGCCGTAGGTAGGTATGTCGACAGAGATGTCCGGCGATGCGGTCGGAGCGGCGAGCGGACGGCGGCGACGATGATGGTCGGAGGTCTCGTTGCGTTGCTAAGCCGGTCCGGACGTGTAATACCTACGATGTTTGCGTCCGTCGGCAGACGGTCGGCGCGTCGATGTTGATGTCAAGTCAAACCGGGGGCTATCGTTCTCGAACTTCTCGATGATCTATCACAGCTTCCAGTCACGGTGATTGGAAAAGGCGCTGGCGCATCACGTCGGGGTCACCAATATGGACGTATTGGCCGGCGACATCAGGAGGAGCCGGCGACGGCCATCTTTCTGCTCGCGTGTTATGTTGGGACGATACTCCAAATGAAAACACCGAACTGAGCAGAAAACGTATATTGTTCTCGGCGCTAACGCCGCCAGAAAACTTTGACACCGTAAATATCTTAACTAAACACAGTAACACGAGTTGACATGACAACATTGACAACACCATACTCGTCGTAGCGAGCGGTCGGAAAAACGTCATGTCTTGCCCGGGCGCGACGGAAACGGAGCTGCGCAGGCGACAGGGTTGCCATTATACAAATCACAGTGGCGCCACACTATCTTGACCGAAGATGACTGTGCGGTTCATGAACTAGGTACCTACCTTTAGGACCGGGCACATTCCATTGAATAGTTTTGCATTCATGATGAAGAAAGTTGTTTCTCCAAACTGTAATAGGTGTAAGGTAGCGGAAGATGTTTATTGCCGGCTCTAAACTATCGTCCAACATTCCAACACTCCAACATCCTTCAATCTTGTCCCAACACACGATCGATCAAAACAGACCCTCCACACATCGGCCAATCTTCTGCCAACCTCATTCACTATTAGGACGTTGAAATGATAGGTGCCTTTGCGCTGTACCCTTTCTGTGCATAAAATAATTTTTTGCAAGTTAATAACGGACGTAAAATTAAAAAAATCATGACGGAAACGAAGATGGTGGATGTTAAGTATACATAGTATTAGAACAAGGTTAGTAGGTATTTTGTTTAAGCTTGAAATAAATTATTGTAGGTAAGTAATCCATCAATTGAGAGAAGTGACGACACTGATGCGTGGAGGGTCTGTTTATGCGAGTTGGCCAACTCCTTTGATCTGGGTACGATTTACCGCCATCGGACCGATCTCGCCCCAACACGTTCCAACATCGTCACACATTCACGTACTACCTCTCCACACGTGGAAGGTTGGACGAACAGTTGGAGTGTTGAACGATAGTTTGGAGCCGGCATATCATATTTTAATGGAATGTGTCCGGACGGCGGAAATTAGGAAAAAGCTACGAATCACTAAGTCTGATATAGGAGCTTGTAATTGTATTTTGATACTCATCAAAATACAAAGGACTCTCCTTATAGTGATATCAAATATATTCAGTTAGGTTTAAGAGATAGATAAGATTTATTGTAAGTCCAGTACTTATATTCCTTTTGATTGTATTTTGAATATACTATGGGGGTGGCATGCCCACGGGCAAAACCCTCAATGTATTTTACCTTTGTAAAATATTTAGGTAATAAAGATTAAAAAAAACTACTTACCTACCTACTTACGTAATTGAAACTTTGCAATAATATTTAGTTACACTCACAAAAGTTTCACCTATGTTGAAACACTCATCATTTCAATTTTAGGGTTAACTGCCAGAAATATCGTGTCGTGTGTGACCTAGCAGCAGTTCAACCTGTTAACACGATAGACCGCTGCTGGTCCCGGTCCACAAACAACGCTCCCGTCCCGATCATTAATCTTGTAGCGTGTGATGAACACTCACGATTTGAGCTGGAGTGAGGTCGGTCTTATGGAAGCGAGACGTGGTCTTTTACTATGGGTCTCATAAGAAGGCTCAAGGTTAGCGAGCAATGGAGAGAGCGATGCTTGGTATTTCCCTGCTCGATCGAATCAGAAATGATGAGATCCGCAGGAGAACACAAACGACCGACATCGCTCGAAGGATTGCTCAGTTGAAGTGGCAGTGGGCGGGACACATACCGCGGAGAACCGATGGCCGTTGGGGCGGAAAGGTTCTCGAATGGCGACCGCGAACCGGACGACGTTCCGTGGGCAGGCCCCCTACAAGGTGGACCGACGATCTGGTCAAGGTCGCGGGAAGCCGCTGGATGCGGGCAGCGCAGGACCGATCGTTGTGGAGATCCTTGGGGGAGGCCTATGCCCAGCAGTGGGCGTCGTAAGGCTGAAATGATGAGGTCGGTCATGGGATTGTTGATAAAACATATGATAAACTGGCCTTCATACATGTTTTATCACTTCTGATGGTCAGACGGCACTTTTTACGTAACCCGGGAAATTTCATCCACAAGTTCGGGTAGGCTATAAAAAGTAGATTCTGCGCGGCGTCCGTCCATGGGAGCTGATATGCTGGCTTAGGTAGGTACCTATGTATCTACATGCGATAATAGGGCCCTCCTCGTTTCTTCTTGACGAGGAGTTGTGGCTCAGGAAACTCGAGAAGATGATAAGCAAGTTATTTTAATTTTTAGTTTTTTGCATTCACAATGCAATTTTTATTATTGAAAAATGGAAAATGAAGTAGGTATTTAGAAAAAATCGACCCGTCTCACAACCAGCTATGTCCAATTCGATTTTTTTAACCGACTTCTAAATCAAAAAGGAGGAGGTTCTCTATTCGTCTGTATGTATGTTTTTTTTTGTGTATGTCCACCGATTGCTCGAAGACGGCTGAACCGATTGAAATGGTTCAATCGTTATTACATCAGGTTGGCTTCCAAGTTGGTCCCATTTTTTGAAATTTTGAAATCGTTCAGTCGTTTTCAGGAAATCTTGAAAATACTGTCGTTTTCGTTACCACTTTAAGTGAATTTATACGTATCTTTAGGCATAAGTAACTCCTTTGTTTATAAACCGATTTAGATGATTCTTAGAACTTAGATTTAGCTCGTGAACGGGTGCTGCCAGTGGGGTGGGTCTGCTCATGTCTACTTGTGTTAAAGGTGTTCGGGATATGGTTAATAATAGTATTATATTGATTTATGAGCGAGCTGGTGTGTCTCATAGTAATTTTGGTATCCGTGTCTTACAGTAACAGCAATTTTTCTAATAATTGTTTTATTTATTCAAAAATTCCTTTTATTTGTTAATACTTATAAATTTGAATATAGGTACAGCGCAGCTTGCAGTTTCCTTTTCATTAATCCTATAATACAATGTGAATAAGATTAAGATTAGTGTGTCCATTAAACTATTTGATTCCTTGTTTAGTTGAAAATTGTTTACTGTTTTAGGTAATAAGCAAAATTGTACTTAATTTAAGCGGCATTCTGTATTGTGATGGAAAGTAACCTTACTATTATGTGAAGGTCACTTTTCAAATTTGACGACTCTGTATAAGTTAAAACAGGGAGAAAAAAATAGCCCTTGGCGAGTTTCTTGCCGGTTCTTCTCGCTACAAGGTCTCCTGCCGTAGGATTTGCGAACCGATGGCGTAGCTTCATTGACGTTCATAAGTGTTGTTAAACAAACCTAAATTGAATAAACGATATTGAATTTTGAATTTTGAATTTTGAATTTTGAATTTTTTTTGAATTTCTTATTTTGTTAAAAAGGGGATACCTCAAGGTATTTTAACCGACTTCGAAAAAGGAGGTTTTCAGTTTGATTTTTTGAGGTTTTTGTTAAAACCCGCCCGACTTCAAAGTACTTACGTTATTTATTTGGTGAGGAATTATTTCTTACTTTTTTGATGTGGTTTTTACCCGTCTGCGGCGAAGCCAAAAAAGGGTTATGTATTTGACCTGTATGTATGTGTGTCCGTTTCTATGTTCCCTCGTAACTTCTAAACGGATGAACCGATTTTAATAAATGATACGTCGTCAGATTCGTCTTAACGGGCCGAGTGACAATGGGACATCAAAATTAACAAAAAAACAAAATGGCGGCTTTAAGGCGATATATTCTGTGCATTGTAAAAAAATATATTTTTTAATCACATCGAGTGGGGTATCAAAATGAGGAGGTTACAAAGACGATGACGAAAATATAAATATGTGATACGTTTTGAATTAATTTCGACTAATAAGTGCTAATTGTTTCTATGGGAAAAATAAAAAGTGTTGTTTTACTATTTTCCACGCAGTTTCTTCATAAAAACCTTCCCGCGTGCTTTATAGAACATATGAAAAAAAATTAGCCGAATTGGCCTAACCGTTCTCGAGTTTTGCGCTTATCAACATTCATTTTTGAATTTTATATAGATATTGTTTTCTTTGGTCACGGCTAGATGGCGCTGATAGTCGATGAGAACGCGCTAACGTTACGCGCTAGCGCTAACAAATTTTAAGTAAGATAATTCTTGGAAGCAGGCGGGATCCATGATATTTTTATAGATTTTATACGCAAATGGATCCCGCTTGCTTCCGAGAATTCTCTTACTTAAAATTTGTATTAAGTACCTAATATATATAACGCTGCATACAATTTACTAGTAAGAACTAAGAACATATTCAATCCACAATCGATCTGTTTTTGCTTGTTTTTTTCTTTTTAGTTTTTTGCACCGCAGACGGGTTTTTTAAGTTTTTTAAATTAGTTTTTATGATGGCGGTTTTATTTTTTTATAAAAATATTTTTTTCTAAATACCTACTTCATTTTCCATTTTTCAGATGATAAGCAGTTTAATAATATCGTTAGTACTATTTAATTATATATTCTGTGTTCATACTTTAAAGTACAGTCGAGAGCGCGTATTTGTAAGTAGTATAAAAAAGGTATGTATCAAGTTCCTTACTTAATTTTCTCGGGTCTGAGGTTGCACCAGCTTAGCCGTTAGCATCTGGTTGACGTAACGGCGCCAGATTCCGCCTCCATCAATGGTGGGTGATCGTGTAATGTATCGCGATCGTGATCCCAGTCGGCGGGTCCCCAATCGAATCCCCATTTACGGTTAGGATTTGTGTAACACCTTGCTTGAACCCCACATTAAAGGCACGCTCAAGTTCAACTTTATTCCTCATGATGTTGATGATCAACTGTACAACACTGCGTAATTGAAAAGCTGATTGCAAATATTCCTTAATTACACACACAAAGGTATCAGCAATGTTGAAACGCTCGGCTGTTTCAATTTTAGGGTAAACCGCCAGTAATATCGTGTGTGACCTTGCAACAGTTCGACCTGCTAATATGATCATTAATCTTGTGGCGTGTGATGCTCACGATTTTAGTGACGAAATCTAATAACGCACCTAATTGAATACGGGTGGGCTCTAAAATGTTGCTTTTTGTGGATCAATCAACGACTCACGATTATGTACCTACCTACAAAACACAGTTCAGCTCCATTACTGACGACCGATTTGGCGCAGGGGTAGGCTACCCACCTTATGCGCCAGTGGTCTCGGGTTCGATTCCCGAACAAGACAAATATTTGTGTGCATGAACATGTCTATTTGTCTTGGTCTGGGTGTTTACTATGTATATTAAGTATGTATTTACAAACAAAAAGTATTTAAGTAGGTATATATTTATCCGTTATCAAGTTTTCCATGATACAGTTTCTTAATGAAATTAACATGGGCTTAGATAATTGGTGTAAATGTAAAAAAGTTATTTATTATTTATTTATTTATTAATCTTGACGGATTCGAGTTTACATTAGGATCGAATCAACTCCAAAAATCTGTTATTTTGGTACTTTGAAAACGGTTGCTATGGTTTCCATAGTACTGTATTGACATTAATTCGATCCTGATTTGAATTCGATTCCGTCGAGGGTAACCCACCTGTTTCTGAGACGTGGGAGTCGAACTTCTTTCTGATGAAAAAAATAGATTTTGTATTGTTAGGTACGTATAATTCGTTCTTCTGCTGCGAAAGCAGAAAAAAATTCAGTAAATATTTTTGAATTGAAAACTTCTTTAGCGGCGTTGTGCACTTTTTGTGATGGGTAAAAAAAGATAAACTCGCGTCAGGATCACGTGACCGTCAGATCAAAAATTCATGGAAAAGGACATGTGACCTGGGGGGCAATTGCGTAAGGTAATCGTATTAATTTGACAGTTCATATCGTATTTCAATCGGCTGCAATTTGTATAGAATGACATTTATTATGATACATTATGAACTGTTATATGAATACGATTGATTTTACGCAATTCTATAGCTGATCGAAAAACTGTACAATGTCATTGGAATACGAAGGCAAATTTCGCCACCGTTTCCAAAGTTGTGATAGCTCAGGTTAGAAAACAGGTGGCATTGAAGCCAGAAGACCTCGGTTCAAATCTAGTCCGTATATTTTTCCTTTTTTTGTCATTTTATGTACAGTAAGTAGGTAATTATTACTATTTCCAACCTGTTCATTAACGGAAAAAAAAATCATTCTACTTTATGATAAATTAACGCATTGGGCAACCAATGCGTTAAACGTTATCTGCTACAGACTATTTTAATTAAAATGGTAAAAATGCGCCATTTTAGCAATCTTTTCTTTATGAAAAGTAAATGAACCAGCACAAAAAGGTGCTATTATGTAACGGATAGGTGCTTTGAAGTAAACCGATATAAGGTACTAAATTTTTTTTAATATTCTGCCGGTAATGCGCTATAAAAAGACCCTGACATCTTATAATGCTATCTTCTATCTAGATTAATCTTGACTTTTGACCTGTTTATCTTTGATCCTAATACCTACGTTAATGTAATCACATCAGCCTGTTAATCTACAAAATGCTGAAATTAGGTATCTGCTACAGACATTCACTGGCGCGTCCACATCAAACATCCCCTTTGTTTAGGCTGCCTGTCCATTGACGCGAAGCGAGCTGGCGGAGCGGAGAAACGGAGAAACTTTAACTAGTGTAATGGAAATTAGAAACAACGACGATTATTTTCACGTACACCCAGACCCGAGGGGATCGAACCCGGGACCTCTAAAGATAGTGGCACCTTGAAAACCAGTGCGTACCTACACCACTCGGCCACGGAGGTCGTCGATACCATGGGCGTTTGTGCACTACACTGAATTTTACCGATCTGGAAAAAAACTTGCATGCTTGTATTTTAATAATTACTTAATCATTTATAATACTAAGTTTTTTTTTATTTCGTGTAGTTTAGGGTTTGAAACATTGATACAACACGAAATAAATAAATTCTTACTATTTTAAATGATTAATTATTAACATACAAGCATCCGTTTTTTTCCGGATCGGTTAAATTTAGTGTAGTGCACAAACGCCCTGGGATTGCATAAAACCTCCGCTCTACTCCAGTGGACAGCGGTTTACGAGCTAGTTTTAAAGCGGAGCGAGGAAGCGGTGCGAGGCGGCCGCGGCGGAGCGAGTCGGCTAGTCGGCGGAGTAGGACAGCGGTGTGTGGCTTTACCGTACCGTATTTCCGCAACTCCTCTCCGCCAGCTCGCTCCGCGTCAATAGACAAGCACCCTGTAGATCCATAATGTAACGACAAAACGATCAATTTCAAACTCAATCGCTATAATTTAAGTAGTTATGAGGTACCCTACTTAATATTATTATTTTACTTTGAATAAGTACCGTTCAAACACGCACATAAATATTATTATATACTTCAAAAGGTGTGAATCGTGAATTTGGTGCTTTAAGTGGATAATGTGATCATTATTGTTACATTAAACTGTATTACTTTAATGGGGTCTTGATTGCGGAATCATAATAAGAACTATTTGTAGCATACTTTAATGTAAAACTAAACTTTTGCATACCTAAATAACAATGGCTTAGGGTTTGATTAAATCTTAGAAGAAGGCAAGATAGTTTTTTTTATTTACAACGGGGTACAAGTGCCTCCAGGGTCTCCAGGTTATGGATGTGAAATTTCCCCAGATCTGATTTTATTTTAATTTTTTTATTTATTTTATTTTATCTTTATTGGGAAACAAACAGCGTTCTTTACACATTTCAATTAACAAATAATAGAATCTTACATTTGCCAATGAAGTTTCCACTTAAATATAATACAATAGGGTTGAGTAAACATTAAACTTGTGCGCAATAGGTATACATTACAAAGTTATTAATTTTAGTAAGTATTTAATTTAAAAACACTTGACTGAAATTTTTATCTTAGACAATTTATAATTTGGATTTTACCTTTAATAACAATTTAAATTTTGATAGTTTAAGACTAAATATATCGATGTGACTATAATTAACGTTATATTCTTTCATGGCTCTACGGATAAAACTATTTTTCGCATAGTTTGTCCTGCTGGCAGGAACATGAAAAGTATCGCGAGGGCGCAAACTCAGTCTTGGGCATTTGAATAAAATTTTGCTTAGTAAATAAGGCGAATCAATACTACCGTTAATCATTTTATAGAGTTGAATTACATCTCTGTGCCCCCTTCGTAGTTGTAAGGAAAACACACTTTGGTTGTTAAAATTTTTGAATTTGTATTTTAAGCGTTTTAAGAATTTATTCTGAATTCTTTCAATCGCGTCAATATAAACTGTATACTGCGGATTCCAAGCGGTAGAGGCGTATTCTAGTTGAGACCTTACAAAGCTGTTATACAATAGTATGAGTGTATGAACATTTGTGAATTCAGAACTTTGACGAAAAATGAAGCCCAATAATTTATATGCATTTGTAGTAATTTTGTAAATATGGGATGAAAATAAAAGTTCACTATCCAGTGTCACACCCAGGTCTCTCACCTCGGACACTTTAGTTATGTTTTCGCCAAATAGTTGATAGTTAAACACAATTGGATTTTTCTTTCTAGAATATGAGATTGAATAACATTTATTGATATTAAGCGATAGTCTATTATTATGGCAATATTGGCTCAACCGGTCTAAGTCTTTTTGCAACGTGACGCAGTCTTCTACGGATTTTATAACAGAAAAGATTTTAGTGTCGTCGGCAAATAAAAGAAATTTAGAATTTAGAAAACACTCAGAAACATCGTTTATAAAAATGTTAAATAGCAAAGGTCCGAGGTGGGAGCCCTGGGGAACTCCTGAAGGAACTGGTATATAACTAGACATAAAGCCCTTAACGGTAACCGCCTGGGTCCTATTATGAAGGTAAGATTGTAACCATCTCAGGAGGTCGCCGTGTATACCAATGTACTCTAATTTCTTAAGTAAAAGTGGATGCGATATTTTGTCAAAACACTTAGAGTAATCAGTATACACAGCGTCCACCTGGAAACCGCCCTCCATGCCATTTACCACCTGGTCCAAGAATTCACACAGGTTTGTCTCTGTGGAGCGTCCATTAATAAAACCATGCTGCTGTAACATTAAGAAAGGCCTAATAACTGGAAATAAAGAATCGTATATTATTTTTTCAAAAAGTTTAGGAATTACCGAAAGTTTCGAGATTCCTCTGTAATTACGGATATTATGTTTATCCCCATTTTTAAAAATAGGAACAACAATCGACTTTTTCCACAGCGTAGGCATCACTCCACAGGACATAGAAAATTGAAATAGAAAAGAAATGGGGACCGCTAGCTGCTCCCGGCACATTTTAAGAAAATATGGATGAATGCCGTCAGGTCCAGATCCCTTCCCTGTGTCCAATCGAGAAAGGTATTTCTCGACAACGCCTTCCGAAATCTCGATATTTTGAATGATACAGTTGTTCGATTCACGGCATGAACGATTATCCAAAACTGGGCTCGGGTCTTGAACAAAAACAGACTGGAAAAAAGAGTTGAACATTGTTGCAATTGTTGATCCATCAGAACCAACCGATGTATCCAAAAAAAGCGTGTCCGGGATAGTGTTGGAATCCCTCTTGGACCCGATGAACGACCAAAAGTTTTTACTATTTTTCCTAATATTATTTTCAGCGGTGGAAATAAAGGATCGATAGCATGATTTCTGTAATGCCTTAATATCTTTTCGTAATTGAGAAAAGTATAAATAATCAGAACGTCTGCCATACGTTTTCCATTTTCTATGAACTTTTTGCTTTTTTTTAATCAGATATATCAGTGAACACGAGTACCAAGAGGGATAACGAACACCATTAAAAACTTTCTTCTTGGGAACATGAAGCTCTATGACATTATTAATAATTTTATAAAAAATTTCAATTGCAACATCTATGTCGCGAACATTTAGTTGTCGCTTCCAATCGACTAGAGATAACTCGTTCTTTATCGCTTCGTAGTCCGCTGCATAAAAACAATAGGCGGTACGGGGCGCGGGGCGCAGGCACGAGTCGCCGTCGAACTCACACTTAAAACGAAGCGATGGGTGGTGCTTGTCCTCTGGAAGCGACAGCGGCTCCGCTCGAGTAACACTACATCTGGTACTAGAAATAACAAGGTCCAAACATCGGTTGTTGTGGTTTTTAATATTGTTAAACTGAGACCAACCTGTAAAGCTAAGAAATGTATGAAGTTGTGAAACAAGAATATTGACATAAGGGTTAATTAAACAAATATTTGAGTTGGTATCCGTATCCCAAATGGCATCAGAAATATTAAAATCACCCACCAAAATATACTCATTGGCGGGTTCGTCAACACTTAAATCGGAAATATAATCAAAGAATAACTGTTGCGACAACATTTGATTTGAGCTTTGTAAAAAATAACAGCAAAATATGCACAATTTTCCACTATTTTGTGTTTGGTTCAGTTTAATGTTAACGCAGGTAATTTCCGCGTCAACGAGAGAGGGCAGTGGGCGATTAATCTGCACGTCGACCGGCAGATCATTTCGTATCGCTATAAGCGTGCCCCCGCCCATTGTCGTCCCATGTTTACTATAATCCCTGTCCGTCCGATATACCGCATACCGTGAATCAAACAACTCTGAACTAAAGATGCCCGGTAATAACCAAGTTTTCGCAAGACAAAGGATTTCGTATTCCGAATTTAATAAGTTGGTAAAAAACAATCCCGTTTTGGTCCGTAAACCACGGACGTTTTGATAGTAAAAACGTAGCATTATTGAATTGTGAAGTTAAAAATAAAAATTTTGTTTTGTACTATTATCGGTTTCACTACTATATCTGGAACAACAAATAATTCGGCACGAAAGTAAAACGTAGACATCATGATAATATAATAATATGACGGTCGCATTACTGGTGTTAAATGAGGTTTAATATTAAGAGAAATGGCATTTATAGACAAATTACAATACAACGCATAAACAAATAATAGTAGAAACACGAACTTCGTCAAGGTTTTATTTTCCAAACAGAGACGGTATGAGATAAAAACATAACATTCGTTTGGGGTACAAAACACTAAGGATATTGTTTTATGACAAATACTACACTGTACCTTATACATTGCGTTCCGCTTACCATAGTGCAAAAATGACACTCCCGGTAAAAGCGCAATGGTTAATGTAAGCACCGATACTGCGTTTGAATATACGAGAAGAGGGTTAAAGTCATTACACAAAAGAACGATTTGACCAGCAGGGTTCGTCAACCATTTGTAGTCTGGATAATGAGCAGTGTCACATCGATATTTGACAATGTTTATGTTGAACGAAAGTAATAGTGCCGCAACAAAATAATAAACAAAAACACTTAATATACTAAAATAAGTTACAAGTAAACAAAACATACCAAAAAGATGACTATTGGTAGAAATAGCACTTATGTTATCTTTTTTAATGCTTCTTCTGAGGTGATATGAATGACAGGAGATTTCTCATTCCGGCGAACCATAATTGTACAATTACGCACCCAACAGAAAGCGTAACTTTTTTCTTTTGCCCTTATCTTGGCCTGTTGAAGCAGATATTTGTTTCTGGTTGAAAGGTGATCGTTGGCAAAGATCTTATTTTCTGAACCCACGAAACCCAAGTCGATAGCCTTGATATCCTTCATCTTACGAAGAGCCGCTAGAAAGTCATCCTTCTTGTACCTCGAGTGTAATTTCAAAATTATCGGTCTGGATTTTTTACCTTCGACGTCATTTTTCACTGCCACTCTAGTCACAAAGTCAATATCCGTCTCAGTATTAAGCGGGAAACCACTGCGATCGGCCAAGTTCTGCACAATTTTCACCAGGTTTTCGCCACTTTTTTGGGGAACGCCGTTTTTCCCCAAAACGATAGGTACTATTTCGTATTTTTTTCCCCAAATTTATTGTGTCGTATTTTTATGGAAACATTAATTTACCTTGTGCTTTATTAGTAGGTAACTGGTTTTATTTTATTTTATTTTTATTTATTCGGGACAATAAACAGTTATACAAAATATGTTTTTTCTTAATATTAATGGTAGCTTATATAACTAAATGTATAACCAACAGCATTATCCACAAATTACTAGCGAAAATACAAACGAGCACACTGTTGCTAATATATTATATAAAGAAATAGGAGAAAAAAAATATATATTAAAAAAAAAGCGAAAAGAAAGGATCTGGTTATTTGAAGTATACCTAATAATTAAACGTCTAGGAGGTCTATTACAGTTTGCTTGAATTGGTTTTTACTCAATAAGAATAGGTCAATGTCATTAATTCTATCGTTAAAGATATTCAACAACATAGTGATTGGAGCTCGATCTCCGGCATTTGTTCTACACCTGTCTATATAAAATGTTCGGAGAACCCGTGAACTTCTGGTGTTTACATTTCTAGGCACACAAAAGGAAACCTGATTGAAGAGATCCGTGCAGTCAAACTTGTCATTGATTATGCCGTACAAAAACACAAGAGAAAGTAACGAGCGTCTAGTTTTGAGGCTAAGTACATTGTACCTCAACAAAAGCTGGTCGTAGGAAAGATAAGAACGGTGGCATTTGTAGTTCATTGTACGTAGAAATTTCTTCTGAACTCTTTCGAGAAGTATGCTGTATTTCTCGTAAAAAGGATTCCATACTGGGATCACATACTCTAACTGAGACCTGACGAGTGAGTAGTACAAAAGAAGGAAAGTAGATGAACGTCGAAAATTGTCAGAAGATCTAAAAACAAAACCGTACATTCTGAAAGCTTTATTGATGATTGTATCAATATGTACATCGAAGTGTAATTTGGGATCGAGAATCACACCCAGGTCCTTTATGGTTGAAACTTTAGTTAAAATTACATTGTTTAACTTATATTCAAAATTAATGTTACTGATCTTCTTTGAGAAACTTATGTAATTGCATTTTGGTAAACTGAGAAATAACTTATTATTTTTGCAATAATCTGATAACCTATCAAGGTCTGCCTGAAGCAATAAGCAGTCATTCACAGATGCAACTCCTCTATAAATGTTCAAATCATCAGCGTACATCAAGAATTTCGAATGCAAGAAACACTTCTTTATGTCGTTGACGTACAAAAGAAATAGGAGGGGTCCAAGAATTGACCCCTGAGGTACGCCTGAAGTCATTACGACAGAATCAGACTCGAGTCCATTTATAACAACCTTTTGAGTTCTGTTGGATATGTAGGAGGCAAACCAGCGTAGAAGGTTACCTCGTATGCCATTGAATGCTAATTTTTCGAGAAGTAATTTGTGATCAACCTTGTCGAACGCCTTCTGGAAATCAGTGTATACGGCGTCAACCTGTATGCGATTATCCATATTCCTGAAAAGGTCATTGACAAATAGCGTGAGATTAGTATTAGTAGATCGATACTTTACAAAACCATGCTGTTCTGGAATCAAAACGTTGTGCAGTGTCGGGTATATCTCATTATGCACCAATCGTTCAAATATCTTTGCCAGTGCTGAAAGAAGAGATATAGGCCTATAATTTTCGACATTGTGAATGTCCCCCGATTTAGGAATAGGAGCTAAAAAAGCACTTTTCCATATAGTTGGAAATACACCTTCCTGTAAACATCGGTTAAAGATGATATAAAGCGGTTTACTAAGCGTTTCATAGGTCTTTTTCAAGAATACTGGTGGTATTCCGTCAGGCCCCGTCCCTTTAGATGAGTCTATGGTTTCAAGTGCTTTTATTATTTTGCTTTGCGAAATATAAACATTTGAAATATTGCAACTGTGCTCGTCATTATCCGAATATTGACGATCAAGTAAACCAGTCGAGTTCTGAGTAATACTTGACGGTTCATAGACAGAGTGAAAAAACGATGAAAAAAAGTTACAAATTTCGGAAGAATCACTTGAACGTTTATTTTTAAAGAACATGTCCTCAGGAAAACTTGATTTCTTCTTGCGGTTATTAATGTAAGTCCAAAAATGTTTAGTGTTATGCCTTATATTGTCCTCTACCGTATTAATATATTCCTTGAAACAACTTGCACATTCCGTTTTAAATCTGGCGCGATATATAGAGAATGACTCATAATCACAGATATTTTTATATGTTTTCCATTTAAGCCAAGCACGTTGTTTATTTTTAAAGATGTGTTTTAGTGCAGGGGAAAACCAAAGTGGAAACCGGGAAGATTTTTTTAATACCAATGGGACATGTGTTCTTATTATTTTATTAATTTCATTATAAAAAATATTTGTGCATTCTTCAGCTGGAATATTATGAAATAATATTTCCCAGTCTTTAAGCTTTATTTCTTCGTTAATAAGACTGAAATCGGCTTTATAAAAATTCGGCTTCCGGGAGAGAAAGCGGTGCATAGATCTAAACCTTACATCCAAACCAACAAGAGCGCAGAAAGGTGGATGGTGATCATCAATTTGTAATAATGGGGGGCATGGGGAAACATTACTGTCAACATTTGATAAAAAAAGGTCTAATGTATGGTTCTTGGTATTTTTTAAATAATTATACTGCTGAGCATTTAAGATAGACATGCAATTAGACAGACATCGAATGACACCTGTCCCAGAAGGAGGGCCCATTTGTGTAACTGACCAATCTATATCAGGCAAGTTATAATCCCCGACAATGAAGTGAATTGACTATTCAACAAACTTTGAATAAGACTGAAATGAGCAGTGTATATTTCTTCTGATGATTTAGGGGGAATATAGGCAGCACTGATGAAGTGTCTCCTAGCAGGGTCAGAGGCCGGCAGCGTGATCACAACATGCTCAACTGCTGCAGAACACTGAAACGAACTGGTTTGGCATTCAACAAAAATAAAACTGTATTTGACAATAAAGTTAACATTTTAATAACTAGACACGCGGCAAGCGTATCACAGCCAAGTTCAAGCTAACAGAACTGGCAACTATTTATTAAATATTCACGTGAAGACCTTAAAATCCAATGGGAGCACATAATATTATGTGTATTGCAAGTCTCAATATATGAGCCAAATTTCACGTGTTTATGTTTAATTTGATCCGACAAACAAAACACAGTGAACAAAGTATTATTTTGCTATTAACTATTGAGTAGGGAATGACAACGCATTTGCGGTTCAGCATTGCTATGGGGGCGACTTCATTTCCCCAAAAATTTCCCCAACGTTTTCATTTCCCCAGTTTTTCCCCAGGAGCCAAATTTTTCCCCAAAATTGCGAAAAATTTTCTTTTTTTATAGCAATTTACCCGGCTCTGACTTCTAAGACCTTCAGCCGCCAGCAGCGCTATCATGAAGTTTGACTTAATACTCTGAGGTATATTAAGTCGAGCTTCATGAGCGCTATGGTTGGACACATGAAGCTCGACTTAATACTGAGGTAACTGGAGAGTGCAGTACGAACAATTTTTTGAATACTACAAATAACACAGTGGCTGACTTCCGTCTCACCTACACTTTAAAAAAATACGTATGGTCATATGAGACAACTGACAGCCACTACCTGCCACTACATACATAAATGTAAAATTTGCTGGCGACACTTTTTTATTCAGGGTGAGAGCTCCAGTTACCTCAGAGTATTAAGTCAAACTTCATGGTTGGACATCAACTTGACAGCAGAATGACATTTTAAAAAACACGTTAATTTCACATTTTGACCACCGGAACAGATAAGTTTGTAGCACTGTACTAAGCACTTAGCAGGGGCCCCACAGACTATCAGTCTACTCAGGCAACGGCCTGTCAGTTGGTCGCAAGTCGCAAATTAAACTATCTTACCGACTTCTATTTAAAATTCAAACCCATCTGACAGTCTGTGGGGCCCATATAGCTGAAGATGGTGGTGCACTACTCCCTGAATCCTCAACCACCTGCGGAACCGGCTATCTATCATCTTTAACTGCCGGAACATAACAATGCTGAAAACGTCGTTGTTATGGCATCAGACTTAGATAAGATAGTGGTAGTTATAGTAAAATTTTACTACAATTTCAAATTCTTCACTACAGCTTTTTAGATAGGTAGTTCAGTAACTCAGAAATGTAAGTAATTAAAATATTTTTATTCGTTATCATTCAAACTGCGTAGCCGGGTGCCAACCATCAACTCTTATTGCGGTTTTGTTTAGGACCTAAACTGATCTGCTTCGCTTATTCGTACCACGACAGCTTAATATCAATGACTGCGATTCATTGATCATTCAATGACATTTCACAGCCGCTAAGCTGTCATCAACTCTTATTTGACTTATAACTCAACCAAGCTAACATGATACCTGCAGGTTATACCCGTCCCTCTCACTCTCCGGGCATGACAGAATCGAGTGAAAGAGACGGGTAGAAGAAATAAGAACACAAATCGTTCGGTCATTGACATTTAGCAATTCATTTGCGATCCAGTTTTTAGAAGGTCATAGTACGAAAGAATGCAATTCATTTAAGGAACCTATTCTGCATCGCGCTATTTTTGAATCGCTGTCTTAAAGTTGATGGTAGGCACCCTGAATACATTTACTACAATTAAACAAAGTTCATTTACCTAAGTATATATTTTTTCAAGTTAAGTCTATTATGGCTTACCGCTACTTGATGACTACGGGTATTCATTAAATTAAAAATTATGTACAATACCTAGTTAATTACAAAAGTTATTTAATTCATACAATACAATCCAAGAATCTTGTAATATTTAAAAATAAACTCTTGACACAACTCGATCGAGATCCATACACCATTCCGGATGTTGTATGAAAAATAATTTAATTATAAATTACGCAAAAACATTTAAATTTTTCTAACAAAGCTACGAAGACTGATTGGCACAAAAAAGCAAATGGTTCTGTCAAAATCAATTAAGAATTACGTTCGAATGTTATTCAATATGAGATACAAGCCCAGGGGCCCGATTCTCAGGCATTCGAACTTTTTCAGTGTGGTAATTCGTATGTCGAACATTTTGTTTGTGGTTTCTATTGAAAAGTTAGAACGTTTCAAACAAACTACATAAGCTGTCTCACATGTCAACAAATTCATTTTGACAGCTAAGTTCGTATACGAACATCTATTGGTTTTTACCACTCGTAGCGTTCGACTGGTTTTCGATCGAACTTTTTCGATTGTGAAATTCTGACAATACAAAAACTGTGTTATATTTGAATTTCGAGCTATAAAAGTGAACTTTTCTCGATTGCCTGAGAATCGGCCCCCAGGGGCCCGATTCTCAAGCATTCGAACTTTTTCAGTGTGGTAATTCGTATGTCGAACATTTTGTTTGTGGTTTCTAATGAAAAGTTAGAACGTTTCAAATAAACTAAGCTGTCCCACATGTCAAAAAAATCATTTTGACAGCTAAGTTCGTATACGAACATCTATTGGTCTGTACCACTCGTTGCGTTCGACTGGTTTTCGATCGAACTTTTTCGATTGTGAAATTCTGCCAATACAAAAACTTTTCTCGATTGGCTGAGAATCGGCCCCCAGTTTATAAATAACTTAAGTATTTTTTTCACTATTCAATGAGGACTTAGAATCGTTCCTTTGTTAAAAACATATATAATTCATTTCATTGTTTCTGAATAAAATTAGTTCCATCTTGTATTGTTGTTTGTTATTTCATACGCATACAAGAAGTTGTTTATGAAATAACAAGCCACGATCGTGTAACCTGCATACAGAAAGCGTAAATTAGTAAGATGGTGCCTACAATTTAACAATTTGATAGATGAATGCAAGGGCGTCTCACCAGCCAATGGTATACACATCACAGGTAAACTTTAATGTTGATATATCACTACAACAAAATAGGATACATATAATGTTGCTGGTATGTACACTGTATAATCTAATCTATTTTTGTTGAAATAAACATTTTTTCATTTTTCATTTTTCATTTCATTTTCAATTTTAGGTAATTTTGACCCTCTAGGGAAGACATCTATTTGCACCCACCTTTTTTTTCTACACCCACCTGCCCACTTTGCCGAATTATGTTATGCAAAGTAGTAATTGGTAATTTATGAATCGTTTTCATACCCGAAATCTAGAATGTATATTTCACTAGCTTTCCGCTCGCGGCTTCGCCCGCGTGGACTACATGACGTTATCCCGCGGGAATTAATTAATATTAATATATAGTAGGAAGTAGGATAGTAGGAAGTAGAATGAATTTTAAATCGCAATCAATGTAGGCAGATACTCATGTTGGCATAAATCTAACTAAGTAGCTAGGTACTTATCAATAAACCATTTTGTTGTTTTTATTTATTTTTCACCTCCTGTTTCGTGAAATAACTAAATCATTACAGACTGCACTCAAGGGAAGACGCATTTTGAAAACGTCACGTATTTATGAAATGGCACAGTGTATTGCAAAAGCAAACATGATTGTAGTGATGGTATAGTTTGATATGGCTGCTCAGAGCTGGAGCTCTCGGAGGTAAATAACAATAATTGAAATGTAAATATTACGAAAAACGGGATTTTTACCATGTTTTGATTTGTTGTTGAGTCTCCGATGCGCAGTTGCATTGCACACGCCATGAACACGGAGTAACTGAAATAATTGAAATGGACAAGGTGGAATATATGTCGAGCTCAGGCTGTCATTTTTATAATTTTTTGTATTTTTTTTAATATCCACAACGGGGTAGCACTGAGCCTTCATCACACCTGATGTTAAGGCGCTACTCGGAAAAAGTATGGACTCTTTGATATAAATCTACTAGCTGACCCGGCAAACGTTGTTTTGCCATAATAATTATGGTGGATAGATAGATAGACGGATGAAAATATATAATCGCGAAGAAGTTTTATACACTGCCTGCCACAAATGTCACTTATTAAAAAGTAGGTAATCCAAAGCGGCTAAAACGTCAGTGATTACAATACTCTTTGACATACCTCTTTGGAAGCGGCTATGGAAGAAATGACAGTTTTTCGATTTTGTATACAAAATATTCATTTTTATTTTATAATTTTCCGGAATAAAAAGTAGCCTATGCTATTCTCCAGCTCCCAAACTAACCCCATACCAAAAATCGAGTCGATCCGTTGCTCCGTTTTGACGTGAAAGACGGACAAACAAACAAACAAACAAACAAACAAAACCTTTATCTAGAATCGTATCAGTTTCAGAAACACGATTATAATATGATTTTGGCTCGACACTTTTTATTTTCGAAAATACCTCTAAAAATAAGAAATGTCAAGATTACTCTTAAATGGGGATTGTAAGGTTGTGAAATTCCCAGTCATGATATTAATTATTGTTTTGAGTATAAGAATTACCATAAAACATTACTTATTTCGTTATGAATTCAAAAATATTATCGGCAATTGAATATTAGAATAAAATTTGAAGTGTCCGAAAAAGGAGGTTTCATTGCCTCAGCGACGCGCCATGCGCAGAAAAAAAGAAAAAGAAAAAAAGTATTATGGCGGGAGTTGAGTTGTTGGTACGGGGTGTTATGCAGCGTTTTGTCTCAAAAATAAGTTGTTTAATGGATTAAACAGAGATAATAAGTTATTGAATGAGTTTCATTTCGGAGTCTTCTTACAGGATACATATACTATTAAAAATTGGTTTAATTAGTGGACACCAATAATATTTAGGATCGTATAGAAGCATTTTTTAAAAATCGCTATAGTTTTTGAATACGAAGTGATTTTGTGTTTTTTTTGCGTACTCGGCAAAATTGGTCTCGCTCCCGCGCGCATCTTTTTCTCATTGCTGTCTCGCTTTAGCATAATTTTTCCGAGTATCGCCTTAAGTGGTGATAGGCTGAAGGTGAAAGCGCACTACTTCCGGAACCCTCAATCACTGAGGCACTGGCTATCTTATCTCTAACTGCCGGAACACAAATAATGCTGAAAACATTTTTATGGCGTTAGACTTAGATAAGATAGCCAGGCGGACTAAGATAAGTACTACCACCAAGTTCCCCATTGTTCCCCACAATGCAATTTTTCAATACATTATTACATTTTTCAATACCTTTTACCCCACTGGGAATTGAACTAGGGATCTCCGCACGCGTCTGAAATCTTTGGTGTAAACCACTAGACTTCAGAGGTGGTTAAAATACGTAAATTAAGGCGATACTCGGAAAAATTATGCTGAAGCGAGATAGCAATGAGAAAAAGAGGCGCGCGGAAGCGGGACCGATGTTGCAGATTCGGCTAAAAAAACACAAAATCACTTCGTATTAAAAAACTACAGCGATTTTTAAAAAATGCTTCTATACGATCCTAGATATTATTGGTGTCCACTAAATAAACCAATTTTCAATAGTGTAAGTAACCCCATTTACGAATAATCTTGAATATTCGTATTTTTTAGAGGTGTTTTCGAAAAGAAAAAGTGTCGAGGCAAAATCATAAAATCGTGTTTTTGAAACTATACGATTCTAGATAAAGGTATGAAGAAATATATATCTTAATACCAGATTTGTAACAACTATAACCGTCCTATAGTTTTAAATCAAAAAGTCCATACTTTTTCCGAGTAGCGCCTTAAATAATTGTAAATTTTTTAAACTCGCGCGCGACCCGCTCTCTTGTATTCACATACAACGGAAAAATAGAGGTGACTAAGCTTTAACTGGAAAACAAGACTCGTCGCGTGTCGCTTCGACTCTGTGCCAGTGTGTGAGTTATACTAGAAATATAAGAGGCTAGTTTTTCAAGCCAGGATAGTAAGATTAGTTATCTAGTAATACTATTGGGTAGCTTATATTTAACTCGATGGTAGCTACACACATATTCGGGTCGGCATTAATCGGCGGGTGCATCAGTTGGTGCGTCATATTAACTTACTAGCTTTCCGCCCGCGGCTTCGCCCGCGCGAACTACATGACGTTATCCCGCGGGAATGTGATTTTTTCCGGGATAAAAAGTAGCCTATGTTCCTCTCCAGGCTACAAAGTATCTGTGTTCCAAATTTCAGCCAAATCCGTTCAGCCGTTATGGCGTGATTGAGTAACAAACATCCAAACATCTAAACTTTCGCATTTATAATATTACTAGCTGACCCGGCAAACGTTGTTTTGCCATATAATAGTGGACCCGGTCACCAACATCTTGTATGTGTGTTTATACACCAAAAGTTGCCTACACCAGACAACAGATAGCGCTAGTTACACACTACCAATAAAGGGGCCCAAGCTTGGTCTCTATTTCCTACATATAAAAATTACTCTGTGAAGTAGAGTGAGTGTCAAATAACTCTGCACGCATGCGCGACTGGGGCATTTTTGGTGCTAGTTACAGTACATTTTTTTATTCTAAGCTTATGGAAAAGATTAGTATTCGATTTTGACCGCGCAGATGTCAGTGATTGTATACTCTTTGGAAACGGCAATGGAAGAAATGACAGTTTTGTATCGAAGGTACGACAGTTAAACGATTTTTCATAGAAAATTTCAATTTTTACTCAATTTTCCGGAATAATAAGTAGCCTATGTTACTCTCCAGCTACCAAACTATCCCCATACCAAATATCAAGTTGACCCGTTGCTTTGTTTTGACGTGAAAGAAGGACAAACAAACAAACAAACAAACAAACAAATAAACAAACAAACAACTACACTTTCACATTTATAATATTAGTATGGATAGTAGGATTTGATTAGACGTCTCGGGTCGGCATTAAACGTAAAAAACAACTTTAAGACAAGCAGATAAGAGCAAACCTATTCCCACTGGCAGCACCCGTTCACTAGTATGACGCATGAACCAGCCATCATCGCTTCGCTCAACCATATTTAACCGACTTCTAAATCAAAAAGGAGGAGGTTCTCTTTTCGTCTGTATGTATGTTTTTTTTTTTTATGTGTTTGTCCACCGATTACTCGAAGACGGCTGAACCGATTGAAATGGTTCAAACGTTATTACATCAGGTTGGTTTCCAAGATGGTCCCATTTTTTGAAATTTTGAAATCGGTTCAGTAGTTTTCAGGAAATCTTGAAAATACTGTCGTTTTCGTTACCACTTTATGTGAATTTAATACGTATCTTTAGGCATAACTCCTTTGTTTATAAACCGATTTAGATGATTCTTGATTTGTTAAAAAGGGGATACCTCAAGGTATTTTAACCGACTTCGAAAAAGGAGGTTTTGAGTTTGATCACATACCTATTAACCAGAAAACACGTAAATTGCCTGCACGATGCACTAAAAAGAGTGAAATAAAAATTATTTTTATAAAAAAATAAAACCGCCTTCAAAAAAACCACATCAAAAAAGTAAGAAATAATTCCTCACCAAATAAATAACGTAAGTACTTTGAAGTCGGGCGGGTTTTAACAAAAACAACAAAAAATTGTACATGTTTCACGCCCGACTTCAAAGTACTTACGTTATTTATTTGGTGAGGAATTATTTCTTACTTTTTTGATGTGGTTTTTTTGAAGGCGGTTTTATTTTTTAGGGAACGTAACGACCCGCCTCACACGCCACCAGCGCAGAAAATGTTTTTAATGAGCAGTGCTCAGGAAAACAGAGTCCCAGCGCTCGACCAACAACGCCCTCAAGATCGTATTGTCAAAGTTTCTTACCAACGCTGTCGAATAATGGTAGGAAAACCATCGTCCTGCGCATCCGCAAATATACCAGATGCACTACCAGCGACGTTTATTGTCCTTAAGCCAGTGATTAAGGCGCCGATTCCCCAAAATAGGGTATTTTAAATTATGAATTACTCGCAAATCACAAGTACTTAAAATTTGGAAAAAATAATATGTTATTTTACAGTTATTTATCTAGTGCTTCCGGCCGTGTTTTTCCGATTGGTGATATTTTACTGTGTCAAATAAAATCCCAAACATCCGTCCAATAATAATTCAAATATCATATTACTTGCAGTATACTTGGTTTTAGTTAATGAAGTTGTTACTGACCAACTCGGCTTAGTCCCGGGTACGTAACAACTGGCTGCTTTCTAACCGCCCACAAACTCTCTGTTAGTGGCTCCTCGTAGCTGCAGTGTACAGCAGCGGCCACACCCTGGTAACCACGTTGGTCCGTGGGCTGAACCTAACAGAGGGGGCTGAATGTCTCTGACTTCAGCTTTCACAGGTGATCCCCTGAGAGTACACTAAGTCTGTGTCAGCGTAGACTGCGGGCACCGTCGATAGGCAACTGCTACCGGGGTCTACGGTGATACAGCAAGGTTATGTGGTATGCCTTAAAGGGCGCTTGCTAGGATCTAGTATAGCTCGCGGCCAATCCACTGCATCCTCTCTGCCACCGGTCGTACCAGGCCTCTGGTCCATCGGGTCCTGGCAGTATAGGACGAGGGAGTGAGTTTGCATCAGCGCAACTGTCTACTCACTATAAGCTATCTCACGCGCAGATGAACCTTGGCTTGATTCCGGTCTCCGATATTTAAAGTCCTATGGCGATGGGGCGATGGTGGTGGGAATTCGGTTCACGGTGAATCCGGTTCTTAGCTGTTTCCCTGCACATAGGCGGTCAGACGAGAGTGGTCGCTCCTGACTTTGATTAAGGCGGGAAGACGGGTTCGGCAGCACGTCTGATGACTAAGCAGCCCTATTTAGGATCGCTCTGCTTACCCCTGCACAGGGGAGGGGCCTAGAAAAGGTGGCCTAAACATAGTCCGTCTTACCTCTTACCCGGATGGCAAACCGCGGTCATCGGGCACCGACATTATCGCGGTCGAAAAACACAAAAATATTATTTAAAAACATCACAATCATTTAATTTTGCTACATGGAATGTCCGAACTCTTTTGGACAACCCCATCAACTTATGCCCTGAGCGTAAAACCGCTCTTATCGCTAGGGAACTAAAGAAGAATGACATCCATATTGCCGCCATAAGTGAAACCCATTTATCAGACAGCGGTGAGCTTTGTGAAGATCGCGGTGGATACACTTATTACTGGGTAGGCAAATCTTCTACTGAGCGGGCCGGTAGTGGAGTAGGATTCGCTATCAAAAATGATATTGCGAAGACTTTAGTTGAATCACCTAAGGGTATTACTGACAGACTTATGACTCTTCGTCTCCATCTCAGTCCCGGTAAATATCTTCACCTAATCAGTGTCTACGCCCCTACTATGTCCTACAGTGACGAAGATAAACTTAGTTTTTATGATGATCTGAGAAACGTTTTAAAAACAATACCTTCCAACGACAAAATCATTCTAATGGGTGATTTTAATGCTCGTGTTGGCACTGAATGTCACGTCTGGAAACAGATTCTTGGAAGCCACGGAGTTGGAAAGTGTAACACTAATGGTGAACTGCTCCTCTCGTTGTGTGCAGAATTCAACCTCTCTGTTACCAACACGTTCTTCCGTATGTCTGATAAATATAAAACATCTTGGATGCACCCGCGCTCCAAACACTGGCATCTTATAGATTATGTCATTGTGCGTAGGACTGATTTGAAGGACGTACATATTACCAGAGCTATGCGGGGTGCTAACGGATGGACTGATCACCGGTTAATAAGGTCGAAGGTTCGTCTCAGCTACAAACCCCCTCGCCGAGCACAGCATAAAATTCCATCTCGACTGGCGTTTTCTAAACTTATCAACTCATCTAAAATTCAGGAGGACCTAAACAACGAGTTCAACAAAACATCTTTGAACACAAATGGCTCTATCGATGAACATTGGTGCTCTCTGGCGCAATCACTTCATGATGTTGCCCACAAAATAGTTGGTAAACCAGAGAAGAAAAATCAAGACTGGTTTGACGACTCTGACGATAAGATCATGGCACTCGTCGAAGACTCGCGACGCCTCATGAGAAACTCAAAAAGTGTTTCGCACCGCAAAACCGTTCAACATCAGCTGAAGTCCAAAGTCCGAGACCTCAAGGATCGTTGGTGGACGTCGAAAGCGTTAGAGTTGCAACATTACGCCAACATAAAACAACCTGGTCTATTCTTTCAGTGCCTCAGAACTGTTTTTGGCCTGCGTTACAAAAAGACATCTCCCATTTTATCGCGCGACAAATCAAAAAGACTGACCGAAAATGAGGAAGTACTGGGTCGGTGGGCTGAACACTTCAATGAGGTGCTGAACCCAGTAGGTCATAATGTAGACCTTACATATTTAAATTCTATCGCGTCTTTTCCAATTTCATCAGAGCTTGATAACCCTCCAACGTTTGACGAGTTTCTGAAGGCGGTTAATTGCCTCAAGAATGGCAAAGCTGCGGCTTCGGATGGCCTGCCTGCTGAGCTTTATAAATATGGAGGCCCTTGCGTTCATGACAGACTTTTCGAGCTCGTGGTGCGTGCCTGGGACAGTGGGCAGATTCCGCAGGCTTGGAAGGATGCCACTATATGCAAGTTATATAAGGGAAAAGGTGACACCTCTGACTGTGGGTCGTATCGAGGAATTGCTCTGCTCAGTGCTGCTGGGAAGGTACTAGCCCATATAATTAATCGTCGGCTAGGGGAGCTCGCCGAGCGCATTCTTCCAGAAAGCCAGTGCGGCTTCCGTCCGGGCAGAGGAACGGTCGATGCTCTCTTTGTCGTCAAACAATTACAAGAAAAGTCGCTTGAACAACATTGCTCATTGAATATGTGTTTCGTCGACTTGGAGAAAGCATTTGATCGTGTGCCGAGATCTGCTCTTTGGATGGTTCTCACTAAAGCTGGTTGTCCTGAGAAGTTTGTTAACATAGTGCGCCAATTTCATGACGGGATGTATGCCAGAGTGCAGCACGAAAACAGCTTCACAGACCAATTTTCTGTTACCAGCGGGGTAAAACAGGGTTGTGTATTGGCACCCACGCTTTTTGCCATCTACTTCGCTTACGTACTGAAGGACTGCGACGGCATAGGACAGATCGGCCTTAGCGTCAGAACGGACAAAGGCGTCTTCAATATAAGTCGCTTTAGAGCCAAAAGATCGGTAAAAGAGCTCTCCGTTATGGACGTTCTGTACGCTGATGATGTCTGTCTAATGGCCCAAGATGTTGGCAGCCTGCAACTATTTTTAAACCGACTCAATGTTTCGTGTCAAAGATTTGGTCTAATCATTAGTGTCTCAAAGACTCAAGTGCTCAAACAACCTGCACGTGGTACCACGCCAGACCCGACACCCATACTGTTGAACGGTACAGCACTTGAGGAAGTAACTTCTTTCCGTTATCTAGGTAGTTTCATTCGCGATGACAACCGCCTCGAGACCGAAATTTCCTCCAGGATTGCAAAGGCAGCGGCATCATTTGGTCTGCTTCGTAAAAGAGTTTGGGACTCGCATGACCTTAGACTACACACTAAGATCGCTGTGTATAAAGCAATCATATTGCCGATATTACTGTATGCCACTGAGACATGGTGTCTCTACAAGGGCGATATTAAACGTCTAGACACCTTCCATATGAAGTGCCTAAGATCTATACTTCGTATTAAGTGGCAAGACCGTGTCCCTAACTCTGAGGTTCTGAGACGAACCAATCTAAGTGGCATTGAAACGCTACTCATACAAGGACAACTGAGATGGTGCGGGCACCTTGTGCGTATGAACGACACCAGGCTGCCTAAATCTGTCTTCTACTCTCAGCTGAGGGAGGGAAAGCGGACGTCTGGTGGCCAGTACTTGCGCTACCGAGATGTCCTAAAGCGCCATCTCACCGCATGTAACATATCATCCGATGGTTGGGAAGAGCTCGCACGACAGAGAGGAAAGTGGCGCAGCTCTGTTCATAAGGCTGTAACTAAATTTGAAAAGCATCGCATAGAAGATCTAGATGCAAAACGCCTACACAAAAAGACCCGTCCGAAGCCTTCCTACATCTATACTTACAATACTGACGGCCAGTTGCACTGTGCGCCTTGCAACAGGACATTTAAAACCAAATTTGGCTTTGCAAGCCACATCCGTGCACACGATAGAATTTAGTCCAGGTTCGCCATTGACGGATACGTCAAGGAGGACCATTTAGTTAATGAAAAACATATGAAAATAATTGTCTTTGAATAGCCGAGGGATTCCGGCCGTGATAATTTATTATTATTATTATTTAATTTTTAATTGAATTTTAAATGATTTTCGATTCGCGGGGCGCTCACAAGTTCACAGTTCACTGCCGGCTGCCGCTGGGTCCGCGCGAAGTGTATAGAGCGCGGCCGAGCAAGCGTTAGCGTGCCTATTTCGGTCGGGATTCCTCGCCTTAATAGTAAATATCTAAATTGTCTTAGTTTAGTGGACTAGCTTATTGGTTTGTCTCAAGTATTGGCTTCTGTGTAAATGCTGCATTAGTCTAGCTCACAATCCGACCGACCGATTGACCGATTTGACGACCGATTTGGCGCAGGGGTAAACTACTTGCCTTCTGCGCCAGAGGTCTCGGGTTCGATTCCCGAACAAGACAAATATTTGTGTGCATGAACATGTCTATTTTGTCTTGGTCTGGGTGTTTTCTATGTATATTAAGTATGTATTTACAAACAAAAAGTATTATCCGTTATCAAGTTCATGTAGACACAGTTTCTTAAGAAATTAACTACGGGCTTAGATAATACGGTATTATACTGATTTTTTTTATTTCTTTAAAATGTTTTTCGAAATATTAGCTACACAAAACAAGTTTTCATTTTGAATTATCTTGAATATTTTCAAAGATATAGGACTTCAAACTTTATAATTAGACAAGGACAGGACGCTATCTTAGTGACGTCAGTGAGTTAGTAGCGTCATAGTCACGCCATAGAAGATTTCGTTTTAGAAAGAGACAGCTATAGTCAAAATCAAACAGACTATAATTATTTTATTATAAAACAGATTCAAATAATTTTTTTACATTTGGTATTCTTAATTGCAATATTTTTTAACGTCATCATTAAATATCTACATTTCAACAACAGTAAAATACCCTATTGGTGTAATTGTAAAAGAATATTTATTTGTTTATTTTATTTAATCCTAGCTTAGAAAATCAAGCCTAGTATATTGCCAGCATTACCTAATTGCGTTTTCCAACAGTGTAATATCGATACATAAATTTGACAATTTAAATATAATGTTTACAGATATAGCCATCAATAAAATCGTGATTAAAGGATGTTACTAAATCGATATAAACGCAATTACTGTAATTAGTATAGTGGAATCATACGTAGGTATTTACAAATACTTTTAATATTGATTCCCAAAATGTGTAATAACTGATATTCATACTAAACTCTGTCGCGACCAAGGTGATCGTCAGTAGCGAACTATGTTACGTTTAATCGATCACGATTATCGATTTAATGGCCTCAATATCGATTCGAGATTTATAGTTTGATGATAGTTGGGCGGGCTAGAGTGGTGTGTATTCTGTAACTTCGATTTTCGTTAAACTATTATACGAATCTGTTATGAAATAATAAAATAAACACTTTAAATAAACGTCTTATCTTACATTTTGACAATAACAATATTTCTTGTACAAATGACTAACTATATTAAAATATGCAAATACAAGGCAGTAATAAAAACAAACTTAAAAAAAAAATACCTTTTACTTTCATTTATTATTCCTTAATATAGAAAATGTCACTTGTCCGATCGTGCAAACAAGGTTAACAATATCGTGGTCAATAAATAACGTGTCTTGTTATATTTTTATTTAATCATCTGTTAATAATTCTTAAATTTTTGAGGAATTTGATATGTCATCCAACATTAATTATTGAGTTATTTGCATCAGTTATTGTAGTGTAGGTATACTTACTATAATATTAATAGTGTAAGGAGTAATGGCCGTATATAGTCCATAAACTTATTTATACTAGGGGTAATAGACGGACAATGGTGCGAGTGAGAAACCAGTCCTTACGGCAGAAGCTATGTGCGAGAAAGAGTTGGAAGAAAATGACAGCAGAACCCGATTTGACTTATTTAGCGTCTTTTATCATCTTGATGAAAAGCGTCCACTCGATTATTTTGTGATTTTTATCGCGATCGCGTCGATTTGGCTCTTATAACTATATAAATCAATAATGGTGTAGTGTTCTGTGTTGAATTGTAATGTTACTTACGACAATAAACCAAATAAACACTAATTTCACAGGTAAATAGGATTGTACAATTACCATTTTCATAGTTCATATTTTAGTTGAATATATTCCCAAATACACTAAGTGACACATTAATATCATACTATTTATCGCCTATTTTCTAAATAAAGGCTGATTTTTAAACTTTATGTTTTAGATAAAAAGATATTATATCCGTGAACTTGAGAAAATATGACGTAGAGGTTGATCGAAAATTATCGATATTATTATCGATACTCATGTCGATGGTTTCCAATATAACTTTGTTTGTCTTTGTGATAGTTTTATAATAAACTTTAAAAAAAACTGATAGTTTTATTTAAAGCTAATTTTAACCGACACTTTTTAAATAGTAAATTATACCTACTTCAGTACCAATTTAACAATATATTCAGGTTTCCTGTAAATCCAGTGATTAAGTTAAACTGGATAAAATTAATAAATAGAATAGACTGGGAGCTGCTCCAAAACTCTGTGGTGTGCAGCAAATATTTCAAGCAAAACTGCAAAGAAACCTTGAGAAATTATTAAAAATAAAATTGTTCTCTTCAGAGGACAATATCAATGGGTTTGGGAAAGGTATAATTATTTATTTATTTTTGAAATATATACATTTAACTTAAAATATGTCATTAATTTTTTTACCGTAGCCCTTCAAAATACTTCACAATTAATTTTTAAAGATTCGTAAAAATGACCACCAAGTTATTTAAATTTTTAAATTTTTGCGTGCATAATGCATTTTTTATTATTGAAAAATTGAAAATGAATTATTTAGAAAAAATCGACCCGTGTCACAACCAGCTCCGATGGGACTCGAACCCACGACCTTACGCTATCCGGGCGGCTGCTCTAACGACTGAGCTACGGAGTCGTTAACGACGACGACAACGACGAATACAACGATCAACGACTCCGTAGCTCAGTGGTTAAAGCAGTCGCCCGGATAGCTATTTTTCACGTGCTAGTGTTTTCGTGACAGCCACAATGCGTGCTTGAATAATACAATATTGTATAGTCTTATACAATATTGTATTAATCAAGAAAATTATCAACATGTCTTCACAAAGTACCTAAGGTATTTAAATACTGTATTGTGCCTCTATGTACAAATACTTCGATCAAAACGCAGAATAAAAATATTTATTCGTAAAAAATCGAACAATTTGGTGCAATGCGATGAAAGGGGACTCCAAAAACTCCAGAACTAGTTTTATTAAAAAACAAGATTTCAACCAGTGCAGCCGTGCGAGTAGGTAAGTATGACCGGCCGGTGCGGTATACGGGCGGTCGGGAGGAATGACGTCGAACGTAATAATGTTTTGAGCAAGGCAATAGTGTTTTAATCAAATTAATTTTTACAATAACTTTGTTAATACTTATCGTATTGAAGTGAAATGACCATTATTATTGAAAAATGGAAAATGAAGTATTTAGAAAATAAAATCCATTTTCCATTTTTCAATAATAAAAATTGCATTGTGAATGCAAAAAAAGTAAAAATTTTATTAGCATGAACTTTATTTTTATTTTCCCAGGTCCATTGAAGTATACTTCATATCATTATGAATTATTAAATCTTGTTTGTGTTTTATTTACATTATTGTTATCGACAACCTAAAATGGGCTTGAGGGCAGCTCTAAAACTCACACACACGTTTACAAATTACACACACTAGCTCATGTCATTTTTGGTCTCACAACCAAGCGAACTCTGTCCGTCTATTACTAGAGTATAATAAGTTTATGTATATAGTCAAGGTAGCGGGTCGCATACGAGAATCGAGCAATGGGTGAGGAATTAATTTTATTTTCTATAGACTATAGTAAAGTTATGTAGAAAGAGAATTATTATTGTAAATAAAAAATGAAAAGTTTATAATATTGGCAAAAAATAAAACCGCCTTCTAAAAAACCACATCAAAAAAGTAAGAAATAATTCCTCACCAAATAAATAACGTAAGTACTTTGAAGTCGGGCGTGAAACATGTACAATTTTTTTGTTGTTTTTGTTAAAACCCGCCCGACTTCAAAGTACTTACGTTATTTATTTGGTGAGGAATTATTTCTTACTTTTTTGATGTGGTTTTTTAGAAGGCGGTTTTATTTTTTTATAAAAATAATTTTTATTTCACTCTTTTTAGTGCATCGTGCAGGCAATTTGCGTGTTTTCTGGTAAATAGGTATGTGATCAAACTCAAAACCTCCTTTTTCGAAGTCGGTTAAAATACCTTGAGGTATCCCCTTGTTAACAAAACAAGAATCATCTAAATCGGTTTATAAACAAAGGAGTTATGCCTAAAGATACGTATTAAATTCACATAAAGTGGTAACGAAAACGACAGTATTTTCAAGATTTCCTGAAAACTACTGAAGCGATTTCAAAATTTCAAAAAATGGGACCAACTTGGAAACCAACCTGATGTAATAACGTTTAATCCATTTCAATCGGTTCAGCCGTCTTCGAGTAATCGGTGGACATACACAAAAAAAAAAAAAAAAAAAGAGAAAAAACATACATACAGACGAATAGAGAACCTCCTCCTTTTTGATTTAGAGGTCGGTTAAAAATAATTATTAATGTAAATAAAAAATGAAAAGTTTATAATATTGGCAAAAACAGGTTTTTGTGAATATTGAAGGATTAACTAGCATTGCTTGGTGGGTAACTCTGACTTATGCTACAGTCACTTAGCGGACGATAATTCACGACTAGGTATCTCTTTCCATAGGCCACTCCACTACCGATACCAGTTAGTTAGAAAGACAAAGAGATTAAAATTCTTCGCCGTAGCCCGCCAATGTAGCCGCAGCATTACAGCAAAAAAGTTTTGCGTGAAGTCTATATGCCCTGAATTGAATGTGACGGAGTGGCCCCCTACCGGGCGAGGTACCTCGGCTCGCCGGGAAGCGTCCACGAAGCGGTCTCCGACGTGAGGGCGCTGGGTGCTTTCCTGGCAGAGCTGGGCTGGCTGGAGTAATCCGGCTGCACACCCTCCACACGCAAAATAAGCGCAATAAGACGTCGAGTTGCGGAAAACGCCAGTACCGATTGAAGATTGATTGAAGAAGTCTATGCCAGCAGTGGGCGTGGCTGCTAATAATGACGACTGCAAAATGTATTATAGGTTTTTGTTTCTAACTTTGCCTCCACTCCAGTATGCCAGGATATTCGGTTTTGTACCCCAAGTGTAAGTTTTTATGTCAAGCAAACGCAAACTATTTCGATTCCGTATTTATGTAAATTTGTATGAAAACTGTATCAGCGCCTCTAGCGGTGAGTAGCGCGCTTATACAGTTTTCATACAAATTGACATAAATACGGAATCGAAATAGTTTGCGTTTGCTTGACATAAAAACTTACACTAGGGTAGGGGTACCTACTGTAAGTGTGTGGCCGATTGCGGCCAACTGACAGGCCGTTGCCTGTTGGCGGACTAACAGTCTGTGGGGCCTCTGTGGGGCCCTTGAGTAAAAACCAAGTACTATATTTAAAAAATATCAATTTAAAGTAAACGTAAACACATCTTAGATTTCTGCGCGAACTGTCCATATAAATAAAACACTTTCACGGATTTTTTTTCACGCAATTTATTCAACAACTTAGTTAAATTTTAGTTGTTTTTTTTTTAGATTTTTTGGTTTATCCGACGTTTCGGCACCTTTCCAGGGACCGTGGTCACGGAAAACTACCCACTATTTTTTGATTTTAATAAAAGAATATACCCACTCTAATTGTCTTTGTTTTTCGTTCGGAAACAGGATACGGTTAGGTGTTGATTATTTTAAAATTATATTTAATTATAACAAAATGATGTATTAATTTAATATTTTGATTTGTTTAAGTAATTAGGATAATAATTATTTATAGCAAAGCAAAAATCTCAAAAAAAAACAACTAAAATTTAACTAAGTTGTTGAATAAATTGCGTGAAAAAAATCCGTGAAAGTGTTTTATTTAAAGTAAACGGTTTCGCGAATAGTCCCTCGGTCGGAAGTTCAGTCAAGGCATCGGCCGTGAACCACGACCTGCCGCATAAGTGCAATTTGTAATACCAATCTAGTAACGATAGAGAGACAGTATGGTAACTTCGATGTGTACAACGTGTTAAAATAAGCGCAAAACCTCTTAGGTGTTGATTGTGCTCATGAATATTCGAACAACTTTTACTATGGGGCCAACTCTGCAACTCAACTTTTAGGTTTTAGTTGTTATGTTTAGGTTTTTTACTATAAATTTTTCCTATAGATACTTACAGAATTTCATTGTAATTGCACAAAAATAATTTAAAATCTCAATTTAATGGCTGTTTCATCCTAATCGATTGTTAAACATTTGTTTAATGTTTCTTTCGGATGCGAGGGTTTCCTCAAGGTTTCCTAACATTGAAGAGAGCAACGCTGGCCTACAGCGTAAATTCGACGGGTCGTGTAAGCCTTTCGGTAGCTTAGTTGGTCAGCCGGCCTAGCATGAGCGGTTTTTATCGCGCGATATGATATGGTACGGCAAGTTGTCTTGCTTACACAAGCAACTTGTACCTCGTACCATATCATATCGCGTGATAAAAGCCGCTCATGCTAGGCCGGCAGAGCATCGGGCCGGATTCCCGGAGGCGCGGGTTCGAATCCCGCCTGAAAGCTACTTATAGGGCTCGTGGTTTTTTACTATCACATTTTTTCTATAAAATGTAGTTGGTCACATTTCCGCAACAAGCCAAGTTTATTTTTCTGTTTAGGCTTCATTTACCGTTACATCTATGTTATACTATGTGTAATTGCACTATGACTTCTCGTTCTCTTTACTCAAGATGGATCGCGATAAACTTTTAGGACAAGCAATTAGTTCATAGATTAGTTCATTTTTATTATTTTTACAACAACCGTTATAAATAATGTTTGTTTTGATTTCATGATTTTATTTTGCGTTTAATTGTCGGACCGATTTCCGCAACGTCATTTGCATAAGTGATGGTGATATTTGGTTTATTCGATTTATTGGTTTGCTTCTTTTTGGAACTGATGCATACGTAAGTAAATTAAGACTCTGATGTTTTAAGCTTTTTGATTATTATCTGTTGTAGTTTTTGTGTTAGTGCAGTTAAAGTAGTGCACCTTTTACTGCAATAGGGAAGTACTTAGCCATGTTACGTACAGTTATCTGCACCCCTAGCATGAAAAACTATCGTTGTGGTAATCGAATAGTAGAGTGTATGTCTAGTTACAGTACATTTTTTGTTCTTAGGATATGGTACAGAATAGTTTCCGATTTTGACTGATCGCAGACTTATCTGGGGCGCACTCTAAACTATACTGTACTTCACTTCAACGGCAGTTTTTAACGAAAACGAAATAACGAAGTAACGACCTCATGTAGTGTTTTTTCCGTGTGTAAACGCATTTAATACATAGTATTAAATGCGTTTAGGTAAGACTTACCGATACACTGGGCATGTGCTGGTCTATGGCCCGTCCTCATTAACATTATCATTTTAGTTGGTAATGATGATGATGAAAAAAGTTTTTGATAGCGTCTACTTAGGCTCGGACTATATGCGTGCAGAATCGGTCCAGTCCGAAAAAAGCGGACCGAATGGACGGAGAAAACCAGAATATGATCCGGGTGCTTCCTTGTATTCGGTATCGGATGGCTCGGGATCTTATATAGCCATTGTAAAAAAAAATCAAATGATTACTTGAAAGGCGGATTGAATCCGGGCTTGTACGGTGTCGTTTGTTTCAGGCTGAACTGATTCTGAATGCTTTAGTCCGAGCTTTACTGCCTTCGTCCGATTTTGATAGAAGGCCTTCAATCTGGTATCAGCTGTGCGTTCTTTTTATCAATCGCAACACCTGCGGCTGTTCAACTACTGACATTTAAGTAATATGATTTTAAATCAATACAACATCGTTAATGCATACAGCAGCCCCCCTAGACAAGTGGCTTTCTATTAGCGAATTCGCCAGTCGAATAGAAAGAAAATGTATGGGATTGACATTAGCAATCGAAATGTCACGTGACCGCTAATGTCAATCCCATAAATTTTCTTTCTATTCGACTCTCGAATTCGCTAATAGAAAGCCACTTGTCTAGGGGGGCTGCTGTATGCATTAACGATGTTGTATTGATTTAAGATCATATTACTTAAATGTTCAACAGTTCTACATGTTATGCGTATGCCTTTTTGATTTGACTCCAAAGTGGAAAAGTCAATGAACTCATACCTTATCCAATATTAAATTAGTCACCGTGACATTATCTTCGAATCTACTGCACACCACCGTTAAAACGGTGAGACGTCAAACGTATACATATCAATATTTGTATCTTCTCAAAAGCATACATCTTGTATTAATTTGTTTCAATTTATGTTTGGCAAGGATTAATTAGTCGGTTTAAAGTTACCGTCTGAATTTGGGTTAAATAGTATTGGAGTCATTAGTTACAATAAAATTAAATAATGTTGTGTCTGACCGTGTTAGTGCTAACTTAGAAAAGATACAACTTTTTTTAGGCACTATGCTATGAAAAGACCCTACAACGCAGATTTAATTGTATGAAAAGCAGAGCAAAAATACGTTAGTTCCATGGTGTTTTCATGTTTGTGTCAGATGCAAGACGTGAACTACATAATATAATATTCTATCTTTCACCATAGTTTCCTACTAAATTATTATAAATGCGAAAGTATAGATGTATGGATGTTTGTTACTCTTTCACTTAAAAACTACTTAACGGATTTGGTTGAAATATGGCACACAGATAGTAGATAGCCTGAATTAAAACATACAATACTTTTTATCCCGATATTCTGATTCTAGGGCTTCACCTGCGTGACGCCTAACGGCGTTAATAACGGCATGATAAGCGTTCATTAAATTGTGCACTAAACTAAAGTAAATTAGCGCGCTAAGACCCGGCCTCACCTGCGTACTATATCAAATAGCGGGCTAATGAATGCGCTGACTAAAGACAGGTGAAGGCGCTACTCGGAAAAAGTATGGACTTTTTGATTTAAAACTATAGGACGATTACAGTTGTTACAAATCTGGTAATAAGATATATATTTCTTCATACTTTTATCTAGAATCGTATAGTTTCAGAAACACGATTTTATGATTTTGGCTCGACACTTTTTATTTTCGAAAATACCTCAAAAAAATAAGAAATATCAAGATTATTCTTAAATGGGGATACATATACTATTGAAAATTGGTTTAATTAGTGGACATCAATAATTTTTAGGATCGTATAGAAGCATTTTTTTAAAATCGCTATAGTTTTTGAATACGAAGTGATTAAGTGTTTTTTTTTGCGTAATCGGCAAAATCGGTCTCGCTCCCGCGCGCGTCGTTTTCTCATTGCTATCTCGCTTTAGCATAATTTTTCCGAGTATCGCCTGAAGCCCCAGCATCACGGGAACAAAAATAACGCGGGTGAAACCGCGGGCGGCCGCTGGTGTAGAATAAAACCTTTTAACTCATAGGCTTGGGACGTGCACACGTTTATCCAGAGCTAGAATTAATTTCCGGGCATTGAGAGCATGTGTGTTCTTTAATTTGATCCATGAAGCGGTTTTAACATTGCTGTGACCAAGATACCTTGCAGTGGCTTTTGGAGTGAATGATCCAAAGTAGCAATGCATTACCACTTGTTTTTCAACTTAACTGACAACATATTCATAGCATACTTAACAAGGTTCTAAGAACTTCAAATAAACCAATAGAAATATTAACATTATACATTATCACATCACCTAATCAAAATATATCTTTGCTGTCAAAAACTAAACTTGTATTGTAATAACGTGTTATATGCAAATTAGTATAAAGCATAATAGATGTATTATTTCCTATTCGATGAGTGTGAATAATGCATCTTTAAATTGTAATCGAATAATGATCAGATCAGACACACGATTATTATCTTCAGTACACGACGTGTAAAGTAATAGTAGGTATTGTAACAAGTATTTAGATGTAATAAAAAATATCTGGTGATAATGGCAATGTTTAGCGAAAACGATGACGACATATTTGTAGGCACTTCTTTTGATTATATAATAAATAAATTTCTTAAAACCATACCAATTATTATTATTAGCTAAGTCATAGTAAATATCATAAAGCAACTGTGTTATGGAAACTTGCAAACGGATAGATATATAAGTTTTGTTTATAAATACATACTTAATATTCATAGAAAATACAAGACAAATAGACATACACACAATTAATATTTGTCTTGTTCCGGAATCTAACTCGGGAACTCTGGTGCATACGTAAGTATGTACGACGACCGATTTGGCGCGGGGGTAGGCTACCTGCCTTCTGCGCCAGAGGTCTCGGGTTAGATTCCCGAACAAGACAAATATATGGGACTCCCCGCGACGGGTGCCCGCGACGGGGCCTGCGACGGAGCACTTTTGTATGGAACCGCGCGGGCGTCCGCGTGACGCAGTTTAGGCCCGGTACGAGTTGGAACTGGGCGTCGTACCGCAACTGCAAGCGACATGACACCGCGCCATACTGGTTTCTAGTTGTTGTTTGTTTGTTTTGTATGAATCAACCACAGTTGTCACAGTTTGGCAACTTGCTGTGGTAGTGTGTTAAAAATCAGTCCTTCGTCCTTCGGAGGGCACGAATAGCCGTTGGTCCTGGCTTTATATGCAATAGTTACTAGTGGTTAGTCTTCTCCTTAGCTAAGGAAGTACCTTATCTATGTTGTACGCACATTAAAATGGATAATGATGATGGTTCTTTCACTATTTTTTATATCACTAGATTATCGAGTTACTAAAATTCACGCTCTATTAGAACATGTTGGTCTACTCTAGATGTTCCCACACAACAAACTTTACATTTACTAATTATGATTAATTGCTCTGCAACGTGATTAACTCAAAATCAATCAGGTTATTGTTGATTGTAACTTTACTGCATACGTGATCGCTGAAGGGTTGATGAATGATTCAGTCACGCACTAATAAACATACATCAATAATAATTGCAATAAATAAAAGTCTGATAATTATATCCGGAAATATAAAAGTTGAACATGGTTGAACTTAAAGGCTTGGTAAACATTGTTTGTCGATGATATCACCTAATTAAATAAAGTGTTTCTCGAAAACGTTTCAATTCATCTAAATCACTCATATTTTATTGAATAATGATCTATTTTTATTACATGTTAATATTATACAGGTAATTTCCTAAGTAGGTACAAAAAGGAGACCATTATATTTTAGAAATATGTGCAAAAGAAACTTTAATCTTTTGTTCCCTGTATAAGTTTATGTCCAAAAATACTTAATTTTCAATTTTTCATTGTGAATCTAAAAAAGTAAAAATTTTAATAACTAATGAAAAGTATTTGAAATTTTATCATTTAAAAACAAAAAAAATTTTGAGGAGCGCTCGTTGATGTCTTTTGCTTAAGCATTTGATTTAAGGGCTCTTACGCCCGAATTCTCGAACGCAAATCATCTTTGGGAGCGCGAGCGTCTCAAACATCATGGCATCTCTTTCATACGTTTGACATTTAAAGTGACAGGGCGATGTTTGAGACGCTCCCAAAGATAAGTAGTGTACGAGTATTCGGGCATTAGTAAGTGAAAGCGCCAAAATTGCTTATTTAACCGACTTCAAAAATTGAAAAGGAGGAGGTTATCTATTCGTCGCGTTTTTTTTTATATGTATGTACCGATACCGATTACTCGAAGACGGCTAAACCGATTGAAATGGTTCAAACGTTATAACATCAGGTTTTATCCCAAGTTGGTCCCGTTTTTTAAAATTTTGAAATGGTCCCATAGTTTTCAGGAAATCTTGAAAATGCTGTCGGTTTCGTTACAACTTTATGTGAATTTATTACGTATCTTTAGGCATAACTCCTTTGTATATAAACCGATTTCGATGATTCTTGTTTTGTTGAAAGGGGGATATCTCAAGGTATTTTAACCGACTTCAAAAAAGGAGGTTCTCAGTTTGATAACATACCTATTTACCAGAATACACGTAAATTGCCTTCATGATGCACTAAAAATAGTGAAATAAAAATTATTTTTATAAAAAAATAATTTAATTTTATTATTTAAAATAGCTGTTATTTGAAACATTTAACTTTTTTTCGAAAATTCTTGAAATTTCCAACATGTATTATATAACTTATACGTGATGGGAGGACTGTTTCGAAAACACGATTGTAAAAATTTTGCTCGATAGAATAAAATCCAATTTTACAATAATAATTCCTATAAAATCACAAACACATAGGTAATAACCTTTTCTATTTTGTGACTGTTTTAGATGAAAAAAAACTGAAGGCTATTGCGGCGATCAAACTCAGAATTTTCAATGTTTTTAAATTAAATTTCCTGACAAAGTATCATTGCTAGGCCTTCCAAAATATTATATGTGATAGATCTTTTCTTTATGAAGGGAAGTTACTAAAATTTATTTGAATCAAATAAATACAATATACTAAAAAAAAATATTTTCAAGACCCCTTTTTTCCGTCTTAAACTCAATTATCTCAATAACTATTTGAGTAATCAAGCTAATTTTTTTTGTGTAAGTAGTTCTTAGTCATATCTAGGGAAGTTACTAAAATTTTTTTTTGTTATATTTATAGTCAATAACTAGTATCCCAAAATGCATCGTGCACCGTTTCGCAGCATAATTATTCAGTCTCCGCCTGGCATTGGCGGCGTTTGGACGTGGAGACTGTATCGCTCCGATTGCGCCAAAATTGAAAAAAAAACTCACACTAGGATCCTAATTTTTTTCAATGATGCTTATTTTGCTAGGAAATATTGAAATAGCGCTTCAGGATTTGGTATAGATGAGTGCTTTGCCATTTATTGCATAACCATAGACCTATGTAACCTAGGACAAGTTATTTTACTCATTACCTAAAGCAAACATCAATAGTTTGAAATAAAAGTGACGGATAATATTGCCTAAGATACTTAAGAGCCCATAAAAGTTGTACCTATTTGAGTACCAATATTTTGTTGTGTTGTAGGTACATAATTAGTCTAAGTTTCTTACTTCTACTACTGTATATTAAATATCTTCGTTTTAGGTTCCTCAAAATTGAAAATGTGAGAAAGTTAAGAGTAGGTGTAAAAAATTGCATCAAGAAATAAGAAATTCGCTTGCTGAAAAAGTTTTTTACAGAGACATAAAGTAAAAGCAATTCTTGAAATAAAACCGACGTAAGAATTTTATATACCTAGTTGATCTAATATCACCATTACACCAATTTTATGAGACTGTGAGAAGTCCAGCTTCTTTCCTTTGAGTGAGGAACATAAACCGCACCATTTTGTGTAAATTTCAGGTTCAAAACATTTTTATTACTGATTCTCTTATCCATTATTAGTACAAAATAGAGCATGCATACAATTTCTTGCAAGAAATGCTCTCGCGGTTTTGAAATTCGAAAATCCCCACAACAATATCTAAAACCGATGGTTGAGGCGCCAGTAGCAATAAAAAAGAATGAAAGGTCTGTCAGCTGTATTGACAGTTTAAATTCTCAAATTTAACCACCGCGTCAGATAAGTTTGCGGAGTTCTGTAAGGAGACTTGCATAGTCGGAGTAAAATTTTTGATACTCTAATGAAATATTCCATAGGTACAAGTACTTCCGAAGAAGGAATATTTATTTCATGATTTAAATTTAATTGCACAAAGTATAAACAAATGGCGGGCTAACTTTAAACTGACTAACATATTATATCAAAGATAATAAACTCATAAAAATAAATAATCTCGAAGAAGTTTTATAAACACTCTCTGCCACAAATGTCATTTATTAAAAGTAGGTGGCCAAAACGTCAGTGATTAGATTACATACCCTTTGGAAGCGGCCATGGAAGAAATGACAGTTTTGTATAAGTAGTACGAAACCAAACCGTTTCAGCTGCTCGACCCTGATGTTGTCAAAGCCAGCGGCTTTACCTTCTTTGAGCTTATCAAGGGCAAACTTGAGCTCTGTTTCTGTAAAAGCCTCGTCCAAGTGGTTAACCTCTTTACCAGGGTCTCGTGTAAATTTCTTCTGGAGACTTTTCGTGGAAGCTTTCCCATTTTGGAGTAAGTGGTGAGCGATCTGGTTTGTGGTCACATTGGAATGACGATCAGCGATTTTAGGATCATTATTTAGTTTCCTTATAAAACATTAATACCATACCATCTTGCTTTTATGCGTCATATCTACGCCTTCGATTAGCTTGTTCCACTTTTCTCTCGTTGTTTCGGATATGGCTTCTAGCAATTCATTCCCAAAATCGATGGTGTCCTGTGAGATGGGATCTAATTCATACTGGTCTTGGTATGTCATCCTATCATATTATATTTAAAAACATATATTTGATGCTTGGGAGAGCAAGCGAGATGTATTTGGTATTTATTGTGACCTCTCCAAAGCTTTCGATTGTGTTAATCACCAAACGCTTTTAAGGAAATTAAAACATTATGGTGTCTATGATAAATCGGTTAGCCTTATGCAATTATATCTATGTGAAAGAACACAGAAAGTAGTTATCAACAAAACTGAGTCTACTGGAGCCTCTATCAACATGGGCGTACCCCAGGGGTCAATACTGGTCCCTTTTGCTGTTTTTAATTTATATAAATTACCTTCCTTTTTAAGCAAAGAATTTATGCGAGACAGTGCTATTTGCTGATGACACTTCCTCTAGTCTTTAAAGTTGACAGAGGTAATAATTGTTCTGACGAAGTAAATAGTACTTTATCGAAAGTTGCGCATTGGTTTCATAGCAATAATCCATTCCTTTACCATGGTACCATTAGACAGTACCATTGATGGTACTGTGGCAATTTCTTTTTGCCGTGGTACCATCAATTAATCTATCATTAAACTCGAAAAAAAAACAAAATGTGAAAAAAAAAATCCCTGCCAAATGTAAGACAGGTTGATATTCACATAAAATTGGATGACAATGTAGTAGAATTAATTATCAGTACTAAATTTTTAGATATAACATTAGATTATCGACTTCAATGGGACCCTCATATTGAAGCCTTGGCCGGTAGACTCAGTTCTGCGGCATTTGCTGTTAAAGAAATAAGGCTCTTAACCGATATTGAAACGGCAAGGTTAGGTTAGGTTAGGTTACCCTATTTTAGCTATTTTCAGAGTGTATTGTCCTACGGCCTATTACTTTTGGGTTCAGCAGCTAACATCGAAAGTATTTTTGTGCTTCAGAAAAGAGCTATTCGCGCCATATACAAACTTCGGCCAAGAGACTCTTTAAAAGAAATCAACATTTTAACTGTTGCAGGACAATACATATATGAGAAAATGGTATATGTGAAGAAGTATCTCAATACATTTATAAAACGTAGCAATGTACATCAATTCAAAACAAGAAATAAAAATAAGATTGCCGTTCCAAGTATTCGACTTGAAAAAACAAGAAGTTCGTTTTTGGGGAAAAGCGTAGCTAGTTTTAATAAAGTTCCACAGAATTTAGTAGAGCTGCCTTTGCACAAATTCAAAAGTCATGGCAAAAATCGCTCATGGGCAAAGGATATTATAAAGAAGACGACTATTTGAAAGACCGTAATGCATGGATTTGATGTAACACATAACCTTAGCTGAACTAATGTAATATTATAATGAAAAAGTTGTAAAAGTTAACGATATAAATCTTTGGAAATATCGTTACTCCAATTATTAAATCTGATAAGTTTATTGCGCCTATTCTTCTTATCAGTTAAAAAAGTCTTGAATGAAAATATTGACGATTCAAAAGAGCTTATTTATTAAGTCAAGTTGAATAAAGATATTTTTTATTTTATTTTATTATTTTATCCTTCAGGTCGTAAGGCCAGGCACATAATTGGGCCCTCCGTATTACACCACTTACTGTCTTCACGCACTGGTGATCTATGTGATCACTGGCAAAGATTAGATCAGGGTTTTAACCCCTTTTCCAGCGACCGCTAGTTTTGGATCATGGATCAAAGATAGTAGGTATGTATCCATCAACCCATTCTTCAACGTTCACTCCGTTGTCATCACTGGTTCTGTATCCCCAGTTCTCGCTATGGCTATTAAAATTCCCAAGGACGAATCTAACCGGATGGGCGTTAAAGTTCGGCGGACAGCTGAAGTAGTACGGTGCATTGGGAGGTTTGTAGACTGAAGTGACCGTACAGTTACTAAGTTCGGTAGTAAGGATCTCTATGTTACTGGTGTTAGTCTGATACACAGTGCGTACCTCTTTATCTGGCCTGGCGAATAAGCACTCCCATACTGTCGATGGGGGACTTCAGCTATGAGTTTCATCCCCTGAGTCACTTGTCAGATATGCTTTAACGAGTGTGCATCTGAGTTGCATAACCTCATTCCGCCCTCTCCTTTAAACTCACGCTCAGAGAATTAAGTACTCCTTCATCATGTCTGGAATAAACTGCCGGCTTCTGTTTGCCCGAGAACCTACAACCCAAACCTCTTAAAGTCGCAAGTGAATAGGCATCTTCTGGGTGAATCTATTCACACAAAATTTTATTCAAGTACTATAACCAACCACATTATAAAACTACCTTTGTGAGTTCACTCAATTCACGCGACTAATTTAATAAACATTGTTTAACTGTTTAGAATTTTCCGAATATCAGTCAATCACTTTACAATGCAATGGATGCACCCATTATTGTCTTTTTTGCTGTCGTCTTTGGTTGTCATGTCACACATACCACAAAATTGTCTTGAGATTCATGTTAATGAATATGACAAAATTTTAACATATAGTTGTGTTGCTGTCGCTTCGGTATTAATCTTTAATTAGTACAAATATTTCAGCATATCGCATAACATTTAAACAGAAAAAGAACCTGACGTTAGGCAAGTTTTTACGTTTTTTACCCATTTTTAGAGCACAAGGGATATGATGCGTACATGGCGAAAAATAGTGACAGTGAAAAATAAAGATATTTTAAAATGAGTAATGAAAAAAGGTTTTTTTAAAGTGGCTGATTTATAACCTTACGTGGCAAGTTTACATTAGTAAACAAAGTATCAATTATTTCAGTTGCTCTACATTTTGTTTAAACAAATTCGACGATCTCCGTGGCCGATTGGTGTACGCACCGGTTTTCTAGGCGCCACTATCTCTGAGGTCCCGGGTTCGATTCTCGGACGGGTAAATGTCGAAAACTAACTTTGAGATATTTTCTTGTATCTGGGTGTATGTGATCGTTGCTTCCAATTTTCAATGACACAAGTTATTGTATTATTTGATATTATCATTTTTGGTATTGGAATAATATGTATTTTATTTAATTTTTTTGTACTTAAACAATATATTTATTTAAGTGATTTTTTATATATTGATTTATATTATAGATTGATAGCGTGATTTTATATAAACGGTATACTTACTTATTTAAATATTGATTAACTAAGTAGATTTATTTTGTAAAAAAGTAGATGATGGGCTAGTATGAGTTATTTATATTTTTTCATATTAAATTATAAGTTTTATTAATTTGATTGGAATAAATCTGAAAATGTACCTACTGGTTAGAGCAGTATACATTTTTTTTTTCAGTGTAATTTGTAGCAAATGTTGTAGTTTTGCCTGCGAAGATCATTTCGATAATGGATATATTATCGAAATGATCTAGAGATAGAAAATAAATATAAATAGCTGGTGCTGTGTTCTGCATTTTGAAGAATCGTTTGAAGTGGCTATCTTTGTTAAAAAAAGCTTTTTTTACTACATACGAATAATATCTAAGATCTACTCTTCCTACAAACCGACGTTTACAATAAATATTCATAATAATTCTTCTTGTATTCTACATAATATAATTTCCTTAGTAAAAGCGCACATAGGTGATATTTTAGATGTAAATAGAATGCGCGCTGCATGCCGCGTCTACACGTATTTCTCAGTCTACGAGAGTGCCGCGGCCGGAGTCTTACCGATCCCAGCACCCCCTCGCTTGTGTAAGCAACGGCCATCGACGATATTTTTTACCTATGCTATATCCTTAAAGTGTGAATTTCGCTTACGATATTTAGTTTTGAGCTCGTTGATTCCATAGTGATTTTACGCTGACCGCCTAACCCCCCAATTTTTTTTGCAAACAATTCTTTTTTGTAATGTGATCGCCATGCATTGATTATAAAAAAAATATTTGTTAATTAGCTTTTATCTCAACATGTTATTAAAATGTTCATCGTATTTATAAAAAAATCATACATAAAACTTATTAATCCTTTCAATTTCAAAAAGGAGGATTTTATTGGCCTTGTTGTCAACTTTATAGGAACTATAACACTTCTTCTCTATAAAAAACGTGTACATAAGTAACTTTAAGTTGCGTATCAAAAAAAAAAAAATTGTAAATGTAAATACTAGAGTTAGGAGCAGGAAGTACACACATTTGGTGTGATCCTCTGTGTGATAAGTACAGTCGTCGGCAACACATCAAGTTAAACAGTTGAACTGCGATAACAGCTTTTATTACGTAGGGCATAAAGGCGTTCTCAGGGTAAACCAATGACGTTTTATTAATAGACACGTTACACTCGAATAAATTGCATTTTAAAATGGCGAATTTGTTTTTCATGACGTACAAGAAACAAAAAACAAGCACAAGTAGTCAAAATATATTTATCTCTTCCTAACAACAGGCATTTCCGCATATCTATCTCTTTTTCAACAAAAATAATGTTAGTCAGAGACACATATACACAAACCCCCACTGTCAAAAAGAGATAAACAATTATTGCAAGCACTGTCTTATGTGTCAGTTTTCTGTCTCTTTCATGCGTTCACAAAACTTTACAAGCTTACTCGCTCATGCATGTCGAACTGGCAACAGCGCAAAAGTCATCACTAATTATTTAATTTTTAATTTAAATTTATAATTTCAATAATTACGTAATGAAATGAATCAATTTTCTTGTCTTCAGTACCCCGAGTGTAAGTTTTTATGTCAAGCAAACGCAAACTATTTCGAGTACGTATTTATGTCAATTTGTATGAAAACTGCATAAGCGCGCTACTCGCCGCTAGAGGCGCTGATACAGTTTTCATACAAATTGACATAAATACGCACTCACGATAGTTTGCGTTTTTTGACATAAAAACTTACACTACGGGCACTAAAGATCCGGCATAGATTTTGCTACTTCTCTAAACACAGGAAGGCATTAAGTTTATTACTTGAGGCGCAATCGAAAAATTGTTACAGCGCGTTGACACGACAAGGGTCTGTGTGTGACTGAGTAAACTTCGGGCAATTTCCTTACTTTTTCGTCGCCACTTTTTAGTTCAGATAACGTATCTACATATAAAATATCATTGGGGTAAACATGTATAGTCTGATGTGCCGCCGTGTGTACATGATCATAAACCGCCCTCTTAATATGATTTAGTAATTGACGCAAATTTATTTTATTGTGCTCAGCAGCTTAAGGTACTATAAAACTATAACTCATCTAACCAATCAACAAAGATCTCAAGTGGTTACCACGGCCATCAATAGCGAAGGTCAAAATAATTCGGTTACGATACCCCATGGAACAGTATCAATATCGACAACCTGTCATTTCTAATTATTGTTGTAATAAATAACGATTCCAATCGATTTGAAGAAGCTCTCGAGTTCAACCAACTTTAGTATTCGTTTCAAACAACCTTATGGCAATTGGTTAAGGTTCATTTTTAAGTAAAATAAACAGTTTAAGTTTGTTGATTTTTCACAACAATACTGCTGTGACTTTGGTAGCCTTAGACGCCAATTCCGTCACGTTTTTTTCTATGTGCTTTTGTGTCTCCTACTACGAGTAAATCGAGACACTAAGAAAATCGTTTGTGAATTTCCTACAAATACCTAATGAGTTTCTCACAGTGTATCGATTGCATTTTTTTTAAAGATTGTCATAAAATGCTTAATTATCCAGTGCTTGTTATTTAAATTTTTACTTTTTTGCATTCACAATGCAATTTTTATCTTAGAAAAATGGAAAATAAAGTAGGTATTTAGAAGAAATCGACCCGTCTCACAATCGGAGCTCCCATCGGAGCTGGTTGTGAGACGGGTAGATTTTTTCTAAATACTTTATTTTCCATTTTTCTATCCAGTGCTTATCAGAGTTTTAAGTTTGAAAGGCATGGAGGTTTATTTCAGATTGCCATACAAACTATGAGAACTTATTTCACCCCCTTTTGCTTAAAACTTCTCTACATAAATTTTTTTTATTTAACTTAATTACATTATAAGTAGCTAACGTTTTGCCATATAAATTATAATCATCATCATCATCATCATCATCATCATCATCATCATCATCAGCCATTTAATGTCCCCACTGCTGGGGCACTGGCCTTCCTTATGGATGAATAACGAGAATGAGCCATGACCCACCACGCGGGCTCAGTGCGGATTGGTGGGTATTAACGACTGCAAGTGCAGCCGGGACCAACGGCTTAACGTGCCTTCCGAAGCACGGAGGAGCTCGAGATGAAAATGTTTTGGTCACCCATCCCGTGACCGACCATTGCGAACGTTGCTTAACCTCAACGATCGCAGGCCGAGAAATATTATCTACTATATCTACTTTATTATATTACTTATTTCGTATCACCAATATTAGACGGATGAAAATAAATAATCACGAAGATGTTTTATAAGTATGCGTGACTAGGGCATTTTTGGCACTAGTTACAGTACATTTTGTTTTGTTCGAATCTTATGGAAAAGCTTAGTATTTAATTTTGACCGCGCGCAGACTCGGAAGCAGCCATGGAAGAAAATTACAGTTTTGTATCGTACGACAGCCAAAACTATTTTACAATACTTACAAAACAAAATGACCAGTTTTATTTTATAATTTTCCGGAATAATATGTAGCCTATGTTACACTCCAGCTTCCAAACTATCCCCATGCCAAAATCAAGTCGATCAGTTGCTTCATTTTGACAAAAAAGCAGACAAACACACTTTCAGATTTATAATATTAGTTATGGATAACTCGCAAACACAAACTTTACATCGATCGCCTTCAAATTAGCAAAGTAAAAGAAACCAATAGTAGGGGTTCAATCGAGTTCATTTATATCACAGATCGGAAACGCACTATAATAACAGTTAGTTTGTCTGAATGGCATTAATTTGGACATTTCCTCGTGCTTCATTTGACGAGCCGTTTGTTAGGCGATTAGCAATAATTACAATGGCCGTACATATTCGTTGTAATCATGATTTTGACGCTTAGATGCCATGCGGTAGTAAATGATGGTAAGAACCTTGAATGAGTGGAGGTGTGATTATGGTGGCTTAACAACTTTGGTAGTGGTCGATCACCGGATGGGTGACCATAAATGAAGCAAATAGCAAGCCCATAAATCAATAAAAAAATATCATCTCCAGCTTCAAGATCCTCCGTGATTCTAAAGACAGGTTAAGTCTTTGGGCCGTCTAAGGAAACTGCTGGCATTTGTTCAAAGTCGATCCTCGAAACGAAATGAGAGTTACCAATTATAATGCATTGAGTCTTCGCCGGGTTAAGGGCTAGGCCAAAAGACTTACTCCAGGAACAGATTTCAGTGAGATCAGAGTTAATAGAAATGATGAATGAGTAGTAATATATGTGTCTCTTTTATTGACACGGGATCTATGTATATCTATTGCATATCTATTGTTCGTTTCTTGAGCGAGAAAAAATGCGGTTGCTAATCGCTTTCTCGCTGGCGGGCGGTGGGACAAGTGCCTAAAACCTTTAGCTTAGAGAGAGCCAAATATCCAATAATACATCCGCTTTAATTTTTACTTACTTAGCTTTATTATACTTTATACGCGCTGTTTTGTAACAGTGTGCAACAGATTAGCTATGTATTCCACTGACTGTACTTATATTATTAAACGAGAGTATGATGAAATGCATCCTGGTCCATGCATTTTCTAGATAAGCTCTGCTCCACACAATCTTGTAATCATACAATTATCTCATACCAACATTATCATAATTGATGGATCGTTCTTGAACCAATTAAGATGCAACATCCATAAGAAGTGAATGAAAAAATGCACAAAAAAAGTACCAAGCAAGACCAGTTTTTTCACTGCCGAGGTTGACGACCGTAAATAAACTTGGTACTGTGAACGACACGTTAAATAGGACACTTTTTTTGAATTTGAGTCTTGTTACTTTGTAAAAAGATTCATGTTTAGATTTTGTTTTTAAATGCATTTTATAAGCGTGAGGAAGTTATGTAATTGAATTTGTTAATCACTGTAGGGCATTGCATTACGTTTTTTTATGCATAAAATAGATTCTCTAAGCACAAGTTTTTATCTACAGAATGATCAGTCAGAAAGCATGTGGTATCTTGGTTCAATTCCCAATGAGATTGGTGACAGAATGTAAAATGTAATTGCTTCTCATGCTCTACAAGAACTAAATAACCCACGTTTTTGGGCTCTACCGTAGTCGGGTAAACATAAAATGATTTGCAAAATAGTAAAAGTAGATCCAAGGTGTGTTGCTGTTTTGATAAATGCAGGTTTTGTGGTGTGCATGTGCAATTTTTTTGGGCTGGCGGGCGGTGCATCTTGCATGTCTCTTGCGGAAGTAAGCTTATATTTCTTTTTTTCAAAATCCCACAACTTAACTCTGATTTAACTTTTTTTGCTGATATTAAGTCGGCTAGAGAAATATTTAACTTCTTTAAACGTCTTTCGCTCCAAACGCATACAAGTTAGTATTTTTTTAATTTACGCAAGTTAAACTTGTATTTGCAAATTATGAATGGAGCTTTTTAGATTTTTTACTTCCTTAATTAATGTTGATGTTACTACCGTTACTTGTTTCCACAATATTTATTTGATTAAACTATTTAATTGGTGTTAGTTAGTATCAATTTATAAGATTCTCACGCAACTACATTTAAGCATTTACTTTAATAAATCAAATCGTATCGTCGATATACAGGGCGTCCCAAAACTATGTCACATGGTGGGAAAGTACCTTAAATACTGAAGATATAAAATTTTACTCAAAAGCGACTTCATTTTTATTTTGAAAAGAAAACGAACTGCATTCAAGCAATTTTAAATACTCGCCTGTCTGAACTGGGAATCAAACTCGCTGAATTTGTAAAAAAATATTTCTCTAATTTTATAGTATCGATCGAAAGGCTCGATTATAGCTAAGCATTTCTTATAAATAACATAGCATCTTAAATAAAAGGAAGACTACGAAATTTAACATTTAATGTTGAATAACAAGTTTGTGCAGCGTTATGTATAGCCTTTTCTGTGACTGTCGTGCTCAAAACTTTAACATTTCAATGTATTACTAGTGAGAGAAGATTGGAGCAATTATACGTGAATTCCCTATCATAAGTGTTTGATAAAGTTATAATGTGTTAGGTACATAACACCAGCTCGAGATTGGTTTAAAAATGTTTGAATATTTTGGTGCGGTCTATTCCACTATGCCACATGGTGGTATAGACCGCACCAAATACTGTAATAGAAAATTTTATTAAAAAAGACATTCTTTTATTTAAATAACTATACGTACTGCATTCAAAGTTTTTTTTAATAATAGCATGCCCAAACCGAGAATCGAACCCGCAATAAATGATTCAAACTTTTTTAAACCAATTACTTTTAATAATTGCTCCAATCTTCACTCATTAGTAATACATTGAAATGTTAAAGTATTGAGCAGGACAGTCATAGAAAAGGCTCTACCCATAACGCTGCACAAACTTGTTATTCAACATTAAATTTTAAATTTCGTAGTCTTCCTTTTATTTAAGACGCTATGTTACTTAGAAGATATAATTGAGCTTAGGTATAATCGAGCCTTTCGATCGGTATAAGAAAATTAAAGAAATATATTTTTTTACATTCAGCGGGTTCGATTCCCAGTTCAGACAGGTGATTATTCAAAACTCTTTGAATGCAGTTCATTTTCTTTTTAAAATAAAAATGAAGTCTCCTTTCAGTAAAGTTGTATATCTTCAGTATTTAAGGTACTTTCCCTTCATGTGACATAGTTTTGGGACGCCCTGTATATAACACTCTTCTGTTACCGTCTGACAGTCATCGTACTGCCGAAACTACTGGGCGAAAGAAGCTGAAATTTGGCATGCATGTTCCTTGGGTAATGCAGAGGAGCACTACGAGAGGATTTTTCGAAATTCTCCCTCTAAGGGGAAAAAAGGGATCCACGCAGACGAAGTCGCAAGCGGAGCGCTAGTAGTATATGAAACTCTTTTGTTACTGTCTGACAGACAACGTACTGCCGAAACTGCTGGGCGCAAAAAGCCCTACTAGTTGCTACTAGCCTAAAAAGTTGAAATATGGCATGCATGTTCCTTGAGAAGTTCTTTCCTAAAGGGGTAAAAAGGGGGTGAGTTTCTTTAAAACATTTTTTATTATTAAGTATTTCATTTTATTTAACTTCTTAACTTAACCAAATCATGAAGTCTGATATTTTAAATAACAACTTTATGATCATTCATCACACATAACTATGTGTGATGAATGATTAACTAATACAGCTCAAATCTAAAAAAAGATAAGCTGCATACATATTGATATTGTTGTAACAAAACATATTATTATAATAGAAGATATAATAATTATCGCCAGTGACATAGCATTTACAATCTATAATTAGTTTGTTCCGTTTCCCCTTGTTGATGTGAGAAACAAGAATCGTACACGATCACGACTGTACACATGCGTGAAAAGGATTTAGAGAACGGTCAAGCGTGAAGCGTTTGTTATTGTTTAAGTTTTCTTAAATTAACCAAAATTTTTTATCAAACTTTTTTTAAAGAAATATTTTATTTTTTAAATTTCTTGTTAACCATAAAATTAGTTAGACTGTGATACTTTGATAAAGTAGTAATTCATGCTAAACTTATAGCGGGTTATGTAGCATTTTATTAAGTAACGTGAGGAATAAGGACGTAGTTAAGCAGAAAGGATTCAAACCACATAATGGTCAAATTTCTGTTAAGTATGCCATTATACTCTCGAGGGTCGAATCTATCATGTAGTGAAGACCTTTTTTTTTTTAAAACGTACAGGTGACCCGTTTTTTTTTTTCAACAAACGGATCACGGGTAAACGGAAAAGGTTCAAAAACCAGGATAAACTCAAACCACCTTATTACAAAACGTGGACTAAAATAGTCTTGGTTTAAAACTGTTACTAAACTGGTGCTGTCACTTTCATTTTCCAAATGAAAGACAGAATTAGCATCAATTTTAAACCAGGGTGCATACCATCCACTTTAAGACAGCGATTCAAAAATAGCGCGATGCAGAATAGGTTCCTAAAATGAATTGCTTTCTTTCGTACCATGACCTTCTAAAAACTGGATCGCAAATGAATTGCTAAATGTAAATGACCGAACGATTTGTGTCCTTATTTCTTCTACCCGTTTCTTTCACTCGATTCTGTCATGCCCGGAGAGTGAAAAGAACGGGTATAACCTGCAGGTGTCATGTTAACTTGGCCAAGTTATACGTCAAATAAGAGATGATGACAGCTCAGCGGCTGTGAAATGTCATTGAATGATCACTGAATCGCTGTCATTGATATTAAGCTGTCGTGGTACGAATAAGCGAAGCAGATCAGTTTAGGTCCTAAACAAAACCGCAATAAGAGTTGATGGTAGGCACCCAGGTCTAACTTTAGTCCACGTTTTGTAATAAGGGGGAAATAGTTTGGATTCTTTCTGAGAATTAGTTTTTATTTCAAAATATTATAAAAACGAATAACTGAAACACCGAAAAAGAATTTTTCTATTTGGTCCAGTAGTTTCTGAGATTAGAGCGTTCAAACAAACAAACAAACAAACTCTTCAGCTTTATATTACTAGCGGATTGTCGCGGTTTTACCCGCGTGGTAGCCGTTTTCGTGCGAATATTGGGATAAAATACAGCCTTTAACATTCCTCGACAAATGGACTATCCAACACAAAAAGATTATTTCAATTCGGTCCAGTAATTTCTGATATTATCGCGTTCAAACAAACTCTTCAGTTTTATAATATAAGTATAGATAAATATACGGAACCCTATAGTCCAGTTGTTTTTAATGTGCGTGATACAAGGATTACCAAGTGATTACCATCATAAGTTGCGATGATCTAATACTATAGATACGGACATCCATAAAACATAAGAATTTGTATAGGTAGATATAAAAGTAAATTGTGATTTTTTGCGAAAAAAAAATTTAGGGACTGTCCTAATTGGCAGTAACATGTTGGATGACGTCATTGAACTTGGGTCGGTGTTACTATTGATACGAAATAAGGAACGATTATTATTTTTTGACTAGATATGCCACGCAGTTTCACCTCCGTTAGTTTGAGGAAAAGGAAAAAACCTACTAAAAAAGAAATATTTTTTCCCGTTTTTGTAACATTTTTCATCACTTCTCCGCTTCTGTTAGTCGTAGCGTGACGTTATAAAGCCTGTAGCCTTTTTCGATAAACGGACTATCCAACACAAAAATAATTTTTCAATTCGGTCCAGTAGTTTCTGAGAGCGGCGTGTAGAGTGGACTAATCGGTGAAGGTGCAAGTTTTGTGTTTATGCGGAAGAAAGCTACATACCTATATTTATTTTTTCACAATAATTATTATTACCTATTTTCGAACTGCAAGTTTCCTACCGACGTGGGAGTGCAATATAAGAATTAGTTACAGAACCTTCTTAATTTAAATTATTCAAATAATAATAATCGTTCCATTCATTAGAAAATACCCCATAAGTTTAGACATCTTAAGATTTATATAATTACCCATAGATTTTAACCCTGCACATAATTTGTTTTACTGTATTTTCTTTTTTATATAGGTAGGTAGGTACTCGTATAACCATTTAAACTTCAAAATCAGCTTAAAAAGAATTCTTTGAAGCTAAAAAAAACATATTACCATATCGATTAGAACAGATATGACCTCTTTTCCATACTTCCGAATTTGGTAATTCATACAAATCAGAAGAAATTAGGTGACCCAGTTCAAAAGAATGTCGTTAAGTTTCCTAGGATTGTTACATCATTAATGCTTTGTGATAGAATGGAACTGTCATGTATGTGCTTTGTATGGACACCATACATCATCTGCGTCGTCCGTTACAATTCTGACAACAGAAAAGACTGTGTTTTACATAATATTCTCCTTGTTATGTTATAATAGTTACAGAAGACGTAAAATGCCTAAAAAAGCTGTATTGCTTTTATTCTATTCTATTTCCTAAAACGTAATTCTACACAAATTGATAGTTAATAGTAATTTGAGAGCAGAACATGAGAACAATATACTCGTATAGCGTGTTATTTTATGACTAAACTTAACTTTAACCGCCTCTGTCTAGTGGTACACAACACCACCAGAACCAGAGGTCCCAGGTTCGATTCCCAGTCGGGGTACATTCTTTATTCGGTTTGGTTGGTGGTAGGGCTTGTTTAAAGTCCATGTGGGTAGCTAGCACTATCTTATTTGATTCAGACGCCATAACAATGACATTTTCAGCAATACTGTGTTCTGGCAGTTAGAGATAAGATAGCCAGCTCCTCAGTGATTGAGGGTTCCGCGAGTAGTGCACTTCCACCTTCAGCCTTATCACTACTTAACATCAGGTGTGATGAAGACTAAGCTAGTTGTGAAATGGGTCGACTTTTTCTAATACTTACTTTATTTTCCAATTTTTCAATAATAAAAGAATAGTTTTATTTCTATTTAACAGTATACGATACATTACTTCTTTGTTAATTAAACTATGACGGTCTCCTGCAAACATGGTGGTCCACGGTAACTATAGCGAATAAATTCATAGACCGGCCATGCCAATATACATTAAGCTAGATCAGTGAACATTTACCAACTGAACTGGGAAGGGAACCTAACACCATTTTGGAGCTGAAGCACGACAGACCCGATAAAAGTTAAGTTATTAAATGATATTTTTTTAGCTTAACGATAAAAAACATAAGTATGTAACTTTTGACTGTACCTTTTTTTATTCGGTGAAGGGAACTGCAGCACTCCTGCGCGCGGTTTCACCCGCATGGACTAAGACCGGTGCCCAGCAGTAGGATAAAATGTAGCCCATGTCACTCAGGGATAACGTAGCTTACTAGTGACTTAGTCCTACCACCAACCAACCCACAATCTAAAATAAGCCCTTCTATTGCCAACTTTTTTTCGCGATTTCGTTAATTTGATACTAAATACCTACCTACTCAAAGTCAAAAGTCAAAACTCTTAATTCAAATAGATTCACAAAATGAAATACTTTGAATCGTTCAATATTTTTTTCCTACCACCCGTTAAGGACATCTTTTAGCTGACAAGTAGTTACTATTATGATCATCATCTCAATCGTATCACTCTTATCAGAACGGTCGTGGTCAACAAGTCGTGCTATGGGTAGCCCAAGTAGCTTGCTTTACGATCTTCCGCCATCTCTCCCTATTGGTGGTCAATCTGGTGCACTCATGGAGAGGCCCACCCAACAGTGACTTTATTTTGTCGGCCCATCGCATCGGCGATCGTCCGCGAGGTCTAGGGTCTGGCTAACGAAAGATGAACCTGAAAAAAGGCGGCAAATTCAGGAAACATGGCATGCTTGTTATTTTATATTGACCTTAATATTATAATAAATAAAAAGTATCAATACTATATTTCTCACTATATAAACAGAGTTGCCGTGCCATGTTTTTTTGAATTTGCCACCTTTTTCCAGGTTCATCCTTCATTAGCCAGACTCTAGTCATCTCTAGTGCCCTCCCCTCTGCGACGAATATTATGATACTAAAAGCTTTAGTTTGGAAATTTGAGCAACTAATATTGAAAAACATTAATAATGTCATTTTGTTGATTATTAGGCAATTATTGTTGAAAATTACTAACCCTTTATACAAGTTCTCTGAGCTAAGCGTCGAATTTATCCAATACTTCTTATGCGCTGTATAGCCAGCGTTAATTTCATTTTCTTCTAAATACTTCATTTTCAATTTTTCAATGATAAAAATTGCATTGTGAATGCAAAAAAGTTAAAATTAAAATAACTCGATTAAACTTACAACTTAATAATAACGAAAAATAAAAAAAAATTACTTAATGTCTTTTTTATCAATAATGCCCTTAAAACTCACGTAAGATGACTACTAGGCAATATTATAGCCAAATAAAAATCATAACATGTTATTTTAAATTTAATTGGTCACCATTTAATTAAACGATACTCGTGCCCTACCGATCTACAAATCACGAACAATGTACACCTCAATTTCTGAATTACCAACGAAAATGAATCCTCCAATTAACTAGCAAAACTCTTGAACTTGGAACTATGTGTGCATTTACCAACATAACCGTTACCATTACTCGCTTCATCAAAAACGCGATTCGCGACTTTAACACTGTTGAATAAAGGTTATCCACCTCCAAACACATGTGTGCAGGCTCTCACATTAATTTTGTCAAGTGCGCATGGGCACGTTTTTTGGACGAGTTTTCTAAAGGTATAAAAAGCAAAAGATTCTTTCGATAGAGCATCAGTTAGTGTTGAGCCATCATTGTAACATCATCCTTGGAGGAATAGGAACATAACAATATGAATTTGGTAATAGCCTTTTCTTAGTTAAATAGGAAGTGAGTGATTAAGTGCAGTCATTGGTACAAGAATTAGGACGGTTACGTCATCTAACGGTTTTAAGAAACAAAACCAGGACTTTTTGGTTTCAAACAGTGATTATTGGTTGAATAAAAAGTGATAAGCAACAATTAAGAAAATTATATTTAGTTAAAACAATCTTTAAATAATTAATTATTTTTTGTAAAAAAAAACACTTTTGAAATCTGTACAAACAACAAACATTTTGATGATTTTTTAAAATAAAAAGCAGAACAAATTACAACAAATAATTTAACTTTGAAGCATTATCGATCTTTGCTCGGTGCATTTCCTATACTTAAAAGTCAATGACACTCCATTCATAATGGAATCATTTAGGTACTTGTTTAAATGCGAACAACTTTTACATCTCAATTCGTAGGTATTAATTATTAAACCCACCAAAGAGTATTTATTATGTTACTAGCGCTCCGCCCGCGACTTTGTCTGCATGTACCCCCTTTTTAACCCTATAGAAAAGGAAATTCAAAAATTTCCTCTCATAGTGCTCCCCTACATCCCCCAAGGAACTTCTTCTTGTGCCCAGTAGTTTCGTCTGTGCGTTGTCTGTCAGTCAGTCACTTAAAACTATAAAGCAAGAGTTTTATTTATACGAGTATAGATTAGCACTTCGACTACATAAATAACCAAACTTTTTTTCTCATAGGTGTTGATAGCCGCTTTGGTGGCGGTATGCAGTGCCGCCAAATTGGATCGCACTTACCTTCCTCCTCTGTCAGCGAAGACAGCCGGTGGCTCCGCAGGGTCACTACAAACTCCTTTCGCCGGCAACTCCTTCAACCAACGGCCTAGTTTCCCCAAAGGCAGTTTCACGAACGACTTCCAAGGAGTAGTAGTTGATGCAGCGGCACCAGGCACCAGAGCTTCTGAAAGTGAAACCGGCCTGGGAGCACCCAGGCAAAGTTATGGTTCAACCAATTCGAAAGTAGGCGCTGCTGCGTTTAGTGGAACCGCTGGATTCAGATTTGGAGATACTCGAGAGGCTGATGAGGAAGAAAACTTAGATTCTGATGTTCAGGCTGCTAATGCGCAAGTGGCTGGTGTTCAAGGTCTCGGAGCTAACAACAAAAATGGTGTTCCTCAACGTTTTGGAGCTAACGGACAGCGTTATGAATCGCAACCTGAAAGGGCCCAAGCAGCTTACGACCGCGTAGCTAACACTGTTCGTTTTGAGAACGAAGTTGGAACTGACGGTTATCATTATGCTTTTGAAACTGATAACGGTATATCTGCTGAGGAGAATGGTGTCGCTACCAATGGTGTGCAGGCTCAAGGAGGGTACTCTTACACTGGTGACGATGGTCAGGTGTACACCGTGACGTATACTGCTGATGAAGGCGGGTACCAGCCCAGGGGAGACCATTTGCCTACCCCTCCACCGATTCCAGTGGAGATTCTGAAGTCTTTGGAGCAGAATGCAAGAGATGAAGCTGCAGGACTTAATGATGATGGTGAGCGTTTTGTTTTCTCTTAATTTAAACTTTTTTATCGAAACTATAAAAATAGATAGTGGTCTGGTTTACTGATTCGAGGTTCACGAGTTCAATTTCATCCGTTACAATTAATGTTCATTAGATAAAAATATGTGATCGTTATTATATGTATGTCTTAGTATCATTAATATCTATAACACTAATAGTGCTTGCAAACAAACTTAATAAGCTAACTTATTTCAGAATAAACCTAACCTATCCCAACAGTAATGTGTAGTTATCAATGTCTATCTTTATGAAAAACTATTGCCTCACCGTCTTTTTACCCGTGTATAATATATGTCATAAAATATAACCTATTTCACTCGGGAATAATGTAGCTAATGATGAAATAATTTTATAATCGGTTCTGCAGTTTTTGAGTTTATCCATAACAAAAAAAAAATACAAAAGCAAATCACTTCTCTTTATAATATTAATATAGATAAACGCTATTGTGTTTACATAACCGTTAGCTAAATTTCTTGGTGTAAAATCTTCGATCAACAATAACACCTGTGTAAAGTATAAAATTATAATGAATGCACTAAATTGGATATGAATCTGCTAAATATATCATTATCAAAATGATATTATAATGCATTACTTCATTCAAAATGATAAAGTCATTGAACATTAATCTTCCTATTATAGACTTCAATAAGCAATATTTATAAGCTTGTTAAAAAGCTATTTACAACTTGTAAAACATTATCTATTTATGATGTATAGACATTTAATATCTTGACAGCTGAGTGAAGTATATATCTTTATACATAAAATGTTTTTAAAAGTTATTCTAAAAGTTAATATTCCGCGTTGATTATCCGAAAAAAGCCACAGTATTGAAACCTATTTTTTTTATTTTACATACATACGATTTTTATATTGTTAGTATTGCAAAAAATTACTAATGTTAAATTTTAACCAAAATTAAAAGTTCAAACTTCAATGGCCGTTTTCACCAAAACTTATGAATGTATTTGCTTAACTACTACCCGAACAAGTTAACTCGGCACCGGCTCGAAAACGTCGCTTACACTCAGGTGCCAAATTAACTAGTTCGGGTAGTTTATATTAATCAAATAAGATAAATATCGAAGAAGACGTGGGTATATTTTAATAAAGCACAAGCGTTAGAAGATACATATTCAAAGATAAAAGCACTAACATAAACCTCGAAAGTATAATTTCCTCTTTTTAAATTCAGTATTTCAAAGATAGACTGCACATAATCCAATACTATTACAATCTAACGCTAAGTAATTAACAAATAAGAATCACATCACAAATACCGTTACAACTTATTACAGAAAGCTCAGACTGACTTGAGCAATATTTAATGAGCACTTAATTATACTTATCTAATACCATGCATACCCATCTTGGTATCTGACAGCTGAACAAAAAATACAACCCGGTTCTATAACTTGTCGATTGTGACACTTTGTAGCTGATGTCGACATTTCATTGAGCTTTATAAATCTCTCGATACAATATTTTGTCTTCTACAATGGAGACACAAAAAAGATTCGAGATCGAACAGGTCTCTATTATGTTTTTTGTTGGAGATAATAAAGATATCTAAAATGTACGTAGTGGTGTCTGAAAAGGTTCGACTCTTTCTTAGGTGCTTGTTTGACAATAAAAAAAACCTTATATAGAAGTGGTTTTGAATAATTAATCAGAAAATTCTGCTTTAAATATTTGCAAACTTTACTTTAAAAGACACATCCACATTATCATTTTAAAACTTACTTCTTCTTTTTAGGTAACTTAATTAACTAAGGTTTTCTTAAAAACATTTAGAGATGTATACTTTTTATAGAAGGCATTTTAAATTTATATAATAATTGAAGTATGATTATCATATCTATGTACCACGTCTCCAAAAAATATGTATTCCACCGCGACTGTTTAAAAGTAAACCACTCATCAAATCCGTAACAGATTAGCTTAAAGCCTATTGTGAGTGTGTGATAAATGTATTCCCAACTGATACATTTACTAAGGCGGTGACAAATGACCAACAACTTTCATTTTTTACTTGCAGGCTCATACGACGCGCAGAGGTACAATGCCGGAGCCGATTACGCGGAAAGTGACATCACTAATGAAGAACAAAACAACAGACGAGCACCTAGTTTTGGCAGACGACCAGAATCTGACGCAACAGCCAGTGGTTCTTTCATTAGTCAGAACAATCAAGCATTTGTGAGACCCAATGAACTACCTAATGAAGAAGATCAACCATCAAAGCCTGATTCTTCTAACAACGGATTCGGCACTACAAGTGATGATAACAGATTTGGCCAAGCTCCGCAATCCAACCGCTTCCCATCAAACCGATTTGGATCTAGAGACGAATACCGCCCATCTGGTCAAAGTTCCAAACAGAATGGAAGACGTCAGAGACCTAATGCGGTGCCTGCAAATAACATCCAGCAGTCGAATAAAAATGAGGATACTGACTCGCAATACCAAGCACCCCAGGAAAGCCAGAAATCTAAACCTTCTTTGCCGTCCAGAGGATCAAATCGCAATACGTTTGAAGCTCAAGGCTCTGTTAGTAATGGAAAACCGTTAAGAAATAACGGACGCACCCAACCCTCACGTACCTCTCCTGCTAGCTCTGGACAGTTAGGCAACAGGTTTGCTTTAAGCAATGAATATTTACCTCCAGTCAGAGGTCAACCTGGAAGACCTCAGAGACCCTCTTACTCTTCTGCTGATGCCCAACCTGAGCCAACATTCAATCAGGAGGCTGAAGCCCAAGCACCTGACCAGGAACAACCATCATCGAATTTCGCTCAAGACTTTTCATCACAATCCAATGCTAATGTACAAGCTCCTCAACCTATCAAACAGAACTTCCAGCAAAAGCCTCAAAGAATTCAAAACCAATTCCAGCAAAACGCAAACCGTTTCCCTGCTCAGAATGAAGAAGTTTCGAATGATAAGTCATCTTCCGTTTCATCTTTTGAATCTCAGCGCCCTACATCTCTACCTAGCACTGAGTTAACTACACCTTTAGAATCAAACGAGGAATCCAAAGAGGACTCAAAGGAATCTACTGAAAGCGACTTTCCGGCAACTCCAAATACATTCAATACTCAAAACTTCAATGCTCGTCCTTCATCTCAAAACGGTGGGCAACCAATCAGGAAACAACCAGCCCGCCCTCTGGCTAACACTCAACCTCAGTCGTTAAATACCGATTTCCCTTCTAGAGGTCAAAATCAATACTCATTCCAGTCTAGCAACCAAAAGCAACCAAACCAGCCTTCTCAAAGTGACTTTGCCCAAAACCAGCCTGAAGATGTTCAGTTCTCACCTAGTACTGTCAGACCCACATATAACCAGCAGTCACAGGGAGCAGATGACTCTTATTATTACAGACAACCGGCAAAGCCTTTCAATACCCCGACAAACTCCAGATTTCCAAGCCCGACATCTGGTCAGTTTAATGGACTAACTCAGCAATCCCAGGCTCAATATTCAGAAAACACCCAACAAAATTTCCCTGTTAACTCTTTCCAGTCTCAAAGAGGACAGCCAAACCGTGGTTCAACTCGCTATCCCGACCCACCAACATTAGCACCCGTTGCTCCCACTGCCTCCATAAATGGACAATTTCCAGGAAGCACAACCTCTGCTCAATACAATGGAATAACTCAGGCATCTGCCAGCGCTTTCCAACCACAGAACGGACAGTCTTCGACAAAATACCCTAGCCCTCCAACACTCGCACCCGTTAGCCCCACCACATCTCTCGGTGGATTCTCATCGCAATACAATGGTATTACTCAGGCTGCCGCCTCATCATTCACTTCTGGCGCCCCGACTTCTCCCACTTTCAGCTCCAGGCCTACTTTCCAGACCCAATACCAACAAAACCAATTCCAATCTACACCTGCTCAAACTTTTGGCCAACGTCAACCCCAGAACAATCAAAACGCAGATCAGGAAGACAACTCCCAATCAACTCCATCTCAGCAATACAATGGTGAAATCTATGAGTATACCAAGCCAGCGGAAATGTTCCCGGCACCCTCTAAGCCTGCAACTGCCGCAAGCCCACAGCGTGGTCAACCTCAGCCCCAGTTCAGCCAGATCCAAGACAACCGCAATGCACAAGATTATGACGCCCAGCCTACCCGCCCTAGTTTCGGTGCCAGACCACAACTTGGTTCTCAACGACCTCAGCTTACTTCAAACGGTGCAGTAAACGCTCAAGATCAACCCGCTGAGGATTCCAACGCGCAATACGACTTTCAATCTCAACCTAACGGCCGGCCTCAAAGACCTCAAACTCTTCCAAGACCACAGTTTGGCCAAAGCAATGGAAGACCGAATAACTGCTGCCAATCTTTAGACGCCCAAATTTCGAAACTCGAGGCTCAGAGACCTGGTCAAGGTAACCGAGGGTCTTCGAGACCTCAGTTTGCTCAGGCGGAATCTCAGTTCTCTGGACCTGTTTCCCAAGGTTCCAGTCAGGCCTTCGCCGGTAGAGGTGAGGTCTTCGGTGGACCCAGGAAACCCCCAAGCTTCGACCAGGAAACTGGCTACCATTACTGACAATAGTGCCATAGTATTAAGACTAAATAAATGTGATTTATATTTACGATAAGACAAAAAGTGATATAAAAATTGTCGTTAATATAATGGGATGGATTTAATTTATACGTTTGTATATTTAATAGGGTTAATGCAGAATGTATAATATGTATTGATTTAATATTTAAATGCAAGGGAACATGCAAGTTTGTACAGACAGACTACTGTAAAGTGTTTCAATAAATTATTTTGTAAATATTAGTTTTGTGAAGTTTTATTAAACTATAAATAATTTAGTCGAATACTAGGAAATCTACAACCATATCTTTAAACTCATAATTTAGACACTTTTTACAAGCTTTTTATTAACTTAATTGCCATGTTAGTTAGTTAGTAGGTATGTTTGATATTTAGTGGGGGACAAATCTTGGAAGCTTCATTTGATCCACTTCTCAGTGTCCAATGGAGCTAAAATTTTGTATACATATTTGGTTCAGATGACAATACAAAATTAATGTACAGTCAGCAAAAAAGCTTGCCTTATAAATGAAATTTTTACAAAAAAAAAATTTTTTAACCACAATAAGTTAGATATTTTTTTTGTTGTAATAATTCATCAGACAAAGTAGTGTAGTCCATAGATTGTTAGTAAAAATCTTAATATCCTATGTTAGTACTTAATTTACTTCACATCTGGTATTAGTAATATCACCCAATGCCCTAGAATGGGACTGTAAATTTTTCCCGCAATGACGGATATGATATTTGTTAGCGAGTTGATTGTAAGCGCTATACGTAGTCTCTAATCGACCCGTCTCACAACGAGCTTCGATGGGACTCCAACCCATGACCTTTCGCTATCTGGGCGACTGCTCTAACCACTGAGCTACGGAGTCGCTCATACGCGCTGTATAGCCAGCGCAGCGTTAGTTTAATTAATGTGAAGATATTACACCCTCACACACGAGAGAAATACCTTTCCAGATATTTGACAATCGCGAAAGATGAAGTTATTGCTATTGCAAGTTATTTAAAGTTTTACTTTTTTGCATCCACAATGCAATTTTTATTACTGAAAAATGGCTACGGCTCCCTAGCTCAGTGGTTAGAGCAGTCGCCTGGATAGCGAAAGGTCGTGGGTTCGAGTCCCATCGGGGCTGGCTGTGAGACTGGTCGATTTTTTCTAAATACTTAATTTTCAATTTTTCAATAATAAAAATTGCATTGTGAATGCAAGAAAGTAAAATTTAAATAACTTGTTTCAAACAGTTTTTCAACGCAGTTTTTTAAATAAGGTAATTGGCAATAGTTAAATTAATGTTGTCTAATCAGTGATCACATCTCAAAAGTTTCGTTTAATTAAGAGTTTCACATGTCTAAGAAATCCCTAAATATCTTTGTATGATAATTCCAACTTCCTACAATTTCCCCATACAACACGGAAATTTCATAGTGATTAAGTCCCATAAAATCCCTACTTGAGTGAAATGAGATGCAGATTACAAAAATGAAAAGAAAATTTTAAGATTACAAAAAATTACACTATTAAATATACTATTACTACTATTGCAAAAATTATTTTTATAAAAAAATAAAACCGCCTTCAAAAAAACCACATCAAAAAAGTAAGAAATAATTCCTCACCAAATAAATAACGTAAGTACTTTGAAGTCGGGCGTGAAACATGTACAATTTTTTTGTTGTTTTTGTTAAAACCCGCCCGACTTCAAAGTACTTACGTTATTTATTTGGTGAGGAATTATTTCTTACTTTTTTGATGTGGTTTTTTTGAAGGCGGTTTTATTTTTTTATAAAAATAATTTTTATTTCACTCTTTTTAGTGCATCGTGCAGGCAATTTACGTGTTTTCTGGTAAATAGGTATGTGATCAAACTCATAACCTCTTTTTCGAAGTCGGTTAAAATACCTTGAGGTATCCCCTTTTTAACAAAACAAGAATCATCTAAATCGGTTTATAAACAAAGGAGTTATGCCTACAGATACGTATTAAATTCACATAAAGTGGTAACGAAAACGACAGTATTTTCAAGATTTCCCGAAAATTACTGAAGCGATTTCAAAATTTCAAAAAATGGGACCAACTTGGAAACCAACCTGATGTAATAACGTTTGAACCATTTCAATCGGTTCAGCCGTCTTCGAGTAATCGGTGGACATACATAAAAAAAATAAAAAAAAAAAAAAAAACATACATACAGACGAATAGAGAACCTCCTCCTTTTTGATTTAGAAGTCGGTTAAAAAAGAGTTAAAACAAAACAAAAGACAATCGAAATTACACTACATAAAAAAAGAAGCATTAGAAATACAAACTTCTTGGTAAGTATTATTTGATATTCTTAACTCTTAAGGTCTGTAAAGACCTATTATTATTAGAGAGCTTGCAGTAAGGCCCTTGTGCTCTATCCTATCATGAACATTACTTCAATAATTGCGATGAAAGTACGGCGTAGGCCCTTAAGACTCTAGATGATACAAAATTAGTTCGTAAAATTTTACACATATTGCATATTTTTTTATATTTTCATGGTCATTAATTAAATGAATAAATAAGTAAATGCTGATTCATCAGCAAGAATCCAAGAATATTCCCAACGGCAAGTTGATCATTTTTGACGTGCCGTGAGGCCCGTGAGTGAGCGCGTTAAAATGCCTTCCAATTTTGGGCTACCGGTTTTTGGATCACCAGTTGGCGGCAGAGGTCCTGTTAAAGTTTGTTTACTACGGCTCCTACGGCTCTACGGGTGTTAAAGAAAACAAATCTTAGATAATAACAATTTATTAATAATATCCAGCATGCCGCAATGTTGTGCAGTGCCGTTTTGTTCTGAAAAATCTCTTTTTTCTTAGCTCCGCTTTTAAAGAACTGACGCTCATTGACCCGTAATTCATATTAGCCTTCTTGAATCTCGTATTGCAAAATAATTACAGTTTATTTATTTTAGAAATAAACGCGCGTTGCTCACACACAAAGTATGACATTTGACGTTTCGAAAACCCCACGCGATACCAGCGCCTCTAGCGGCGAATTCATACGCGTTAGCCCTCATTTCTTTGAGAATGGTTCCTTAGCCTCATTACTTTCTGTATTCGTACGTATTTCTCGCACGGACGCTCGACAATAACTTGATGTGTACAGTCACGAGCAAAACATAAACAACATAGAACGTTGTCACATTGAAGCATTGTCACGAACATTTTGGTGTGCCACAAATTCATTCAATATTGTAATATGACATAAAGTCCTATGTTTATGATTACATATTATTGCTCGTGACTGTACATGTTTCCGTGGGTTTATAGGAATAAACAGTTGATTGTACAACAAATGCATAAAACGTACCTACCATCTTACCCGATACGTATAAATATCCACCCGAGCAGTAGTCGAGGGTAATGTGCATGAAGGACTATGTGAGCGCGCGCACTGCATTCAACTAAACTATCGCCCAACTATCGGTAGACTGCGCATTGAGTATCGAACTATCGAAAATGACTGGCCAATAGTCGTAAAACTATCGGACAACTATCACACAACTATCGGACAACTATCGCACAACTATCGGCCTGTGCATGAAGGACTATGAGAGCGCGCGCCCGGATTCAACTAAACTATCGACCAACTATCGGTCGACTAAAAATCACAAGTGCGCGCATACTCTCAAATCCCAACTATTGGCCGACAGTTTATTATACCCAACATAAAGACGAACTTTACGAGCATGAGAAATGAAAACATTATTAGAGCCTTTATCACTCAGGAACAAAGAAGCTTTCTAATGTTGAAAGATTTTTTTTAAATCAATCTAGTAGTATTTGAGTTTATTCATTACAAACATATAAACAAACAAACAAAAAATCAAATCTGTTCTCTTTATGATACTAGTTGTACCTATAAAAAATTTCAATGGATTAACAGCTTTAGGCAAATATTTACTCACATTCTCTTTTTCATGCCTCCTGGGTCGAGTCGAGTGCTCCTTTTTGTTCTACTGCCTTTTTTTACACCTGATGTTAAGTGGTGATAAGGCTGAAGGTGGAAGCGCACTACTCCCGGCATCCTCACTGAGGAACTAGCTATCTTATCTTTAACTGCCGGAACACAATAATGCTGAAAACATCATTGTTATGGCGTCAGACTTAGATAAGATGGTGGTAGCTAGCCAGGCGGACTAAGAACAAGTCCTACCACCAACCAAACCAAATACAATATGTATTCCCGCTGGGAATCGAACCCGCGACCTCTGGGTCTGAAGTCGGTGGTGTGAACCACTAGACCACAGAGGCGGTTTTTGCACGCCTCGGAGAGGTATTACCTCTGCCACCGGGTAAAAAAAAAACTACTAGTGGCTCTACTCTCAACATGTCAGTGACAATCATTATTCTGGACTTAAACTGTCTCTATTATATTCATAATGCACTTATACAATAATATAAGTATGTAAAGAAATATGAAGAATAATAAATATATAAACATATTTAATACTTTTATAATATATTTGTTAAGTAAACAAAATCTAAACAATGATGGAGTTCGTTAAAATAGTAAAAAGGAGTTAAGGTGCGACTCAGTCTGTCTGTCTGACTGTCACTGCTGGATATCTCGAGAACTACTTATAATGCTGAACTTGTAATTTGGAATAGTTATAGATGACGTTTGCCCAACTATTTTGCAAATAAAATAGAAATAAATATACCTATATATTTGCAACAGCTACTGAAAGGGGGTCTTAAAACTCTTTCTGGGGCTAAGGGCATCATCATCATCATGTCAGCCGAACGACGCCTACTGCTGGACATAGGCATATGGGGTATCATATGAAAGAGCACTGCTTGCACATTCTCAATCATTTTTTCTTTTTTTCAGGCCGCATAGTTTTTGACTTTTGATGAAAAATATAAAAAAACCGTTCCCTTCCCGTTTTCTCCGAAGTTTGCATAGAGAAATATCTGAAATTGTTTTATGTGATAGAAGTATTACCTTCAGGAAAAAAATGTCTATACCTAATTAATAGTAAACTTTTCAAAAACCATCAACAAAATTACATTACTTCAACTATCGGTCAAGGGATGGTTCTGACCTAAAACTGCAATATACTACATCGCAAATTCTCTGACGAACATAGCCTCGCCGATTTCCACGTTTTGTTCACAACCAAAATGTCCTCCTTCCTACCTACTATATTTATATTGGTACGGAACCCTCAGCGCGCGAGATCGACTAACTCTTGACCGGTTCTTTTATTGTGCTGTGTCAATTTATGTCTTTTATTTCATTTTAGTAAGGTCGAACACTATAGATAAATATTAAGCGATTTATTACCCACATTTAATGACCGATAGCTCAATTCATAGCTCTGTTGCAAGTAATTTGAAGAATAATCAATAAAATGAACAACAGCTAGTGTTTAGATAACACAGACAAAGGTAATGAATGATATTTTTAACCGACTTCTAAATCAAAAAGGAGGAGGTTCTCTATTCGTCTGTATGTATGTTTTTTTTTTTTGTGTATGTCCACCGATTACTCGAAGACGGCTGAACCGATTGAAATGGTTCAAACGTTATTACATCAGGTTGGTTTCCAAGTTGGTCCCATTTTTTGAAATTTTGAAATTGGTTTAGTAGTTTTCAGGACACGACATTATCCGCGGCCGCCTGGACTGTCCGGAACTGGTTGAGAGCATTTCAATAAATGCATGTCCGCGGCGCACGAGGAGTACTCGCCTGCTGCATGTACCGTACCACCACACTAATTACGGACAGAATTCCGTGTTTACTAGACTTCCTAACTTATATAATTTAAAATTTAACGACATTGATATTTTTATTGGCTCTAAGAAACTTTTTCAAAATAATATCAGACGACATTTTTTTGACCCTGATAGTAATAGTGATAGTTAGCTAATACAACACGGTAAACAACGTATACGCTAGGTAATTTTATGATATATTTATATATTTAGACAATCATTATAAGTTAAAGTATGTATGTACCTATATATTTATTATTATTTTATCAATACCACTTCTTTTTATAGGGTAATATATAAATAAGTAATAATATAAAAAAACTAGTATTGACATAATCCTTAATCCTTCTCTTGGGCACTATTTCTCTAAAAAGTAATAGGATTAGTTAATAAGTTACAATTTTTTTTCTCTCTCTTTACATTTACATGAATTGATAGTAAGTACTATGTTTGCTCTTCGACACACTTTTAGTGTTCGCTCTCGTACATAAAAATGTAATATGTTGGATAGTCGTAATTGGCCTACAGAATCTTTTATTCAATATGTAATTGCAAATTATTTTGAGCTGTGTACTACCCCTATTATAAATAAAATAAAAAATAAAATAAAAAATAAAACAGGGTCCAAAACAATGAGGAAATCTTGAAAATACTGTTGTTTTCGTTACCACTTTATGTGAATTTAATACGTATCTTTAGGCATAACTCCTTTGTTTATAAACCGATTTAGATGATTCTTGTTTTGTTAAAAAGGGGATACCTCAAGGTATTTTAACCGACTTCGAAAAAGGAGGTTTTGAGTTTGATCACATACCTATTTACTAGAAAACACGTAAATTGCCTGCACGATGCACTAAAAAGAGTGAAATAAAAATTATTTTTATAAAAAAATAAAACCGCCTTCTAAAAAACCACATTAAAAAAGTAAGAAATAATTCCTCACCAAATAAATAACGTAAGTACTTTGAAGTCGGGCGGGTTTTAACAAAAACAACAAAAAATTGTACATGTTTCACGCCCGACTTCAAAGTACTTACGTTATTTATTGGTGAGGAATTATTTCTTACTTTTTTAATGTGGTTTTTTAGAAGGCGGTTTTATTTAAAGTCGTCGTTCTTATTATTATTAACTATTAACAATGAAAAGGAATTGTTAAGCAGCAATCACTTCTATGCAATTTTAGGTCATTAAAATAAAAATAAAAAACTAAGGACATTATTAAGTTCGACGACCGATTTGGCGCATGGGTAAACTACCTGCCTTCTGCCCCAGAGGTCTCGGGTTCGATTCCCGAACAAGACAAATATTTGTGTGCATGAACATGACATGTCTATTTGTCTTGGTCTGGGTGTTTTCTATGTATATTAAGTAGGTATGTATTTACAAACAAAAAGTATTTAAGTATAGATTTATCCATTATCAAGTTCACGTAGACACAGTTTCTTAAGAAATTAACTACGGGTGATTGTAAGAGAGTATTTATTATTTATTATTATTCCCTTTATTACATTTTAAATACTTACAAAATTATATTTCTAAACATTAAATTTTTACAATGTATAACACTAAAAAATATAACATTTAAAAATACAAAAATGCAGTTCCCCAACGGTAGCAAGATCAGGGTCCCGGCTACCAATGGTTAAGGATCCAGAGACAGGAACCTTCTCACTATACGGGCCGTGTCCAGAAGTACTGCCTTCTGCATCTGACTCCCGATCCATCCACCTAACGCAAGCCTCTTAAGGTGTTTATCGAGGCTCTTGGCTATCAGACCATGGGCAGATATGACTATCGGAACAATAATTGCTGAATCAATGTCCCACGTGTCAACAATCTCGTGAGCTAAATCAAGATATTTGTTTTCTTTATCTTTTTCAGCTTTCACAAGGTTGTCGTCATGGGGAACAGTGACATCAACAATTATTGCGCGCGTTCGTGTCGATCTATCAATACAATATCAGGCTTATTAGCTACAATAGTCCTGTCTGTAATGATAGATCGATCCCAATACAATGTGGCATGGCTATTTTCAAGGACCTGTTCTGGTGCATACCTGTAGTACGGCACCTCAGATGCCACAAGACTATGTTTCAGAGCAAGTTGTTGGTGTATTATCCTGGCCACTTGGTTATGTCTATGCAAATACTCGCCGTTTGCGAGACGAGAACAACCGGAAATTATATGCCTAAGGGATTCACCCGGACGATGGCACGCTCGGCAAAAATCCACTGTGCCATCTCTTAGGATATACTTTCGGTAGTTATTCGTCATCACAACCTCATCCATAATTGCACAGACAAAACCTTCGGTTTCACCAAAAAGATCACCGAAACGGAGCCAGGATACTGAGGCTAATAAATCTACGTCGGGCCCATGGAGAGCCCGGTAGAATCTGCCATGTAACTCCTTGCTTTGCCACACAGTGCTGCGGTCGGACGTACTTTGTACTACAGGTTTGCGCCAGTTTTCTTTTCGACTATTCCCGCTAAGGGCATGTAGTTTACATCGTTTCTGACTGATTTGACCATGAACCACCCTATCCTAAATCTAACCGTTCTCGAGATATTTAATTTTAAAAAAATACCCAATTTTCGGCTAATATGTTAGATATTTTAAAGTGAGTAAGTCTTGTTATTACTATTATTTGATTTTCAAATGTAAATTAAGATGCTTTATGATCTCAATTTCCAATGTTGTACGTTAAATGAATAAATAAATCATTGTAGACGATTAAAACAAGAAAACTAATACAAATTTAGAAAGTTTATTTTTCTTAGGAGGATATTAAAAAAAAATGGCGCCTGTTTTGCAGATGTGCCTTAAAATATCTACGTTTCATTAGCTATCTAACTAGGTATAATAATCTAGGGTTTTCATAAAAAATCGTAGAAAAAGCTTAGTTGCGAGCCCCAAGCTATCAGCTGTCTGTCTATCTTCTAACAGTCCCTCGCTAAATTGTTCTTTAAAGTTAATGCGATGCGTGAGAGCAAAACACCTTACGATTTATGCAGATGAGTGAGAAAAATAATGTGCAGAAACCGGTATAGGAATTTTGGAAAAATTTTATTATAAAAAAATGGAAAATAAAGTATTTAAAAAAATCGACCCGTCTCCCGTCTCGTAGACGGGTCGATTTTTTAATAAAAATACTTCATTTTTCATTTTTCAAGTATTTTTGTCGCAAAAATGTAACACAGAGATAAAATTACTTACTTTGGTTTTTATTAAAATGTATTAGTACTTCAACGCCCCAGAAATGAGACACAATAGAATTTCCATTGTTCTCAAGGTAGATTAAACGGTAGAGTACTAAAGTAAATATACTACATTAGTACCTATAGTATTAGTTTAGTACTCTACTGGGAAGACTTTACAGCTCTACCTCAGATCATATAATACATAGTACAGTATTATATTATGATCTGAGCGCTCTACTCTACCGTTTAGTGTAGGTACGTACAGCAACCCAGCACGGCTATGTATGACTATGATTTTTTAAATATATGCACGTTTTAATCAGTAAAAGTTCTCTTTAAATCTAAGATTTTCTTAAAATGAACTTTGTTTAATTTGTTTTTTAATACGCATAGGTACATTCTTCCGATTTTAATTTCAATGTTGTGACATTTACTTATTTCAATATTCAGGCAATAAATTAATGTTCAATTGAACATAACTCCTATTTTGAAGTCGGTTCAAAACTATGTTAGTGGTCTTTTCGACCACACGCACTGTTAAGGTCAAGTCAAACATTGACATACCATTTTATTTCTGATCTTGCAATAAAAACCGTTAACAGTTAGCAGTTAAATATAGTAGTTATAGTTCATGGGTTTACCTTTTTATTGCATACTTGGCATTGCATTCTTTCGCTACGATTTTAACTTTTATGTTCAATACCGTTTTTGTATAGGTTTTCGTGATGACAATAAGTACTTAGAATAAAAAAAAACATTGTTAAGGGTGTCCTTCGGTAACATAATTCTTTAATGGTTATTGTTATGCCATCAATAAAAATAATGAAATAAAATCATAAATTGTTACTCTAAAATAAATTCAAAGCAATAAGTTAATTGGTTAGACGGGACATGAACCACCTAATTATCCGTCGAAACAAAGACAAGTTCAGATTTTAAATTATTTGTATGTGTCGCAGGGAAATGAGGAAATCAGGGATTTCACGAAATCCCGAAAGATGTGGAATATTCTTATTTATTACGTCTTCTTCCTAAAAAAGTTCAGTGATATGTCATTTCACTAAACTAAATCTAGTGAAATGTCAGAAAAGTGGGGAGGCCTATGCCCAGCAGTGGGCGTCGTCCGGCTGACATGATGATGATGATGAAACAATCCATAAGTTGTTACACAAAAAAAAATTACCACGAAATTTAAGGCGATCGCTTCGCTGCGCTTCGCGATCGCCTTAAATTTCTAACCTATCACGTGTTCTACAGGACTTCCGATACAAACTCGCTCATACCTGGCACCTGCAGCCGTGAGCTTACTGTTATTACTTCTGGCATTCTTCATTTCACTACATTTAGTTTAGTGAAATGACATATCACTGAACTTGTTTAGGAAGAAGACGTAATAAGTAAGACTATTCGACATCTTACGGGATTTCGTGATATCCCTAGGGGTTTCCTCATATCCCTGCGACATATGTATTCACAATGCAATAGGGGATCGGACTGTTATTAATATGTAAATATTTAATAATAACGTTCAAAAATATAACATTTAAAAATAACAAAAGTGAAAAAATATTCAAAATGTTGATTAATAAGCAAGAAATGAGCTGCTGTAATTGTATCTTTAGCTACCTCTTTCTAAAACGAAATTTTGTATGGCGGGAGTATGGCGCTAAGCACATCACGTCAGATGTGTCTAGCGCTGTCTTTGTCTATTAAGGAAGTTTGATGAGCTATATCTCCGAAAATATAGAAAATATTTGAAAACCTGTGTCGTTGAAAAATGGAAAATGAAGTATTTAGAAAAAATCGACCCGTCTCACAACTACTTGTGTCGTGTTTCTGATAATAATGAAAACTTTTTAAACAAATAAAAAAAATCAGTCCGATCACCTATTCTGTAAGTATAGGAAAAATGTGATAGTACCTACTGCAGCTGGCCTACAGCGTATCAAGTGATAGCAAAATTCGACGAGTCGTGTAAGCCTTTCGGTAGCTTAGCTTAGTTAGTCAGAGCATCGGGCCGGATTCCCGGAGGCGCGGGTCCGAATCCCGCCCGAAAGCTACTTATGGAGCTCGTGGTTTTTTACTATCACATTTTTCCTATAAAAGACAAAATTCATTAGATTTATATAAAAATATTTTTAAAATTCGGTTTCCAAAATGCTGCTATCTCTAGAGAGGTCTCAGCTTCGATTCCCCGGTTGGGTAAATATTGAAATAAAACTTTACAATATTACCTCGGGTCTAGGTGTATGTGGTACACACAGACAGAACGTAGAAAATACACGTCGTTGTTTCCATTTTCCATGATACCTACTAGTGCTCAAGCTACTATAATAATTTAGTATTGGAACAATAGAATGTATGGTATGGTAAATGTATGATGGTGATGGTGGCCAATATTTATTTATTTAATTTAAATAAATTATCAATGGCTAAAAAAGGCTAGCTACCACTACCTTGTGTAAGTATCACGCCATAACGTGGTTCCAGTTCCCGTGGAAATATATGAGTAAAAGGTATCCTATGGTTTAATCCAGGCTATCTACTACCTGTGTGTCAAATTTCAACCAAATCGCGTGAAAGAGTAACAAACATCAAACGTTCGCATTTATAATATTAGTAGGATTTATGCGTTATCTAGTTTCCATAACACAGTTTATCTCATCAGCTAGATAATTGTTGTGATTGTTAAAAATTTCAAAAAGTAACGCCACGTATTTTAGATCTAGATTTTACATTAAGCTCAATTGGATCCGTGTGACCTAAATATGAGTCGCAACGTGCCTTACACAAATTAGAGTGTGCCATACTCAAATTAGAGTGACCTTCAATTTGCGTGTTCTTCATGTTGCAAAATCTGTTTTAGAGAAAATATTAACAAAATTAGTTTATTTATTTTTTGTTGATTGTTGATAATTTGTGCGTAACCGATGTCAATTTTGCTGCGGTTTTTATAAAAGGCGTTATGTTTTAAACCTTGCGATGTCTTGATCACGTCATGAATGCTGTAGAACACATTTTGTTGTAGACTCTGTATGCCGTATTTCATCAAAGTTGGTTCGGTCGTTTACGCGTGAAAGGTAACAGACAGACAAAAAGGTGAAGTTAGTTTCGCATCTACCTATAATAATTACCTATTGTAGGTAACAAAGCGTCGCTTGTAAAGCTATGTTATACCAATATCTATACTCATTCTTAAAGCGAAGATTTCTGCTCATCTGGAGAAATGTTTGGTCCCTCCGTTTGATTCTGGCTGCTTACAAAAGTATCGAAATATATCCCAGATTATCCTACTTATCCTACTATCTATCCTACTAATATTATAAATGTGAAAGTTTAGATGTTTGGATGTTTGTTACTCAATCACGCCAAAACAGCTCAACGGATTTGGCTGAAATTTGGGACACAGATACTTTGTAGCCTGGAGAGGAACATAGGCTATTTTTTATCCCGGAAAAACATCACAATCCCGCGGGATAACGTCGTGTAGTCCACGCGGGCGAAGCCGCGGGCGGAAAGCTAGTTATCTATATTCTATATTAATATTATAAATGTGAAAGTTTAGATGTTTGGACGTTTGGATGTTTGTTACTCAATCACGCCAAAACGGCAGAACGGATTTGGCTGAAATTTGGGACACTGATACTTTGTAGCCTGGAGAGGAACATAGGCTACTTTTTATCCCGGAAAAAATGTCACATTCCCGCGGGATAACGTCGTGTAGTCCACGCGGGCGAAGCCGCGGGCGGAAAACTAGTAATATTATAAATGTGAAAGTTTGGATGTTTGTTACTTAATCACGGCAAAAAGGCTGAACGGATTTGGCTGAAATTTGGGACACAGATACTTTGTAGCCTGGAGAAGAACATAGGCTACTTGTTATCCCGGAAAAATATCACATTCCCGCGGGATGACGTCGTGTAGTTTTTGCGGGCGAAGCCGCGGGCGGAAAGCTAGTCATATATAAAAATCAAGACTGAGAAATTAATAAAACTTAGTATTGTTGTTCCCTACGTTGAGCACCGGGTCATAATACCGGGTTCCTGTAAATTGGCCGTCTGCTCAAGCTAGCCAGTATGCTTGCTCTTAAGGGCACGTACCTCCAAATTATCGAAATCAACCTATTTTTCATTCAAAAGTAAACAATCAAATATTCTTTAGTATGTGCAGATAAAAATTTAATGTTTAAGTTTGATAAACGATCTTGATTATTTTGTGGCTAGAAACACGATATTCGTATCGTAACTCGACAATGAAAATTTTCAAAAACAAAGAAAATTTTCATTATTTTTATATTTTTTTGGTTTTATACTTAGATTATTAATCTTTAATTCACGAATATTATATAGAAAAATAAGTAATGACATATTGTAGACTATTCTAGGGCTACTTTTTCAAAAAGTGAATTTATGCTCAAAATAACAAAAAAAACAATGAAAAAATGAAAAAGTGAGGTTATTTTCATTACTCTTCACACGTAAGAAAAAAGACAAAGACAGAGTCTTTGGAAGATCCTGCCCTTAAAAGACGCTTTAAACACTACCTAGTCATACACCTTTTAGTAAGTGAGGTTAAAAAGAAAATATATTTATTATATATAACCCACTAGCTTTCCGCCCGCGGCTTCGCCCGCGTGGACTACACGACGTTATCCCGCGGGAATGTGATATTTTTCCGGGATAAAAAGTAGCCTATGTTCCTCTCCAGGCTACAAAGTATCTATGTTCCAAATTTCAGCCAAATCCGTTCAGCCGTTTTCGCGTGATTGAGTAACAAACATCCAAACATCCAAACATCCAAACATCCAAACATCTAAACTTTCACATTTATAATATTAGTAGGATTGTATAATTTCTGATGTTCAAAAGTTGCGCCGCGGTGAATTTTATTTGATATTTATTTTATTTTTATTTATTTTATTGGATAAGGGAAACATACAGCACTATATAATACATTATTATTGAGAAGCATTATGATTGTTCAAAGGCCAACACAGTTTCCACAAAGATAAATTAATGCAAATCATAAGTTGAGTATACACTAGACAATTTTAACGAATTATATAGGTACCAAAAACTTTTTACAATCAAACCATTAGACACTTATTAAAATTATTAAAACATAGTTAAATGATATAAACAATGACACGGTGATCAGCTGTTACATATACTCTTTTTAAACTTAAACAAACTAAGGGAAAAAATATCAATTTGCTGATAGCTCTTATCATAAGAACTACAAGCTCTAACCGAGAAGCGGTTTTTGGCATAATTGGTGCGACAAAAAGGCGGAGCAAAGGTTGTCGAGGATCTCAAGCAAAACCTTTTGCATTTATAAAATATCTTACTGGTAAGATAAATCGATTCAACCATATTGTTTATAATTTTAAAAAGAAAAAATTTAAAAGAAAATATTGTAATCTAATACACAATTTTAATCAATCTTTACATGGAATTTTTAGGGCCCATAGTCTAGTATTTTTAGACGATATCATTACATTCCCTCGTAGTCACTGCTAGAAGTAGATAGCAAAACTGCTAAGAGTGGCCGTTTTTGACACATTTGCTATATACTTCTACGAATGACTATGAGGGAATGTAGCGATACCTTCTAAAAATACTAGACTATTACCCAATTGCAGGAAGCTCCATTAAAGTTAATGCTTCATTAAATCTATTGCTGTCACTTTTTATTTCTTGACAACGAAAAGTGACAGCAATAGACTTAATGAAGCATTAACTTTAATGGAGCTTCCTGCAAGTGGGTGTATGGGCCCTAAAAACCCATGGAAAGTTTTATAAAAATCCTTTTCTATTAGCAACTTATTAAATAAAAAACCTCTGAGGACGTCACTTTCGGTCAGGGTATGTTTACGTCATTTTTCAATTTGACGATTGTGTATGAAACAAAACAGGGAGAAAAAAACAAACCTTGAAGTTTCTTGCCGGTTCTTCATAAGGTCTTCCGCTGTAGGGTTTGCGAACCGATGGCGTAGCTTCAATGACGCTCACAAGTATTGTAAAATAAGAATCTAAATTGAATAAACGAATTTGACTTGACTTGAATAAGTAAGGTCTGGCGGGCCTTGGATTTTGTACCATTATTGAAATTATGGATTCCACAATATTATAATTATAAAAACGTTTTTGAAAAAAAAATGTAACCGCCGTCAAAACGGATCTTCAAACAAAAATTAACAAACACTAAAAAACGAAAAAAATAATAAGATTTTTTAATTCAAAGGACGATGATACGTGACTTTTTCTAATTTATCTTGGTACTTACTGAACTGTTTGAAGTCGGTCGGTGCCGTCTTATACGTATTGAGGTAATTACGTCCTACACCTCACGCTTGGGACCGGGTGCTTTTTAACCGACTTCAAAAAAAGGAGGAGGTTATCAATTCGACTGTATATTTTTTTTTTTATTTTTTTTTTTTATTTTTTATGTGTGTTACCTCAGAACTTTTTAGTTAATGAACCGATTTGGATAATTCTTTTTTTATTTAAAAGGTGATGCTTCTCGTGTGGTCCCATTCAAAGTTTATCAAGAACTGGCTAGAAGTTCAGGAGTTATCCTGAATAATGTGTATTCAGACTTTATTTGGGTATATGGACGATTTCATAGTTTCATCAAATTGGGGATCATTTTCAAAATATTTTTTTTTCGAAAGTTGGTAAGTACTTCTGACCTGATCTTACTTTCACTAAGTCAGGACCAGGGGATCAAATTCCAGGAAAATTGAGAGAAATTCTCAAATATAGGCAAGTCTTATGCGTTCCAATTATTTTTGAAGTTAGTCAAGTATTTGCATCTGGTAGTCATCATCTCATAGTGATGAGCTGGTGATGGAAGCTACAACTCCTTAACGGTTAGGAGCTGGAGAATATTTCTTTAAGTATTAATCGTACGTATGGGCCAATAGTTATATTCTTTCAGGTTATTAGGGTGAGCTGCTGATGAGAGGTGAAACTCCTCAACAGTTAGGAGTTATATTATGATGTTTTATAAATACCATATGCACGAATGGACCTTCAGTTGTGTTCCTTCAAGTTATCTAAGTAGCTAAAGATGGAAAGCTGAATTCCGTAACGGATAGGATATTTACAACAATTTATCATATTCACCATGTAGTTTCTTAAGCTACTTCACTAAAAATAAAAAAATAAAACGTTTTTGAAAAAAATTGTAACCGCCTTCAAAACGGATTTTCAAACAAAAATTAACAAACACTAAAAAACGAAAAAAATAATAAGATTTTTTAATTTAAAGGACGATTATACGTGACTTTTTCTAATTTATCTTGGTACTTACTGGACTGTTTGAAGTCGGTGCCAAGCCAAAAAGAATAAGAACGAAATATACTGAGTGAAATAACTAACATATAAAAAAAACCCGGTCCCAAGCGTGAGGTGTAGGACGTAATTACCTCAATACGTATAAGATGGCACCGACTTCAAACAGTCCAGTAAGTACCAAGATAAATTAGAAAAAGTCACGTATCATTGTCCTTTAAATTAAAAAATCTTATTATTTTTTTCGTTTTTTAGTGTTTGTTAATTTTTGTTTGAAAATCCGTTTTGAAGGCGGTTACAATTTTTTTCAAAAACGTTTTTAATATATTATGTTAGTTGTTTCACTCAGTATATTTCGTTCTTATTCTTTTTGACTTGGCACCGACTTCAAACAGTTCAGTAAGTACCAAGATAAATTAGAAAAAGTCACGTATCATCGTCCTTTGAATTAAAAAATCTTATTATTTTTTTCGTTTTTTAGTGTTTGTTAATTTTTGTTTGAAGATCCGTTTTGAAGGCGGTTACATTTTTTTTTCAAAAACGTTTTATTTTTCGATTTTTTGTGAAGTAGCTTAAGAAACTATATGGTGATTATGATAAATTGTTGTAAATATCCTATCCGTTACGGAATTCAGCTTTCCATCTTTAGCTACTTAGATAACTTGAAGGAATACAACTGAAGGTCCATTCGTGCATATGGTATTTATAAGACATCATAATATAACTCCTAACTGTTGAGGAGTTTCACCTCTCATCAGCAGCTCACCCTAATAACCTGAAAGAATATAACTATTGGCCCATACGTACGATTAATACTTAAAGAAATATTCTCCAGCTCCTAACCGTTAAGGAGTTGTAGCTTCCATCACCAGCTCATCACAATGAGATGATGACTACCAGATGCAAATACGTGACTAACTTCAAAAATAAATGGAACGCATAAGGCTTGCCTATATTTGAGAATTTCTCTCAATTTTCCTGGGATTTGATCCCCTCGTCCTGACTTGGTGAAAGTAAGATCAGGTCAGAAGATCTTACCAACTTTTGAAAAAAAAAAATATTTTGAAAATGATCTCCAATTTGATGAAACTATGAAATCGTCCATATACAAATTTTTTTTTTTTTTTTATCCACAACGGGGTAGCACTTAGCCTTCATCACACCTGATGTTAAGTGGTGATAAGGCTGAAGATGGAAGCGCACTACTCCCGGAATCCTCAATCACTGAGGAACTGGCTATCTTATCTCTAACTAAAGTCATTATTCATGTTAACTCCTGAACTTCTTGCCAGTTCTTGATGAAATTTGAATGGGACCACACGAGAAGCGTCACCTTTTAAATATAAAAAGAATTATCCAAATCGGTTCATTAACTAAAAAGTTCTGAGGTAACACACATAAAAAATAAAAAAAAAATATACAGTCGAATTGATAACCTCCTCCTTTTTTTGAAGTCGGTTAAAAAGTCGTTCGTCGTCGTATATCGTTCAACTAAATATAAATTAAATTTTCTCAACTGCCAATCTTTTGATTGCATTTTATCTTTCGCAGCTTACATCCAGGTTATAACACGTTTACATTATGCAATTCACTTTAAACTCACTGGAAAATAAGTGGCAGTCTTTCACACACATCACTCAACATCAAATTTTAATTGCGACTACTACAGTAATCAAACGGTCACTTTTATTAAATACAAGCAACTAATTTGTGAAGAAATGTTTATTAAATGTATTTTGAAATACTAACAGCTTCTTTCAAATATTCGGAAACTTGCATGTGCCTATTATTTTGCCAGTTTTGACTCGAATAAAAACAATCGACCACAAATCAACGAATTGCTGGAAATGCAAGTGGCAGATGTGACACAAAACGCAATAATAAGCTTCATAGGTACGACTGTACCCACAGTTAAGAAATTAGCAACTTAAGAGTTTTTGAAACTTATGACCTCAAAATAGGCCAGCGCTATTATCGGTCTATTTAGTTTCGTCCGTAAAAAGATTCTTCTAGGTTTCAATAGGAATCTTTACCAATTTTTGAGTAGGTATTTTCGCGCAAAAACCAAGATTCTTGTCTTTAAATAAATAAATGATTTCTTACAATCACACCAATTATCTAAGACCCATAGCAAATTTCACCAAGCAATTCTGTGTTATGGAAACTTGTTAAATAGGAATATTTTAATACTTTTTGTTTGTAAATACATACATAGAAAACACCCATACCAAGAAACCCATACCAAATAAACATGCCCATGCACACAAAGTTTTGTCTTGTCCGGGAATCGAACCCGGGACCTCTGCGCCAAATTGGTCTATTTCTATATGACATGTATTGATTGAGCCCCTAGCACGGAAAACTGTTTTCGTAATCAAATTATTTTGTATGAAAACTATCGGAACTGTCGTTTACGGAACTAAAATTGAATCCAAAAAAATATGTATGGACACTGGCAACATTTTTACGGATGGTATTGTTTACGATTGCGAGAAGGAGAGTTTTCCGTGCTCGTGGAAATATAAGATAGATAGCCGGAGCACGAAAAATTGTTATTATAATTGTATTATTTCGTATGAAAACCTGAGCAGCGCCTTTTTCTGTCATATGAGGAACTGAAATTATCTACATGTTTGACAGCAGCACTTTGACAGCTTCTGAAGGACTTTAATAGTTTACTATTCGATTACCATAACGATAGTTTTTCATGCTGGTGGTACTTTTATTCATTGTTATTTATTGGCCAAACAGGGCCACGTGTTTAGGTTAAGAAATAGGAGATAATATAATAACTGTAGAAATGACCTTAAAAGTTTCATAGACGGCGGAAACTTTACAAGTTAATATTTTATGAATAAAGTAAAAGTGTATTTTTTTATAGAAAAGTTTCGTTAGGTTACCATTAAGTTTTGATTGAGTTGTTCAATATTATCAATACCCATCAATCCGCATGTGTAGGCCGTGTAAGTGCCGGCCTAGAATTGCACCACCCACTATCGTCCTGTGGCTGTCGAAAAAGTCGAAAAAGTCGACTAAGGGAAACCGCCATCAGGAGAGGGGCAGCAGCGCTTACTGAAACACCAAGCCATACTGCGATCGCCAACCCACCTGCCAAGTGTGGCGATAATGGCAAACCCCAAAAAATTGGCTACACAATCAAAACATCGGCCCCCAAGCCCCGGCGGCCCCGCTATTCCTAGCTACGGTAGCGGCTATGGTTTTTGTACGAGCCAACTCGTACAATCACCGACGCATCATTTCTTTAATGACCTAGTTACTTCATATTAGCAACTTATTTTACACATTTCAGTTCGCATTTAGTCATCAAGCGCACTACGCGTACTCTATAAGCTTAATCAGTTTATACAGTCAAATATACAGTTTTATCAAGTTTATATCAGTTTTCTTATTTTATCAGTAATTGGATATTTGACTGTTGTTGAAATGTAGATGTTTAATTAAGTATGACATTCAGAAATATAACATTATTAAATAACAATTGTGAAAAAGAAATTCAATTTGTATTCTAACAAGCCAATTATGAGTTACTTAAGGGCACGTACTTCCAAATTATCGAAATCAACCTATTTTTTATTCAAAAGTAAACAATCAAATATTCTTTATTTTGATCAGATAAATATATAATGTTGAAGTTTCATAAACGATCTTGGTTATTTTGTGGCTAGAAACACGATATTCGTATCGTTACTCGACAATAAAAAATTTCAAAAACAAAGAAAATTTTCATTATTTTTATATTTTTTTGGTTTTATACTTAGACTAGCTTTCCGCCCGCGGCTTCGCCCGCGTGTTCTACACGACATTATCTTGAGGGAATGTGATATTTTTCCGGAATGAACAGTAGCCTATGTCACTCTCCAGCTGCCAATCTACCCCCGTACCAAAAATCACATTGATCGGTTGCACTGTTTTGACGTGGAAGACGGACAAACAATTAATACCTACTGATTTTCCCGTGGGAATATGATACTTTCCTGTGGTAAAAAGTAGAGAAGCCTATAATAATCCTTCCCAGCAGGGTTCAAACTATTTACTGAAATACCAATTTCTGCCCGCAAATTTACCCGCGCTTAAAGTGATTTTTCCCTCGGTAAAAATTAAGTTTTGTCCTTCCCAGGGGGCCGATTCTCAGGCAATCGAGAAAAGTTCACATTTATAGCTCGAAATTCAAATATAACACAGTTTTTGTATTGTCAGAATTTCACAATCGAAAAAGTTCGATCGAAAACCAGTCGAACGCTACGAGTGGTAAAAACCAATAGATGTTCGTATACGAACTTAGCTGTCAAAATGAATTTGTTGACATGTGGGACAGCTTAGTTTGTTTGAAATGTTCTAGCTTTTCAATAGAAACCACAAACAAAATGTTCGACATACGAATTACCACACTGAAAAAGTTCGAATGCCTGAGAATCGGGCCCCTGGGCCTTAAACTGTCTCTATTCTAAATATAATGCTTCCCATGAACTCAAACTTTCACCTTAAATACCAATTCCATTCCACACCACAGCTTTGCTCGCGCTAAAACTTATTTTCTAAACCAATCTAAATGCAGCCAAAACCTTCGGCTTATCGTGTCTTCCGAAGCACCATATATTTTTGAACAGCCATCCCGTGATAAACCATTGCGAAAGTCACATAACCTCAGCGATCGCAGGCCGAGCATGCTTCCCTACCCACTGCTCTATATAGGTATCAAATTTCATGAAAGTCAGATCAGTTGTTTAGGCATGAGAAGGTAACGATACCTAGACAAACAGACAGGAGCTACTTTCGCATGAAAAATATTCGGACATTCCTACTCTTGAACTACCAAAATGCAAAAAATCGAGTCAATACTTTGCTAATAGGTACTTTTAATGTAGCATGGGTCCTATCATTCGGACAGCTCATTCGTGCAAAGCAAAAAGTTCTTTATTCATTGGAATAAAACTCAATAAAATTAGTATTACACATTTTTTATGCATTTTAGGCTAGAAAGTTAAACCTTATTTCTTGTTGAGAAACCAAACCACATTTTGCTTTGCATGAAAATGATTTGCATAGAACCCATGCTACATTGAACAAAGTAAAGTGAGAAAAAAAAACTGTATCCCACGGGAATCATACTTTTTCCCGAGTTAAAAAAACCGTATGAAATTTTCCAGGCAAGAGCGTTTTGTTGTGATTTGAGCCTCAAACATTCAAACTCCGTATCTTTAATACCTCTCCATATATAAACTTTAACCCCCCTTCTACTTTATTAGGGTTTTTTTTACTTTGACTAAGAAGATAATTTTTAATCATGACCAGTATCCTTCATATTAATTTCCATACTCCGAAGTCCAGAAATGAGGAAGTTTTTATATAAGCCTAATCCCTCCTTTCTACCCATTAAGGGTTTTTTTTACTTCGCCTGCGCGGATTATTTTTAATCCGGACCATTGTCCTACATATCAATTTCCATATTTCTTAGCCCAACTTTAACCCCCCCCCCCCCTTCTACCCCATTAGGGGAGGTTTTTTTAACTTCGCCTACGCAGATCATTTTAATCCTGACCAGTATCCAACATACCAATTTTCATACTTCTTAGTCTACCCATTTTACCCCATAATGTGGGAGATTATAGAGACAATTTTCAATTGTGACCAGTACCCTACATACCAATTTTTATAATTCTAATTCTAAAAATGAGGAATTTCCATACTAACTTGAAACCCACTTTTTACCCCATTTGGGGGGAGATTTTTTAACTTCCCCTACGCAGATCATTTTCAATCGTGATCAGTATTTTATACTTCTAAGTTCAGAAATGAGGAAGTTCCATATAAACTTTAACCCCCCATTTTACCCCATTAGGGGGGAGGTTTTTAACTGCGCTTACGCCAATCATTTTTAGTCATAACCAATATCCAAGGTACTAATTTTCATGCTTCTAAATCCATAAATGAGGAAGTTCCATATAACGTTAACCCCCCCATTTTACCCCTTCAGGGGGGGAGTTTCCCAAAATCCGTTCTTAGCGGACGTCTCCTAGTCATAATCTACCTTCCTGCCAAATTACATCTTAGTTGGTTCAGTAGTTTTCGAGATTTCGTGATGAGTGAGTTATGTCCCCTCGATTTTATATATATAGATTATTATTAATCTCTAATTCACGAATAATATATAGAAAAATAGGTAATGACATATTGTAGACTATTTTCAGGCTACTTTTTCAAAATGTGAATTAATGCTCAAAATAACAACAAAAACATTGAAAAAATGAAAAAGTGAGGTTATTTTCATTACTCTTCACACGTAAGGAAAAAGACAAAGACAGAGTTTTTGGAAGATCCTGCCCTTAATTGTGATTATGACTCCTTTCTAAAATGAAATTTTCTATGACGAGTATGGCGCTATAGAAATGTGACGTCACATTTCTATACCGCTCTCCTTGTCTAATTAGAAAGTTTGATGCTCTATATCGCTGAAAATATGCAAGATATTTGAAAATAAATACCAATGTTGTGTTGTTACTAATACAATAAACATTTTAATTCAATAAAAAAAAATCAGTCAAGTGCATATTACCAGCATCTTTGTTACGGTATCGGCGTACAGTTTTTTTTTTATTTATAAAAAAAAAAAATGTGATACCACCCAAGTATCATAATTTCCAAAAGCTTTACTTCAACATCAGTTCAATGTGGGAATGACCTCTAAAATTAATAACGATGCGAACATATCGATTAAATAAATAATGATCGCTCGCATTTGAATGATTAAACGAGTCTCGATATTTTGATGTTTATGCACACTCACTGGTTGCAGACAATAATTAAAAGGTTAATTTAGAAGGAGATGAAAGCATTAACAAATGATTTATATTCTCGGTCAGTAGGATTGGTAAAGTTGTATCAAAGTGTAAAGGTCTGTTTAGATGGTGGCAAAAACGTGCGATCCTATTGTAAGTACTAATGTTTCACTTGAATGCCTGGAGTCTTACCTAAGTAAAGTTACGATGAATACTTTAAAACACAAAATAAAATTATAGTTTTTTTTTGTCAATATTAAGTATATAAGAACCTATTATACTGTACTGTACTATTATATAAACATCATGAGGTACCTGTTGTCAATATGGGTAAAAGTAGATACCAAATCCTATGCACTTATCAAGAGAAAATTGTTATGAGTTGCTAAATAAATGGAAATGCCTTAAGGCGATGATTCCCGACCGAAATAGGCACGCTAACGCTTGCTCGGCCGCGCGCGATACACTTCACGCGAACGCAGCGGCAGCCGGCAGTGAATTGTGAACTCGCGAGCGCCCCGGAAATCGAAAATCACTTAAAATTCAACTAAAAATAAAATAATAAAAAAATTAAAATTATGACGGCCGGTATCCCTCGGCTAATTAAAGACAATTATTTTCGTATAAAATTCAAAAAAATTCAAAATTCAATATCGTTTATTCAATTTAGGTTTGTTTAACAACACTTATAAACGTCAATGAAGCTACGCCATCGGTTCGCAAATCCTACGGCAGGAGACCTTGTAGCGAGAGCTACAAGCTTTGTATAGTTTTAGAGCTTGTATATTTTTCTTTAACTAAAACCAAGTATACTGCAAGTAATACGATATTTGGATTACGATTAGATGGATGTTTGGGAGTTTATTTGACACAGTTAAATATCACCAATCGAAAAAAAACTAGATGGAAGCACTAGATAAATAACTGTAAAATAACATGTATTTTTTCCAAATTTTAAATACTTGTGATTTGCAAGTAATCCATAATTTAAAATACCTTATTTTGGGGAATCGCAGCCTTAAAGACTTCATAGGAAATGGAAATAGCTCTTTAGTAATAATCCTAATCCGCCACTTGTATTTTTCATTTATATTTAATGTATTGTTTATGGTGAACACTAAAGTTTATTTCTTTTCTTTAATTCATTCATACTTCAGTTATTTACTCCAAAATGCTAATTTTACGTTGCATTCTAAAATAATATAAGTAAGTATAATGTAGAAATCAGTAAGTTGAATTTGTAGAAATATCTAAGCCGAAATTATATTACGATTGCACAAGTTAACTTTATAAAAAAAACAGGTTAAAATTTTTAAAATATTACAGTAAAAAAATGGAAATAGCAAAAGTTAATTCAGCAAAAATACCCTAGACCCCTAATTTTGCATTATCGTCTTTTTCTTAGCTTACGATGCAGATGAAGTATGTTTTCCCACCGGTTATTATAATGCAAGCATTAAAGTTCACCGAGTGCCAATAATATATTAAAAATGTGCCCCGATCGCTTCAATCTGAACGAACCCTAACCGCGGAACAAATTATTATAATTACCCATCAAGTATCTCTCTCGACTGCTTCTTTACAAAAACTCTGATGGCGATTGCAACTAGAATGGCGGAATGAGTGCATTGCAAAAGTCGAGCTTTCGAAGTAATGACCTGTGTGTAAGGAGAATGTGCCCTAATGATTGTTAATAAATAAATAAATTATATAAAAAAAAACAACGGGTTGCACTCCAGTGCCGGCAGAAGTGAAAAGGGCTCCCTAATCATTTTCACAAAAAAAAAGGAATTTGACAAAAAAAATAAAAAATACAAAGGAGAATGCCCAAGTTGCAATGGACGGCCGTCTAATGTTGCATCAAAGCCATACCTGTTTTATTATGTAGGTAAAATATCTAATTACTTCTCTCCATTACTATATTGAAAGTAAAAACAAGGGTTTAGAAATTATTTCCTAAAATGTAACAGTAAGTATAAACAGCGATTGTTTCAGTCAAACATTCTTCCAAATAACAATGCACCACGCGAATGATTCGATATTTTTATAGAAAATATCACGATTCACAAATACCACAATAAAATTGTGGTTTAAAAGTCTACACCAACGATTTTTAAATCAAAATAACAGAAATCCAGTTCATAAGCTCCGTCTGATGTCGATCAAAAAGTATGTAATCACTAAAGAGTATGTCGCGCCAGATAAGTCTGCGCGCGGTCAAAATCGAATACTAATATTTCCCATAACCTTAGAGCAAAAAGATGTATTGTAACTAGCGCCAAAAACGCCCTTGTCGCGCGCAGAGTTATTACTCTTTGGTCGATATTTTCGATGACTGACAGTCAGTGTTGCCGCCTATCAAACTAGAAAAAGTCAGTAACCGAATCAGAAATTACCCGGATTCGTCGGGGCTAGGGCGAATAGGCTAAAGATAGCTATAATGAGTGTTTCAAGTAACATAATAATATGAACTTCTACGCCTTTCATAAAAAAATAACACACAATAGTTACTATTTTAAATAGTGGGGTCCCTGCCTGTAGTTGTCATTTTGGCTTTTTCTGCACGATCGCCACAAAAATACCCATATTTATCCGACAGTCGTCGCTACCCGTAAACATTCCCGCTCAAAGCCTAAATTATCCGAAATCAGGTAAAAATACCCGCAATGGCAACACTGCTGACAGTGGCAGTCACACAGCAGTGTCCTGGCTTCCGTGGTTGATAAATACACTGTTACTTTATTACCTAAAAAGTAAATCCCTGTTCAAAATTAAAACTCTGGGCCATGAAAAATGGTCAAATATTAAGAAATTAATTGTAGTAGGTTTTTTATCTTGAAGCATGACACAAATGAGTACCGTTCATGGGCATTCTCCTTTATTCTTCTAATCTGAGCTATTACAACTTTGGATACGGTGGCGAAATTTGCCTTCGTATTCTAATGACATTGTAACAGTTTTTCGATCAAGTCCGTCTTACGAATTTTCGATCTGACGGTCACGTGTCCTGACGCGAGTTTAACATTTTTTACCCATCACAAAAAGTGCACAAAACTGCTAAAGAAGTTTTCACTTCAAAAATAAAAAAAACCTTTTCCTTTCTCGTGAAACAAACAAAACTTTTATCCTTACTTTCCTTACTTATATTTATATTATAAATGCGTCTCTGTCTGTCTGTGTGTTACACAATCACACCTAAACTACTGAACCGATTTGAATGAATTTTGGTACAGAGATAGTCTAGAGCCTGAGAAAGGACATAGGCTACTTTTTATTCCTGAAAAATATTACCTTCCCGCGGGATAACGTCGTGTAGTACACGCGGGCGAAACCGTGGGCGGAAGGCTAGTATTTCATAATTTGCTTTCTTAATTATCTGTTATTTGTTGTGATAATATTGTAACTTTTCCTAATAAAAATAAAATGAAAATAATTACACGTCTCCTGTCTGTGTATTTGCAAGAACGCCTTCACATAGGTAAAGGCCTGCTCCAAAGATGACCAGTCTTCTCGAGATATATAATAATAGGTATTTTCTCACAATCACACTAAATAAGCCTAACCCCAAAGAACTGTAGAGGTTTGTTTTATGGGATGATATGGCACAGGGTAAAAAAAAATTACACCTGTCGCTATGGTAACGGATACCACCTTCAATAAAATTACATAAAAAAGTAAGAAATAATCCCTCACCAAATAACGTAAGTACTTTGAAGTCGGGCGTGAAACATGTACAATTTTTGTTGTTTTTGTTAAAACCCGCCCGACTTCAAAGTACTTACATTATTTGGTGAGGGATTATTTCTTACTTTTTTATGTAATTTTTTTAAGGTGGTTTTATTTTTTTATAAAAATAATTTAATAATTTTTAGTGCATTATGCAAGCAATTTACGTGTATTCTGGTAAATAGGTATGTGATCAAACTGAAAACCTCCTTTTTTGAAGTCGGTTAAAATACCTTGATCCCCTTTGGTATCCCCTTTCCTACAAACAAGAATCATCTAAATCGGTTTATAAACAAAGGAGTTATGCCTAAAGGTACGCAATAAATTCACATGAAGTGTTAACGAAAACGACAGTATTTTCAAGATTTCCTGAAAACTACTGAACCGATTTCAAAATTTCAAGAAATAGGACCAACTTGGGATAAAACCTGATGTTATAACGTTTGAATCATTTCAATAGGTTCAGCCGTCTTCGAGTAATCGGTGATACATACAAAAAAAAGCGATACATTTTTGAAGTCGGTTAATGAAATCATACTTACATAATATGTGGATATATTTATAGAGAAATATAATATTTACAGCCATGACTCAGGTATAAATGCTCGTATTCATTATACATACAACCATTTGCCCATACCAGAATTCAGACCAAAAACCTTTGGACAAAAAAAAATAAAACCGCCTTCTAAAAAACCACATCAAAAAAGTAAGAAATAATTCCTCACCAAATAAATAACGTAAGTACTTTGAAGTCGGGCGTGAAACATGTAAAGTTTTTTGTTGTTTTTGTTAAAACCCGCCCGACTTCGAAGTACTTACGTTATTTATTTGGTGAGGAATTATTTCTTACTTTTTTGATGTGGTTTTTTAGAAGGCGGTTTTATTTTTTTATAAAAATAATTTTTATTTCACTCTTTTTAGTGCATCTTGCAGGCAATTTGCGTGTTTTCTGGTAAATAGGTATGTGATCAAACTCAAAACCTCCTTTTTCGAAGTCGGTTAAAATACCTTGAGGTATCCCCTTTTTAACAAAACAAGAATCATCTAAATCGGTTTATAAACAAAGGAGTTATGCCTAAAGATACGTATTAAATTCACATAAAGTGGTAACGAAAACGACAGTATTTTCAAGATTTCCTGAAAACTACTGAACCGATTTCAAAATTTCAAAAAATGGGACCAACTTGGAAACCAACCTGATGTAATAACGTTTGAACCATTTCAATCGGTTCAGCCGTCTTCGAGTAATCGGTGGACATACACAAAAAAAAAAAAAAAAAACATACATACAGACGAATAGAGAACCTCCTCCTTTTTGATTAAGAAGTCGGTTAAAAAGATCTTTGTGCCTAAGTGTAAAGAAAACAAAATGTGTCATGATGACAATATTAAAAATGTTGCAATATTGGCACTAATACTTAAATGTGCAGTGAAAGAATATTTTCATAGGCTATTAGGAATAACAAATCCACATCTTTTGTAAGTATTCAATATTTATATGACTTTAACAAATTGACTAACAATAATTTTAAGACTATCGAAAGCTGTAATAAAAATAAAATTATTCTTGTCATTAAACTTTTTAGCAATATCAAAATCATGTTATTACATATTCAGAATATAATAACCGTGACGAATTGACATTTGTCTTATTTTACTAACAACAATTTAAAGTCACTCATGCAAATATCTTCGACAAAGATAGTGATCTTTGACAGATAATCATTGCCATTTAATACAAATCTTACTTAACAAATACCTGCCTACTTTTATTTTAGCATTGATATAATCAGTTTGTCAATTACAATCAGATGTAACTAGTACCATAAGAATCCTTAGATTCCATCGGATTGCTTCATTGCACGTCTTCAGATACTTATCAATAAAAGTACAGTTTAAACCACATCATACTTAAAAGCCATCGCTCAAAGGATTGCATCATTTAAGTGGCAGTGGGCGGGACACATAGCGCGGAGAACCGACGGCCGTTGGGGCGGAAAGGTTCTCGAATGGCGAACGCGTACCGGACGACATTCCGTGGGCAGGCCCCTACAAGGTGGACCGACGATCTGGTCAAGGTCGCGGGAAGCCGCTGGATGCGGGCAGCGTAGGACCGATCGTTGTGGAGATCCTTGGGGGAGGCCTATGCCCAGCAGCGGGCGTCGTTCGGCTGACATGATGAAGCCCCTTCACAAAGAACGTCCGTATGTAATAAGTAAATAAATAAAATAAATAACTTCTTACATTCACACCAATTATCTAAGCCCATTTTAATTTCATTATGAAACTGTATCATGGAAAACTTGATAACGGATAAATATATACTTAAATACTTTTTGTTTGTAAATACGAGTACATACTTAATATATATAGTAAACACCCAGACTAAGACAAATAGACATGTTCATGCACACAAATATTTGTCTTGTTCGGGAATCGAACCCGAGACCGCTGGCGCAGAAGGTGGGTAGCCTACCCCTGCGCCAAATTGGTGGTCAAAAAATTAATGTAATGTTAGAAATCTGAGTAGTACGCAACTCGATTTTACAATTTAATATTTTGATACAAATTGTAACAACAACGCGGACTGCTTGTTACAGCGTATCGAATCTGAAATACTTACTTATATTTTTTTTTATTCAAAACTGGGTAGCACTTGGTCCTTATCACACCTGATGCTAAGTGAAGATAAAAGCGCACTATTCCCGAAATCCTCGACCACTGCGGAATTGGCTATCTTATCTCTGACTGCCGAAACCCAACAATGCTGAAAACATCGTTGTTATGGTGCAGAAGCAGCTAGCCAGGCGGACTTCCAAACCGAATACAATATGTACAGTCCACGAACAATACAACACGTAAACATGACTGTGTCATTTTACTATTTATATGACTTTTATGACACATACTAGACTTTTTGGTGCATGCCCTGGCTAAAAAAGAAGCACTTAGTCGCACATTAAATTTAAACCCTAAAGACTGGCATAATTATTAACGTATTAACGAAGAAATTTATTTAAACCCGCTCTCTTAGATAACTCCAATTAGTAAAAATAAGAACACTGTTATTCATTGTGCCATATCGCCACATGAACGATTAACCACAACTCTGTGATTTCTTGTCACTGGAAGATCTTACGAAGCCCTAAAGTTTTCTACTATAATTTCCCCACACGCTTTGGGTCGAATCATCCCAGAAATTTTGTGACATTTTTACATCCGATCCCTACAAAAGTTAGAAACAACTGACGACGTTCAAGCGGCTTGACGGCATGTTAGCCGGCAGATTGAAAAACGATCCTTAGTTCAAGTGGCATGTCCTTACAAAATTTCTCCCACACGCGGTTCGTTTGGCTTGAAAAAGCCTATTTGATCAAGCCACTGGATCAAGCGGCATGATCGCGAGTGGCCAGCATTAGGAACCTAACCGATGTTTTCGTGGTTGCTTTGTTTAGCTTGATCTGCGGTCGACTATATTTACTTCAGATTTAGATCCTAGGGGGCAATTAGCGTCGGATACCATCGATATATGGATTGATGCCGAAAATCGTCGTATAAAATCTGCACGGTAAGACTGTTTGCAAAACTAACGTAAGTCAGTATCGAGGTCGAGTCGCAAAAAGTTAGTTTAAAAATTAAACTTATTTAAGTACATGGCTGTTTGATCGGAATCGATCGTCAAAACAAATATGCTAAGATTTAATTCTCATTGATGAAACGACACAAAATAAATTTAAGATTCAAACGTTTTAGTGTTAGTCTCATTAGCTCAAATTAAGAGAGCAACGGGGGTCCCCAGTGGACCAAACTTCAAAATTTGTGGATTCAAGTCCCGTCTGAACCATTAATTTTATTGTAATAGTACCATGACACTTGTTTTTTTTATTACTTATCATAATTATTTATCTCGTTTAAATGCTATAAAAATTAGAGAAAAAAAATACTGATTCTACCTAAAGTGCCCTTTCACAATGCGACATTTTGCAGCGATACAGCATTGCTATATCTTTTCATCGACGGCCTATTTTCTTGTGGATTTGTCTTGGTCTGGATGTTGTCTGTGTATATCAAGTATTTATTTACAAAAAAGTATATAAGTTATCCATTATGTAATTTCCATAACACACTTTCTTAATGAAAACTACTTAATTGAGCTAAATAATTGGTGTGATCGTAGGAAATTTATTTATTTAAATCTAGTAAAAAAATCTCCACTCGCCCTACTAAAAGTAGCGATACAATCGGAATGCAGTCGCGCATTTGTGTCGATGCAAAAAGTCGCAATGTAAATAAGAGGGTCCTAAACATTACATTCAGTACCCTTAAAAGCGCATTTGTGTCGATGCAAAAAGTCGCAATGTAAATAAAAGGGTCCTAAACACTACATTCAGTACCTTTAGCACAAAAATTGTTATCGTTCTACTATTACGATAACCATAACGACTGATTTCGTACAGTAGTAACAAAAGACATTCGGTTGGCTAAGGTCATTCATTGTTCGGTGAAACACCATCACCAGAGCATTCAAGACGTCTTCGGTCAAAAATACTGTTATTATTTTGTCATGCGTGCGTTGCAACTTAATATTAGAAAAGCGGTTACGATTACAATTATTGCACCTAAGAAGTTATTTCTTTCAACAGTTTTTAATGATTTATAATTTTTTTATGAGTGATCGCGTCGTAAAAATATGCTTTGCAATCTCAAATAGGTATGTCTGTCCTCCTCCCTTTTCATACAAAGTTTAGAGACTGTGAAACATAATGTTTCGATTTCGAAAAAGTTACGGTGATTTTGATTCTTTTAACTGGTCCTGTATTTGTCTGAGTTAGCATCGTCGTTTTTATACATAATAGGTTAGTACCTATTATGTGTATAAAAACGACGATGACGCACCCTAGTGGGTGCGTCATTAGTGATAAAATTGTTTCATTTTTCCCCAGTTACCGAAGATGAGATCAAAAAGATTATCCTCTCCATTAAATCAAATGCTGTGGGTTGCGATGGCGTAAGTCGCCGCATGATAGTCACTTTATTGGAACATCTCTTACCTGCCATCACCCACATCATTAACTTTTCCCTCGATTCCGGCGTTTTCCCTAACCTTTGGCGGAAAGCCTATGTCCGTCCTCTTCCTAAAGTCACAAATCCTTCTCATCCCAACCAATTTCGTCCAATTTCCATCCTTCCCTTCATGTCCAAAGTGCTTGAGGCGTGTGTCCACAAGCAATTCTCTCAGTTTGTCCACCAGAATTCCCTTTTAAGTCCTTTGCAATCCGGTTTCAGACCTGGACACAGTACCACTACCGCACTCCTTAAAGTGACTGGAGACATGAGGACAGCGGTTGAGAACGGTAAAGTAACTGGTTTGGTACTTATTGACTTCTCCAATGCCTTCAATACTGTCAGTCATGACATCCTTCTTTCCATGCTGTCCCATCTTATGGTCTCTGACGAGGTACTGGAATGGTTCTCATCTTATCTTCGGGAACGACTGCAAGCGGTACAGTTTGATGAGTCAACCTCATCCTGGCTTCATTTAGATAATGGCGTTCCCCAAGGCGGCATACTTTCTCCTCTTCTTTTCTCAATTTTTATTAATTTTATCACACACCAACTTCAGTGTTCGTATCATCTATATGCTGACGACCTACAAATATATGCCCAAGCACGTGTTGATGACCTTAATGATGCCATCAACGCGCTAAATATGGATCTTCATCATATTAAGTGCTGGTCGGACAGTTTTGGCGTTGCCGTCAATCCTGCCAAATGCCAAGCTGTTTTGGTGGGTAGTCCCCGCATGATTGCCAGAGTGGACTTAGCTAATCTGCGTTCGATTGTATTCGACGGCACTCCAATTCCTCTTAGCCCCAGTGTTAAGGATCTGGGATTGTGTGTGGACAGTGGGTTGAACTGGCAAGCTCAAGTCTCCAGCATCTGTCAGGAAGTCACAGGAGTATTGCGATATCTTTACCGTCTTAAAAACTTTTTACCTACCAATATCAAAGCAATGCTTGTGCAGACCCTTATTTTCCCCATTATCGACTATGGTGATGTGTGCTACCTCGACCTGAATGCAGATCTACTAAATAAGCTCGACCGTCTTCTGAATAACTGCATTCGATTCGTCTACAATCTACGTAAGTATGATCACGTGTCCGCGCATCGATCACTTCTTAATTGGTTGCCCATTAGACAGCGCAGAAGTATGCGGGCCTTGACCACTCTTTTCTCTCTCTTATACTCTCCTAATGCTCCCCCTTATCTTACTTCACATTTCCAGTACTTAGGTACTTCTCATGATAAAAACCTTCGTTCTTCTTCTAATCGTTTACTTAGCTGTCCCTCTCATCAATCTGATATCATTCATTCTTCGTTCTTCATTTATCCTATCCTTCTCTGGAACGCGCTTCCTCTAAACATCAGAATGTCCAATAGTCGGTATGCGTTTAAAACTAAGTTACGCAAGTTTCTTACTGAGCAAGCAACTCGCTCTTAAACTAGATAAATCAACGATAACTCTTATTTGTATATATCATAATATAAGTATATATTATATATATTATTATTTATAATATGTATTATAATTACAAGTATTTATTTATGTTAGTATGTGTAGTATATTACATTATTTATATAATACATCAAAGTGAATTATTTCTTTCATACTGGTTGTGCACCCTACCACATCATTGTCTCCACATCACCCAAAGGTTGACTGGTAAAGAATGCCTGTGGCATTAAGTCCGCCTATGTACTGTAACTTGTGCATAAAGAATAAATAAATAAATAAATAAATAAATAAAATTACTTTTCTACTGAGGGCTGAGTGTAAGTTAGTAAATACGCTTACTATTGCGATCGAGTTAAAATTTTGACTGACATAATGTACCTAAAATATTGTAATAAAATAAAATCTAGATTAAAATTCTTAACGCGAACGCGATATTAACGTTTGCACATTGACAAACATACACTACGAGTACTGACCACAACACTAAAAATTTTATAATCGTTTTTTCGTTTCGCAAAGAAATGTGCACAGTTGTTTAGGTACAGTCGAGTTCAATAATAACTATGCTCTTTTGAACTTTGTCGTAGTAATTATTGTGACAATTTGTACAGAAAGTCAAAGACCATGTCAAAAAGTTCAAAAGTGCACGGATACTACCTACCCCTATTTTGATCAAAGGCTATTAAAAATTACCTACCCCTATTTTGATCAAAGGCTATTAAAATGTCCTATCCAATTGTTGAGGAGCCCGTGGCACGCTTGGCGATCGTTGAGGTTAAGCAAGTTTCGCAATGGTCGGGATGGGTGACCAAAAATTTTACTCTCGAGCTCCTCCGTGCTTCGGAAGGCACGTTAAGCTGTTGGTCCCGATTGCATTTGTAGTCGTTAATACCCACCAACACGCATTGGGTGGGTCCGCGTGGTGGGTCATGGCGCATTCTCCTTATCCATCCATAAGGAAGATCAGTGCCCCAGCAAGCAGTGAGGATCTTAAATGGCTGATGATGACAATCCAGTTTTAATAAAAGGCTCATTTTAAAGTCCTTTATATGATTTTGAGCTTTGACATCATGCTAAGTTCAAAATTGAAATAAATTGGTGTCGCTCCGGCATACGCCTTTGGCTGAGCAGCCAATTAAAAGGCCGGCAATCCACAGACATTCAATTTATTAAGTTAACTATAAAACCTAAAAATAAAATCACAAATTAATATAAGTACAAAAAGTCAAAACAGAACGTTAGTAACGTTCTGTTACTTACTTTATCTACAACAAAATTGGTCTTACCTGCAGGAAATTCCTTACAGGTTTTATAATGGCAATAAAAGTAGGACTTAACAATTTAATATTATAATTTAAAGGTGAGCCGAAACAAAATCAAATATTTTTTATATTGACATCTATACACAAAACAATGTCATGGCAACGACATGACATTTTTAATATTATTTTTCAGATGATTTCAGACTCATAAAAATTTGACAAATTATTTCGAATTATATGAAAGGAGGATAGTAGCGAGCGACGCAACGCTACATGCCTAACTAAACTAAACTAAAATTAGTCCTGTCACTTTCTATCATTTTTAATTGAAAAGGGACTGCGAAGATCATTCGTTTTGTTTTTGTGTTTGACTTAACGACTAACTGTCAAATTTAGTGGCTTTTTATTCGTCATGGTGTTTAGGTAGGCACTAAAACAAGACTAAAGACAGTTAGTCGTGAAGTCAAAGACCAAAGACAAAACCAATGATCTTCGGTCCCTTTTCAATTAAAAATGATACAAATTGACTGTACTAATTTTAGTTTAGTTTAGTTAGGCCTTAGTTAGGGGTATGCCGAATCGACACCAGTATCATATTTTGTTGACGACCAATTTGGCGCAGGGGTAGGGGAACTTTAAGTTAACCTTCTGCGCCAGAGGTCTCGGGTTCGATCGTTCCCCGAACAAGACAATTATTTGTGTGCAGGAACATGTCTATTTGTCTTGGTCTGGGTGTTTTCTATGTTTATTAAGTATGTATTTACAAAAAAAAGTAATCTGTTATCTAGTTTCCATCATAACACAGTTTTTTTAATGATAACTACTTATGAGCGTAATTGGTGTGATTCTGAAAGTTATTTATTTAATCATATAGTGGCAGCTTATGGTGTTGCTGTGTGTGCGTAAGGTTTGCAAAAGAAACTCAAAGTTAAACGCATCTTGTTTTATACCGATATACGTACAAGTAGGTATGTAGTATTTAATTATCTTAAACATCCCGGAAGAATAAGAAACGAGCTGCAAGCATGATCATCCACGCATCTGTCAAGTAATAAACACGAATTAATTTTATATTAATGGGCAAAAACAATGTGATGGGCTAATTGACTTAACCAGGATGTAGTTAGTTCCGTCCCTTTTTAATATGTATAGTAAAAGGAGAATTCTTATTGTAAAGAAATAAGATTTATTAACGCGAACGCGATAGTAACGTTCACACAAGTATTAGATGATAATATGTATTAGTTTTAACTTTTATAGCTAGGAACTTTAAGTTGACCTATGTAGTGTGTGAAAGGTCTATAACCTGGAACATATAATTATGAAGTAAAATAATCTCTTTGTATTATTTGTAAAATGCTGAAAGGTTCAATACTCCTATAGAGAAGCGAGTTTAAGACCTAAGATTTTATTCTGGTTCTATTAAATTTAAAGTCTTAAAAAGAAATACAGAACAATACCTTTATCCTGTTCGGAGTAGAGAGGGTTATGTGGGGCTCGAGCCCCTCATGGGCGGATATTACGAAGCCTGCTCGAGAGTCATCGGGTCTCCGCCCTGTGTTTGTTCCTTTCAACGCTCCCTTCCACCCTCCTTCAGTGTGGCGAGCCAGGAGGAAAATAATACCTAAAGCCGACAGTCAATCTGCTCTGCAGACGAATTCGCGGGCATTTACTAGTAGTCATTGAAAGTGCATTTTTACCGATTCATATCTAAAAATAGCTTGAAACACATCAATATCGAACGTTAAAAATCAAAGCACTCTATTAATAAGGTTCTTTATTTATTTGACACATGAAAGAAGGTTAGCATTCATAAATTCACACAAACGCCTCTAGGTATACAAATGACAGTTCAATAGTTTCGGGGATGATCTACAAATCGTATTTCAAAGATCGTGGTTTTTTTAAAGAGGATTTTGTACATATTATGATTGAATCACGAGTTCGTGTGGTGTATGACCCGCCTGGGGTCACTTATTGATTTTTACTGAGATCTCTGGTCGATCGATAATGCGCTGATTGACCGTGGTACTGAGATTCCGTACACTCGAAGTCGGTAATTAAACACGGCTTTTTAATTTAAGAAATGACGTTATTTTATTAACGTACCTACCTATGATAATAATTCTCTGCCTGTTTTGTAAGTTGTCGTTACAATTGGAACACAAAATAAGATGCAATCTCTTTTTGTTTTGTCGGGATAATATTTCGTCAATGTAAAGAAAAAGCATGAGAAATGTACTAAGTAAATAAATATAAAAGAACAATTTATTTAATTACTTGTAAATAAATAATATTTTTAGCTCTTCTTTAATTTTAAATTGTTAGTGCTTTGTTTTCGTGTTTTTCAAATTGAATAAAATGTCTCATTAAATATAAATAGGGCACACGTATTTTTATCATATTCGATATGTAGAGCAATATTTGGAGAAAATCTTGTTTACTAGTATAGTAAATAGGTAGTATTAGCAAAATGTGTTTATATATGTGTTACATTTAAACAAACAGTTTTATAAGTAACGATTTATTTTATCTCGCAAATGAATGTGACAAAACCGAATCGCACACCTGTTGTCTTTTGTTTCTTTTCCAATTCCATCATGCTTTTGTTTTCAGCTGAACCCTAATGGAATGTTTCGGATTAAGAGTAAACATCATAATACTGAGCACACATTGATGGAGTAAACTTGCAATAATTAGCTACATCCATCGCAGTTGAGCAAGCACTCACAGCGTCTTCTTACGACCAGTCAAAGGTTAGGACCGTGAGTAGATTTTAGGTAACTGACGGTGAACGAATTAAGTTTCATATAAATAGGATGGGTTTCTGCGATATGGCACACTCGAAGCTCATCCTTCAGTTGTTAAACAGCTTTCGATATGAAGCTGGTAATTATTTTCTTATTTTTATAGTGCAGTTTTATAGTTCAGTGCTCGTAAACTATACAATAAAAAAAGTGGTCTATAAAATTTCAATAAAAATAATCTAGTGCGAATATCAGGATCGATATACTAATCTAATTGTTTTCCAAGTGTTCTTGTTTAAAAAAATCGCAATTAAAAACATGGGATTAAAAATAAATATTTTGTTGCAGATAATAGTTCTATCGGTGATAGCTTACGGCTATGCGGCCAAATTGGATAGGACGTACCTTCCACCTGCAAGTGCTGCAACCGCTGGAGGCAGTCCTGGATCTCTGACTGCTCCCACCGGATCAGCAGGACAGCAGAGTTTTGGTCCAGCAGGACAGCAGGCTTTTAGCCTAGCAGGCCAGCAGCCTTCGGGCCAAGCAGGATCATCAGGCCAAAGCTTCGGACCTTCTGGAACTTTCGGACAACAAGGCGCCTTCGAACAGAGACCTAGCTCCCCAGCTGGCTCCAACTTCGGCCAACCTGCTCCTCAATACGGTGCACCTTCCGGCTCTGCTAGCAAACAACCCTTCGGCCAAGCATCCCCAAGCTTCGGACAAGAACAACAGTCTTTCGGCCAAACTCCAGCTTTTGGAGGTCAAGGTCAAGATTACACCCGTCAACAGCCCGAACGCCCTCAAGCCGCTTTCGAGAAGAATGCCGAAATCTTGAGATACGACAATCAGAATGATGGAGAGACTTTCTCCTACAGCTTTGAGACTTCCAATGGAATTTCTGCTGAAGAATCAGGTGTTGCTACCAACGGTGTGCAAGCCCAAGGTGGATTCGCCTACACTGGTGATGACGGTGAAGAGTACCGCGTGACTTACACTGCTGACGAGAACGGCTACGTTCCTCAGGGTAACCATCTGCCTACCCCCCCACCGATTCCTGATGAAATCCTGAGGTCCCTCGAGGAAAACGCCAGGGCTGCCGCTGCCGGCACTCAAGAAGGTAATAAAAAATTGATATTTGAAATCATTAGACCGACCCATTTGGCGCAGGGGTAGGATACCTGCCTTCTGCGCCAGAGGTCTCGGGTTCGATTCCCGAACAAGACAAATATTTGTGTGCATTAACATAATAATATCTATTTGTCTTGGTCTGGATGTTTTCTATTATGTATTTACAAACAAAAAGTATTTAAGTATATATTTATCCGTTATCAAGTTTTCCATCACACAGTTTCTCAATGAAATTTATATGGGCTTAGATAATTGGTGTGATTGTAAAAAGTTATTTATTATTTATTTATTTATTAGAAAAGTATATTATTTTTTCAAAGTTGTAATAATCATTTTTTATTTCATCGCATTTAATTTCGTAGTTGAGAGACCTTACGGGACATAAACAAATAAAACAAACGTATAACGTTGGTTGGTAGGCAATGCTTTAAGCATTAATCCCACCTCTTGTACCATGTATTGTATTTTGTACGATAAATTATTTTTTTTTAACTGAGTTACTAATTTACCACTTGAAGCCAGAAAAACTTTGCAATATTTAACTTTGATTTTTTTCTCGTTACAGGTGCATACAACCCCGATGAAGATGAATCAGAAGGCTCTACCCAGCAATACAACGCAGGCCAACAGGAACCTTCCCGTTTCAACCCTCAGTCCCAGGGCCCCTCGTCGCAATATGGTTCCCCTGCTTCACAGGGTCCTTCCTCTCAGTATGGAGCCCCTAATGCTGGACAGCCCCAACGACCATCTTCTCAATACGGTGCCCCTGCCGGTCAACGCCAAGGCCCTTCTTCTCAATACGGTGCCCCTAACGGTGCTCAGTCTGAAGGACCCTCTTCCCAATACGGTGCTCCTAATGCTGCTCAGCCCCAACGGCCATCTTCTCAATACGGTGCACCCGCTGGCCAACGCCAAGGACCTTCTTCCCAATACGGTGCTCCTAATGCTCAACGCCAAGGACCTTCTTCTCAATACGGTGCACCTGCTGGTCAGTCCCAAGGACCCTCTTCTCAATATGGTGCCCCTAATGCGGCTCAATCTCAAGGACCTTCTTCTCAATACGGTGCTTCTAACGCTCAACGCCAAAGACCTTCTCAATACGGTGCACCTGCTGGTCAGTCCCAAGCACCCTCTTCTCAATACGGTGCCCCAGGTGCTCAACGTCAACCTTCTCAATTCGGAGCTTCTTCTGCTCAGCGTCAAGGCCCGTCAGCCCAATATGGCGCACCTAATGCTCAAACTCAAGGACCTGCCTCTCAGTTTGGTGGTGCCGGTCAGCGTCAACCTTCATCTCAATATGGTCAATCCCAAGGACCTTCTAACCAGTCCGGTGCCCCCAACGCTCGTCTGCCAAGCTCGTCCAGGCCATCCGGCCCTTCAAGCACTCAATACAACCAGGGAGCTAAAAACCAGTTCTCTCAAACTGGATCCCAAGGACCTGCCCGTGGCCAGCCCCAAGGTGGTGATGATGGTTACGAATACAACCGCCCTCAACCCAACGCTGGCTTCGGTCAATCAAGACCTGGTCAAGCTTCGCAGTACAACGCTCCTGCCCAGTCATCTGGATCTCAGCAGTACAATCGCCCACAGGGTGGTGCTCAAGGACCTTCTTCTTTCTCCAGGCCTACTAGCTCTTCCTCCTCATCTAGTCAATACAACCAGCCTGGCTCAAGCGCCAACGGCTTCGGCCCATCTGGTCCTTCCAACCAAGGCTCTTTCGGCCCAATTGCCTCGTCATCCCAAGGATCTTTTGGCCCAACTGGCCCGTCATCCCAAGGGTCTTTCGGCGCTCCAAGACCTGGTCAGTCTAGACCCGGATTCTCCAGCCCATCGATGGCACCCCAGTCAACCCCTTACCAATACAACCGCCCTGGATCTCAAGAACAACAAAGGCCTGGAGCTCAGCCTTCCAGATCTCGCCCTGGTCAGGACTTCGGAGGTCCCCGCCAGCCACCAAGCTTCACCGAAGAGGAAGGCTACAAATACTAAATACCAAAGTCAACGATAGTGAAATTCCTAGATAGAAAACAATTTTTTAATGTATTTTTATAAACGAAGCATACGAAAACGAACAAAAAAAAACGAAAATAATTATAGCATTTTGTACAGAAATGTATAGAATTATTTAAGGAAATCACTGTGTGATTGAAAATTGTAAATAAATGTGTGACAATTGAATTATTGCTTATTTTAATATTTATTCCCAACATTATAGTTTCATGAAAATAACATAATTAATAATTTAAATGTACAAGTTCTATGCAAAAAATATTCCTAGCTTCATCTTATATGCCAATGTTACCTTATTCAAGGAATAATCGAAACTACAAGTTTCTTAGAAATAGCCTAGCTCCAGAATAGGTAGGTATTTGACTTCATTATCACTTTTTGATTCAAGCAGAGTACCTATAGTTTAAGAAAATATTTGATTTGTTAAGGTTTGGTATTCAAAAAAGGTTTTAAATTCGTAAATACCGATAATATTTTTTTTAATCAAAGAAAATTATGAATAGTATCACAATATTTCAGTTCTATCGGAAAATGCAAATTTCAAATCTTAATAAAATAATAATATTACTAATTTATTTTATTAAGGGCCTATTTTTCAATACCTGGATAAAAAATATTCGTCTGATATCGTTGAGTACCTTCAAATTGAAAAGCAATTTGTCATTCTTAACTCTCGTTTTTAGACTGACATTTATTTTGGTTGGTTATTAATTTAACTGACTGAAAACTATTCTGAGGATTGAAAAATCAGCCCTAAGATTAATAAGATTATTAATAGTCCAGGTAAGGAAAATTTGTTAGTTCAAGAAAATCACATTAAAAATTGATTTTCATAAAGTTGACTTATACTAAGTATGCATAATTATTTTTTTATTTGCCCAAAATTTAATTGGATCCTATTTTAAGGGGTTGTTTAAAATTTTTAGTATTTCTATCATAAAAACCTTTAAATCTACACGAATGATTTTGTATATCGTCGGCGGGCTATAAAAAGATCACAAAAGTCACAAGTGAAAATCTCTTTTAGTTGTTTTTCGTGAGAAAACCTACAAATACATGTCTACGTCGAACGAAACTCAGATTCGATCATTGTTGCCTCATCTTTTGAAGTAAATGAGAACCTCGTGAAAATATTCACTATACGATTTTATTGATCTCTCGTAAAATTTGGAGTAATGCACATGCGAGGTTTTCACAGTTAGCCGAAGGTATAAGGGCTCCTTACAATAAATAAACACGATTGCTAAAAAGTCTCCAAAGTACTGACAAATAAATGGAAAAAAACTAATAAACGTAAAAAAAATACAATAAAGCAGTAAATGAACAAAGGGTGATTTTACTATAGTCTAGTGGTACAGCACACCACCAATATCAGACCAAGAGGTCCCGGGTTCGATTCCCAGTGGGGATACATCTAAGCATTGTGTATCCTAAATGTACACAGTTTTGATACAATTACTATGGAACAACAGTCAAGATCTTTTTCATAATCGTTTGAGGTTCAAGTTACGGCGTGTATTTTAGAAAATATGAAGAAATAGAATATGAATTTCAGAAAAAAGCAAGGAGGAGCCACACTATAATTTGTTGGTCAGCCATCCCTTGACCGACCATAGTTAACCTACAGTCAACTTGACAATGCTGCTGTTGCTGCCGCCAAAACAACTTCGCGTTTTTTTTTACTTTAAGGCCCGTGGTATCGCCAACGACCTTGGGCATAGAAAAGTGGCCTAATTTTCCCGCCCGCTACCCGCACCAAAACAGCTTAAACACACGTTTCGTCAAAACTATGTATTATTTTAAAACGAAAAATGCTCAGTTTTAAGTTTAACAAGTTAGCAATCTTTTCCTGAAAGAAACGTGAAAATATCACTTCTAGTTTAGAAGCAGTAGCGTATTTCAAGTTGAAAACAGCTTTATTTCAATGTTTTTTTTAATAGTATCTTAAAGACTATGTTTTTTTTAAACGCTCAGATTGAAGTTTATATATAAGTTTATTTAAGATTAATTCTGGATTCATCAGTAGGCTAATTTATGAGTTTTAGGGCCTCAAAAATGATCGTTTCACGACTACATGCACCTTAAATGGGTTTGCTCTTGATCCCAATCAAGATGGAGCGAGCTAACCTAGAAGGTGCCTATTCACCCTTGCTTTGAAGGTCATGTTCGGGTTATAAGTACTCGGGAATACGCAGGGAGGGAGTTCCACTCCTTTGCTGTGTGCAGTATAGAAGATGTTGAGTAGCGCTTGGTGCGAGATTTAGGAATATCGACCAAGAAAGGGTAATTAATAGCCCGCTGTGCGTCTGGATGTCCGATGGAAGAAGGGGGATGGCGGTATGAGCTCATGCTCTGAGCTCTGAGCACACCTTGAATGTTACCTTGAATGTTACCTTACCGGGCCAAGAAGACCAAGGTTTTATCTCGATAAAACGATGCCGGTTCGGGACAGAAGGCGACATCGTCATTGCGCGACGAAAAAGAACCAGTATGGTACCGCACCGAGACAGGGCCCAACTTCCTGCTGCAGGCTGCCATACCAACCACGGCGGTATACCTGTCCCGTCAGCACCACACCGTCACCACGGAAGACGTGACAGAGTACATCAAGAAGAAGGCCAACTTTTGCTTGAGAGTGCCTTTGGAATCGCGCCACAATACAAGTTTCAAGTCATTTGTGGTGCGCGTCCCGACACCAAGGTTGGATATCTTCATGATGGAGGATTTCTGGCCACAGGGAGTGGTGTACCGGCGCTTCCGTGGGACGTTGCCAAATGCCACCGATTCAACGCCTAAAGTCGATTAAAGTTTTAAAATTGTTTTGTATAAAATATATTATGTCTATAACGTATTTATTGTATGGGCAATTAGTTTCCTGAAATAAATGTTTTTTTTTAAATACGTCATTTTCAATTTTTCAATATTAGAAATTGCATTGTGAGTACAAAAAAGTAAAAATTGTAATAACTTGCAATTGTAATTTCAGCTTTAGCGATTGTCAAATATCTGAAAAGGTATTTCTTTCGCGTGTGAGGTATATTTAACTCAATGGTGTGAGGGTAGTAATATCTTCACATTGATGAAATTAACGCTGGCTATACAGCGCGTAAGCAGTCTATACTAATATTATAAAGAGGAAAGATTTGATTGTTTGTTTGTTTGCATCGAATAGGCTCCGAAACTACTGGACCGATTTCAAAAATTCTTTGACCATTAGAAAGCTACGTTCCCGAGTGACATAGGCCCGATATTCCTACGAGAACGGGTACCACGCGGATGAAACCGCGAGGATTCGCTAGTATTGGATAAAGTCGATGCTTCTCGTAACGACTCCGTAGCTTAGAGGTTAGAGCAGTCGCCCGGATAGCGAAAGGTTGTGGGTTCGAGTCCAATCGGACCTAGTTGTGAGACGGGTCGATTTTTTCTAAAATACTTCATTTTCAATTTTCGAAATAAATTATTTATTATTATTATTAAAGTAGCTCCATCGCAATCGATACACAGGTCCTCCCATATCTGTAGATGAGTCAACATGTCGACACAAATCGGTAGGGCTGTTGTGTAACAGGACATCACGACCGGTGTTCAAACGTCGTGACTTCTCTAAATTCATAGCCTAGATACGATGAACTGTAATACTATACCTAGAGCATCATTCGAAAGTAGGCTTGTTTAATTTGCGATTGCTAGTCTGGCAATGTGTTGAGACTTTTAGACTAATGTATGTTTAATGTACCTAGGGTGTAAATAACAGGGCAAAGATCGCGCTGATTTGAACGAACCATTCAGCTGAGATCGATGAACATTTTCTTTCATCAGCAATGGTCATTTCTTTGATTTAGCTCAATAATTTTCACTTAAGTTTATTGCGGTTTAATTTAATTTTTATTTTTATTCTAGAGTCTAGATTATTATTAAAAAGAGGAAAGATTCGATTATTGTTTGTTTGTAAGTGAGGGTTAAACTCAAAAACTACAAGACCGATTTAAAAAAATCTTTCAGGCACATTCTTTCTGAGTGGCATAGGCTATATTTTATACCGATATTTCCACGGGAAAGGGTACTACGAAACCCCTAAAATGTTGCAAGAACGGGAAACATTATTTCTTTTTAATAAGTTTTTCCCGTTTTCTCAAATAACCGCAGGTGAAACTGCGGTGCACAGCTGATGCTAGTAATATGACAAAGTCCCTTTGTTGTTGACATATTTATTACTAGTGACTGTGCCGCAGTCAGTCTGAACTAAAATGTATAGTGCGCAGTCACAAAGTAACTAAGCGGGCGGTCGGCGCAGTGTAAAACCAAGTATCACCAATTTCACTTCGCTCCCATTTAAACTCGCGCTTTACACGAACACATTTGTAAACATTAGAATTGCACAGGGTAAATAATATGATCACGAACGTAGCCGTAAGCAGCAGTAGGTAGGCAACACTAAATTACAATTTTATGAACGGTGATTAAAAAAACAAGGTGTCTGTACTTCTTTGCCCTTAAGGTATCATGTTTGATTACAAACGTATTCACACGACCTCTTCTGTCGACATGATTATCAGTGGTACATTTACCAGCAAATCAAGCTAAACAAATTGAAATTCATTATCTTTATTGCGTTGAAAATTAGGCTGATTTTCGTATGGAAGCTGTACAGTTTTACGTGGTTTCGATAGTACCAGTCAATTATGTATCGTCATAGTGACGACATACTAATGTGTATCGGATCTGATGGATTCTGGACTTTTTGTAAGAGTTCATTATAACCATACTATGTATTATACCTACTATTATTATACAATGCAAGTGATCTACTAGGTAGGTTTACAAAGTGAGTATCTTACCTAAGGTCGATATAAGTTGAGGTAATTCCCACCAAAGTTAAGAAAATTAAGACAATTTTAAAGGTGAATGCACACTTGTCTGTGGCGAACGCGCCAAAAGTATAAAATATAAAAATATATAAAAGAAATGATTTTACACGTTTTTAACACTTAGCCTTTATCACACCTGATGTTGAGTGGTGATAAGGCTCAATCAATCAATCAATCAAAATATTTATTTATTCACTTAGACATAATAAGCATGTACTTATGAATCGTCAATATTTTCCTACCACCCATTCAAGACTTTTTTAACTGACAAGAAGAATGGGCGCAAGAAACTTGCCAGCGCGTATCTCAGGTAACGACATTTACAAAAATACATATCGTTACTTATTACAATATTTGAACAAGCAAGCTGAAGCTGGCTGAAGGTGAAAGCGCACTACTCCCGGAATCTTCATTTACTGAAGAACAGGGTGCATACCATCAACTTTAAGACAGCGATTCAAAAATAGCGCGATGCAGAATAGGTTCCTAAAATGAATTGCTTTCTTTCGTACCATGACCTTCTAAAAACTGGATCGCAAATGAATTGCTCAATGTGAATGACCGAACGATTTGTGTCCTTATTTCTTCTACCCGTCTCTTTTACTCGATTCTGTCATGCCAGGAGAGTGAAAGGGACGGGTATAACCTGCAGGTGACATGTTAGCTTGGCCAAGTTATACGTCAAATAAGGGTTGATGACAGCTCAGCGGCTGTGAAATGTCATTGAATGATCACTGAATCGCTGTCATTGATATTAAGCTGTCGTGGTACGAATAAGCGAAGCAGATCAGTTTAGGTTCCTAAACAAAACCGCAATAAGAGTTGATGGTAGGCACCCTGGTTATTTTATCTCTAACTACTGGAACACAATAATGCTTAAAACATCATCATTATGGCGTCAGAGTTAGATAAGATGGTGGTATGTAAGCCAGGCGGACTAAGAACAAGTCCTACCACCATCCAAACCGAAAACAATATGTACACCCACTGGGAATCGAACCCGGGACCTCTGGGTCTGAAATCGGCGGTGTGAACTACTAGACCACAGAGGCGTTTGCACGAATTTTAGAATTCTGTATGAAAACTATCATTTATTAATGACACTCCGGCTGGTGTGCGAGGTTTCATAGGATTTCATATAAAGAATGCTAAAATTCGTTTAGGGGTCTACCCACACGTACCACAACCATAACCACACCACAACCACATCACTGCCAGTGGGAATGGGTCTGCTCTTATCTGCTTGCCTTAAAATGTGTTTTATTTTGTTTTTATTCATTTTATTAAGAATTACATTTGAAACATGTATGGCGCAACTTGCAGTATATAGTATAATTGTCTTTTGTTTTTAACTAATATTAAAGCTTTAAGTAGAGTTCCTAAGTAATTGAAAATTGTTCACCGCTATGATCATTAGTTCGCCTATACTTAACTGTATTTATCATAACCCATTGTGTAATTGTGATGGAAACTGACCTTAGTCATACCATGTTAAGGTAATTTTTCAATTTGACGACTCTGTATGAAATAAAACAGGGAGAAAAAAACAACCCTTGGAGTTTCTTGCCGGTTCTTCTCCAAGGCCTCCCGCTGTAGGGTTTGCGAACCGATGGCGTAGCTTCTATGACGTTCACAAGTATTGTAAATAACAATCTAAATTGAATAAACAAATTTGAATCTTGAATCTTGAATCATCAACCATTTTGTATTGGAAATGAATAGTACGATTCACACGTACCACATTTTGCCGTCATTATCGACCGCGTGAGTGATACCAACCACAACGCAACCACCAGCGACGACCGACGCTGCGGACCAGGGGGTGTCAACTCTCTAGGGAGAATTTTTTATACCTACAAGGGCAGATTTCTGTCGATGTTGCTACTTCAAATAATTTTTTTTTTTAGATATAGCAATACCGTTAAATCACGTGACCCGCAGACAATATGGCGTTTAATTTGATTTCCACTTCGTTCGATGTTTTGTTGCGAATTCGTAATTTCATTGTGTTATTTGTGATTTCACTTAACTTTGACAAGAGTTTCGGTTCCTCCGTTCATGTTTTACAAAGTACAGTGAATTTTGTTTCGCATTGACTCTAATTCTACTTTGTGGTACATACACCTTGTGAGATATCTGACCCTTGGAAGTGTTCCCCAGTTCTATATGGCTGAAAACAGGAGAAAGTTTATTATGTGCGGTCGCTCGTTTGCCCAGGACAATATCAAAGTGTTCCTGTTTTCGAAACCAGCCGTAAGAAACCTTCGGTATGTATTACAAGCCGGTGGGACAATTTTGTTATTGTTATTGTTTTTGTAGATATTAATGTGTTTGTACAATGTATTTCAGGTGTGGACTATGGGTGCAATAATATATATTCCCAGAGAGAAAGTACAGCTCTATTGTTTCACAAAAAAATATGATGACGACAGAATGTTGTGCCAGAAGCACTTCAATGATGAGGCTTTTACTGATGGCTCTAAGACAAAACTACTTGGACAGCTGTTCCATCAGCTATGTAAGTTAAAAAGTATATTGCAAGCATCAAATTATGTATCTACATTGGTGAGCACTTATAATTAAATCCTCATTTTGTTTTAGGTGGAAGGAAGCTGAAGTGAACATCAATCTGAATGAACCTTTACCTGGCCCTTCGCATCGAGTAATGTGTATAGCCAATCCATGTCAAATTACTTTCTAGATAGATAAGCCGCAGAAAGACAGTCATGGCATTGTGAAATAGTGTTAGTGTTTATTACATAAACAATCAATCATGTAAGTAAGTTTTATGTTAATGTGCAAATAGACTTTTGACTGGTTCAGTTTATAAATAGGTATGATTTAAATAAAAGTTATCTAAAAAGTTAGGCAAATATCACTTGGATATTCTTTTTTTATCATAAATCATTCATACGAGTAAAATTTTATAATTATGCCTAAAATTTTGATTGTTTATTACGATAATAACATTAAATTAATATGATGATGAAAACTTTATTTTTATTTTCAATCCCTGGTTTCTCAAAGATAAAGGGACTGGAAATGAGTCTATCATCTTTGTGACTTAAATTATTTATAAGTATTTATCCAACACGAAGTGCTAGATTCATTTCAGTCGCCATTATGGCGCATCCAGACCGGGATGAGTAGTCTCGAAGGTACTTACGAGGCTACTCTCCCGGTCTGGGTGTGCCTATCAATAAATTCAAAATCCAAGTGAATAGTAGGAGATTCAAATTTCCCGCCTCACGCAAGTTTGCTTGGGAAAAAATAAGATGGCAGCACCTCCAAACATCATGGATTTCTTCCGCCGACGAAGGCGGGTTCGGGTTTGAGCTTCCTGCTCCTTCCCCGGGCGTCATCTCGTGAGGCTACTGCCCCACGGTGTTTGGAGCCGCTTTGCGCGGCCGTCCTCGGGACGGGTGGTGTGCCCCACCGGATGTTTGCGGCCCTCGGCGCGGTCAGCCAGCCGGGTGAGACCCCTTTGGGGGAGGCCCAGCTAGCGCCTGCGAGCGGGCGCGCAAACGGGGTATGGGCTATAATTTAGGTAGGGGTGTTTGAAGGGATGTGAGGATTGGGTGAGGTGGGCTGGGGAAGTGGCGGGGGCACAATATCGCGGGGCAGCGCCCATTTCTTCGTGGCTCTGGTGTTGGTGGTAATGTTGGGGGAAGGAGCTGCTGAGTCATAAATTTCTAGCGGCGGTGGTCGTCGTCTGGGTGCGATGCCCTGCAGGTGTTTGTGGGGGCCATGATCGGCGCTGTCAAACATTCGACGCGCCAGCTGCCCCACGAAGTCCTGCAGCGGCTGGATGTTGAGGTCCCGCGCGATGACCTCGTTGCGGACGTAGCGCCCCGCTTGGGTGATGATGCGGAGCGCCACGTTCTGCTGGGCTTGCAGTCTCTTCCTCTGCGTCTGCGAGCAAAGAGAGTACCACGCCGGCGCTGCGTAAGTGAGTCGCGACCGGACGTGGGTCTTGAATATTGTGAGTTTCGCCCGCAGCGGGAGTCTGGAGCGAAGGACAGGGCGTAGGATGGCCCGCGCGGCGCGGGCAGACGATATGGCGTGATCCACCTGGGTGGCCATAGTCAGGCCGCGGTCGATGTGGCAGCCCAGATATTTGATGGTAGGCTGCCAGGCGATCTCCTGCTCCTTCATCGCCAGCTTCGGTGGCATGATCCGCTGGGCCCCGATAAGGATTGCGGTAGTCTTGCCCACGTTAACCGCAATCCTCCAGTTGTCCAGCCAGGGCGGGAGCAGGTTTAGCTGTTCCTGCATTCTAGCAGCGGCGACCATGGGCCACGGGGAGGATGTGAAAAAGGCACTGTCATCTGCGAACAGCGCCAGCTCGACCCGTGGCTCCCCCTCATTCTGCTCATTGTTGACGGAGGGCATGTCGTTGGTATAGACGGCATAGAGCGTGGGCGAAAGGCCCTGAGGAACTCCCGCCAGTATGGGGCGCAGCTCGGACTCCTGGCTCTCCACCGCCACGTTGAAATGCCGGCCATCCAGGAACGAGGCCAGCAGTTGTACAAGGGCCGGGTGCACCTCCAAACTAATTTTGTTCTACATTTTTTTTCTATGAAGTTGACATTCTTCTCCTTGGAGTAATTGTGTTCTGTGCTGCGGACTGGCAGCCGGCCACGCATACGACGTAACCACATCACAACTACTAGCGACAACGCAGCCACATCGACATTTTGTCGCCACAAACCGCCAACCACAACGCAACTGCAAAACGCTGCATCGACACTATTCAGACTAGACCACATTTTGTCGCTGCGATGTGGTGTGGTTGTGATGTGGTTGTGGAATGAACACTAGTTCGGTTCGTTGGATGCGTTCGCCTTGGATAGTGTGCGCTCCGAGAATACTGTGATTGGTTACGTTCACATTTTATAATTTTTGTTAAAATCTACTGAGCAAAAATTGGTTTGTTACCTTAGTAAAAATATGGAGAAAAGAAATCACTTAAGTACATAAAAATAATAACTCGTATCATCATAACTCATGGAAGAAAACACGTCACGTTGAGCAGCTGAACAATACCTAACAAAAGTATTTACTGACATCCAGTTTCGACAGTTTTTTTAAATTAAATATAACTAGCCTTCCGCCCGTGGCTTCGCCCGCGTGGACAACATAACGTTGTCCCTGGGGAACCAATGTGATATTTTTCCGTCATGAAAAGTAGCATGTCACTCTCCAGCTCCTAAATTATCTCTATACCAAAAATCACGTCGATCCGTTTCTCTGTTTTGACGTGAAAGACGGACAAACAAACAAACACAGTTTCACATTTAAAATATGAGTACTTAAGTATTTATTTAGACTTAGTTAGATTTTTGTCGCAAGTTTTGCATTTTTTTTTTTCTATTTCACTACCTTTCGCGAATCCAATATTTTATTTTCTTATGTGTCTAGAAAACGAAATTAAAATAAAACATTCCAAAAACCTGCTTGCAAGTAATATGTACTTATTAGGAAAATATAAATTACTAGCGGATCCTCGCGGTCTCACCCGCGTGATACCCGTTCCCGTGGGAATATCGGGATAAAATTTAGCCTATGTCACTCGGGAAGAATGTAGCTTTGCAATGGTCAAAGAATTTTCTAAATTGATTCAGTATTTTCGGAGCCTATTCAATGCAAACAAACATACAAACAAACAATCAAATCTTTTCTCTTTATAGTATTAGTATAGATTGTATTTATTTGGATTTTTTTGACACTTTTCTCCGCATTTAGACTCTAATTTGGTCCGTTATGCGTGAACACAGCATCGATCGGTATGGCTAGCCGAGCCATCCTAGCTCCTTCCAGAAGCGCAGAAGCCTCCTATAAATATAAATAAATTAATAACAAAACCCTATCGACGTGTGCTAATCGTTTATATCCGATGATCTATTACCGAAAGAGCAAATTATGGTAGCTGAACGAACAATTGTGAACAATAGCAACTGCAATAATAATGCTTATAGATCACTGAAGATCCACGCCATAGAAGGTTGGTATAATAGAACAATAATAAATTGGCAATGTAATGATGCACCGTTTTGTAAGCTTCAGATGTAGATAGCTTCTTATGATAGCTTGTTATCTTGTAGAGCACAGATTCTCAAACTTTATTACTGAGCACCCTTTACAGAAATGCTCAGACTTATTTGGTCTACATGAAAAATGTTTCAACCTATTTACTTTACTAGTTTTAAAAGCACCTACTCATTATTTAGATTTGGATACAAATCTATTATAATAATAAATAAATAAATAATAAATAAATAACTTCTTACAATCACACCAATTATCTAAGCCCATGTTAATTTCATTAAGAAACTGTATCATGGAAAACTTGATAACGGATAAATATATACTTAAATACTTTTTGTTTATAAATACATACTTAATATACATAGTAAACACCCAGACCAAGACAAATAGACATGTTCATGCACACAAATATTTGTCTTGTTCGGGAATCGAACCCGAGACCTCTGGCGCAGAAGGTGGGTAGTCTACCCCTGCGCCAAATCGGTCGCCAAATAAAAAAAAATTAAGTTTGGTTATCGACCAGTTAAATGCTTCAATTTTGAAAATCATCTTTTAATTATCACTCACATTAATATTTGTCGTTAGTCAACTGACTTTATTGAGCAAAATAATAATACTGATGTTTCGGCACAAATAGCACAAGCCTGACTAAATTACTAACGCTTCATTTATTTAGCCAATTACCGAACCGGCCAATTCAGAACCCTCAAGGGGTGTTATGGCTTATTTTGAGAAAAACTATTGTAGTCAACTCGTTAAGTTTGAGATGAGGATGACATTGTAAGTTTTTTCTTAATCGAATGAAGTGGCAGCAATGGGCAATTTTCTGAAAGCTCAGTCACTAGATGGCGCTGTTCCACCTATGCAGTTAGAAGGAACGGAACGTTATAAATTTTACTTTGACGCGACTTTTTTACGTGAAACGGAACGTCAGACAGATGTTATTTATTTACCTAAATCTTTAAATTTACCTATTTCGTTTCTGTTCCTCACAGTAGTACTTATTTAATATATTATTAGTTTCCTTTGGGTTTTTAAAAAGTAATTAATTTAAATATGTTTCATACCAAAATATACCATAGACATGTACATACTTATTCAACGCCATCTAGTGAAGCAATTGGAAGCTTTTTTTTTTTAAATGGCCTCTCAGAAAATCGCTCATTACGAACGAAATGAAAAAGCAAACCAGCCGGCCTAGCATGAGCGGCTTATAACGCGCGATATGATATGGTACGGCATGCCGTCTTGCTTACACCTTAGTGGGGTAAGCAAGACAACTTGCCGTACCATATCATATCAAGATTCAAGATTCAAATATGTTTATTCAATTTAGATTGTTATTTACAATACTTGTGAACGTCATAGAAGCTACGCCATCGGTTCGCAAACCCTACAGCGGGAGGCCTTGGAGAAGAACCGGCAAGAAACTCCAAGGGTTGTTTTTTTCTCCCTGTTTTATTTCATACAGAGTCGTCAAATTGAAAAATGACCTTAACATGGTATGACTAAGGTCAGTTTCCATCACAATTACACAATGGGTTATGATATGATAAATACAGTTAAGTATAGGCGAACTAATGATCATAGCGGTGAACAATTTTCAATTAAGTACTTAGGAACTCTACTTAAAGCTTTAATATTAGTTAAAAACAAAAGACAATTCTACTATATACTGCAAGTTGCGCCATACATGTTTCAAATGTAATTCTTAATAAAATGAATAAAAACAAAAGAAAACACATTTTAAAGCAAGCAGATAAGAGCAGACCCATTCCCACTGGCAGCACCCGTTCACGAGCATGACGCATGAACCAGCCATCGCTTCGCTCAACCATATTTTAGGGAACGTAACGACCCGCCTCACACGCCACCACCGTAGAAATGTTTTAGTGAGCATGACATACTCAAACTGCCTACCTTAAATGACCGAATTAAAAGCTTAACTAATATAAACGCTAATAATATAAAATATAGGACACCACTCACAATATCATACTAGGAACATTTGTTACGAGTGTTACGACCAAGGTGTTTTGTCGTTCAAATAATCATTTACAGTGTAATAGCCTTTTTTGAGGAGGCCACTCTTTATATGATTCTTAAACTCTAGATATGGTAAATCCAAGATATCACTTGGGATTTTGTTATATATGTGTATACCTTGACCAACGAAAGATCCGTGCACCTTTTCTAAACGGTACCGAGGCATTACGAGCTTGTTTCTATTTCTAGTATTACGATTGTGTAAATCACCATGTTTGGTATACAAGTTAATATTGCGACGTACAAAAAGAATGCAATTTAATATAAATTGAGATGCAGCTGTCAGTATACCTATTTCCTTGAACTTGTCTCTAAGCGAAGTTTTGGAGCCTAGTTTATAGATGGCCCTGATTGCTCGTTTTTGCAAGATGAATATAGCATTAATGCCAGCCGCTAATCCCCACAAAAGAATGCCATATGACATGATGCTATGGAAATAACTAAAGTATACAGTTCTAGCAGTATCAACATCTGTTAGCTGTCGTACTTTTCTAATAGCGTAGGAAGCAGAACTAAGCTTACCAGCTAATGTTGCGATATGCGCATGCCATTGAAGTTTCGAGTCTAAAGTTACACCCAGAAAGATCGTTGATTGTACTAAATCCAGTTTTTCGTTGTTGATTACAATTTCTACAGGTACCGTCTGTACATTTGGCAGAGAAAAAAGTACGCACTTTGTTTTCTTTGCATTAAGCTGCAAATTGTTAGAATTAAACCAACCGAGTACTTGTGACAGTGCTTTGTTTACATCGTCAAAATTGGTTTTGTTTCTGTCTATGTTAAATATTAAAGAAGTATCATCTGCAAACAACACAATATCACAGAAGTTTTTGGCAAAGAAAGGCAAATCATTAATATAAACCAAAAATAGAAAAGGGCCTAAAATAGAGCCTTGAGGTACGCCTAGTTTAATCTGAGAGCCGTTTGATTTCACTCCATTAATGTCAACTGTCTGAGTTCTGGAACTGAGATACGACAGTATTAGTTTCTGGGCATTTTTTTTTACACCGTAATGATTTAGCTTCAACAGCAGCGTCCGGTGATCAACACAATCAAAAGCCTTGGATAAGTCGCAAAATATTCCAAGAGTATTTTGCGACTTTTCCCAGGCATCAAACACATGCTTTAAAAGTGCAACCCCAGCATCCGTGGTTGACTGACCCTTCATAAATCCGAATTGTTTGCTATGCATGAGATTGTTTAATGAGAAATGAGACAATAATTGCTCTAGTATTATTTTTTCAAATATTTTGCTTAAGGCGGGTAATATTGATATTGGTCTATAATTGCTTGGGTCTTCTTTGTTTCCTGATTTAAATAAAGGTATGACTTTGCTAAATTTCATTAAATCAGGAAAAATTCCTTGAGCGATACACTGATTAAATATAAAAGCAAGATAAGGGGCAATAGCATGAATAATGTTTTTAAGTACAGTAACAGATATGCCCCATAAATCAGTGGTAGTTTTCATTTTAAGTAAATTAAATGTTTTGATTATATCGCTAGAATTAATTTCTTTAAAATTAAATAATGAACTACACTCAGATACATGTTTTTCAAGAACCGAGACAGCAGAAGCTGGTGAAGAATTCAAATTAGAGGTGGTTACTAATGGTATATTAACAAAAAAGTTATCAAAAATATTAGCAATTTCTGTTTCAGAGTTTATTCTTGCGTTATTAATGTTAAGCGCTAGACTGTTGTCATGTTGTTTACCTTTTCCGGTTTCACGCTTAATAATATCCCAAGTTGTTTTGATTTTATTATTTGACTTTTTAATTTTATCCTTTAAAAATATTGACTTTGCTTTAGAACATGCTTTTTTGAAAATCTTAGAATATTGTTTTACATGTTCTACGAAACGAGGGCTGTGATTAGTTTCTCTTAATTTATATAGTTCATACAGCCTGTTTCTACTTTTATAAATACCTGTCGTAGCCCATTCGCAAAACTTTAACTTCTGGGTGCATTTAATCGTTTTAGACTTAAAGATATTATTGAACTCATTCGTTACTAATTCAAAAAGGGTTCCATAAAGCGCATTAGGATCATCATGCACATATGGCATCATAGAAACTTTATCAGCTACATTATTTTCAAAATTACGTAGTCGCGTTTTTGTAACGGGCCTGCATTGTACACTTTTAGGTGCATCAACAATATCTAATTCATAGGATACCTTTAATCCGTAGTGGTCGGATGTAATATTTTTAACGACTAGTTTGTTAGTCGGATCAGACTCCGAAAAAACATTATCTATGCAAGTGGCTGAATGAGATGTTACCCTTGTGGGCTCCAAGAACTGATTAATTAAATTAAAAGAATTGAACAAAGTTAATATTCGTGTAGTCAATGCACAGCTTTCAAGAATATCAACATTAAAATCGCCACATACTGCTATTGGTTTATTTTTTAACTTTAACTTATTCAACACATCCTCCATCACCGATTCAAATGATTCAAAATTACCTTTAGGTGGTCGGTATACACATACAATGACTAAGCTTTTTAATTCTACACATGACAGCTCGACATGACGTTCTATAGAAAGGTTTACAATATCCTTTCTTTCTCTGTAGCTTATATTATTTTTTACGAAAATTAGAGAGCCGCCACGCGTTGTAGTCTTCCTAGATAATAAATTTGCTAACTGAAAATTATTCACACTACATGACAAATCACAATGATTCAGCCAGTGCTCAGTCATACAAATGACATGAATGTCATTACATTCTGCAAATAATTCTAATTCTAAAACTTTGCCAGACAGGCCCTGAATGTTTTGACATAATACGTTAAGGCAAGAGGGCTTGGCTGTTGTCTTAGGTTTTAGTTTAAAGCCGATTTCGAGACGTTTTCACTTTGTAAAGAAGTGTTTATATTATTTAAATTAATTAAATTATTATTAGTAGGTAAGCTACTAAAATCAGAGTCAAAAGACTTTGGCTTGCCACCTTGAAAGGTGTCTTGTAAATTAAAAGCTAACAATTTAGCTATTTTTGTCCTAAACCTATTTGCAAGATACATAGTATCCGATGTCAAAATAAAATTATTAATAAAATTATTAATATCAAAATATAAAACCTTGTCGCTATGACAATTTATCATGTTGAACAAATATGAGTTTAACTCATATATATGCTGATTCTGCTCCCTAGTTAGGTTTTTCGCGTAAGGAAACGAGCTAATTACTAATTTACAGCCGGTTTCAGACTGTAGTTTCAATAAAAAGTTAATATTGATCAAGATTTCACGTTTCCTAACTTGGGAGCTGTCGCCACATAGAATAATTATGTTGGTCAAACTATCTATATCATACAAAGATAAACTATGCACAATATCTTCAAAAGACTTCCCAGGTGTACATACATTTATAACATTTCTATTATATATATTTTTCATTGTTACTCCTAGACCTTGTCCCAGTTTATCTGAGAAAATAATAGTTTTCGTGTCTTTTGACTTGCATGAGGAAGCTGATTTAAATGACTTTTTGCAATAGTTACTTTTTAAGGTCTCTATGCAGGTTAATGAATGACAGGGGCTCTGAGGCGTCCGAATTATGTTTTCCTCTTTGGATAAATCATTACAACTATCAATTTGACTATTTATTAAAGAGTCATATCTCTCTGCGTTATATTTGCAGAGTTCAACTAACTATATATAACTATAACTATATATAACTATATCGCGCGTTATAACATTATTCTGTGGTTATAAGCCGCTCATGCTAGGCCGGCAGCATTGAAATAAATCATATTTAAAGAGGGAAATGGTTAGAAGTTTAATAAAATATAATTAAACCAATAAAATATTTTTACTTTTTTACATTCACAATCAAATTTTTTAGTCGGAGTGATTGGACTCTATAGGGGTTGTTTGTTTAATTTTTTTTCATTTTAAATATAAATTAAGATAAGGCGTGTGTTTAAGTTCGATAATCTTAAAATTTCAGTTAAATATTTGGTAGTGTAGGGAACATAGCTTTTAAAATAAATATCTTCCACAAAATGTCAAAGATTTCGAACATAATAATGTTATAAACATTACGTATAAAGCGTATAATATCCACGTTGCATGCCTCGATCGAAGAGTAAGTTGTTAGATTAATGCGGTGTGAAGACGTCCTAATAATAGTAATTGTTCTATCGACTATGATGTGTAAAGTTTAACCGGTTACCAAGCTAAAGGTGGTATGACACGATACTTTGTAACAAAAAGCTTATAATTTGAAATAATGTAACAATGACAATTTTTTTTAAATATTACTTTTATTTTTCTGAACTTATAAATAAAATGGAAAGTAATTTTATTCAAATAAATCGACTATATCATATGATAAAGTAATTGCTAATCCATTGACTAATAATCTTACTATCACATCGCTAATTTTGTAACAATTTGTGCTTCGGGCTTGCTCTCATTGCATCGAGCTCTAAGCGCTTTTATTATAATAGCTCATGAATTTACACTAATTTAACTAACGTATTAAAGTTTTAGCGGCTATTCTTCTTCTTCAATAAAATAGTATTAAAGGGGCGGTGGGATAACAAAACATTTCAAGAAAACTAACTTAATATTATACCTATTGCCGGCGCCAGACATAGCACAAACATTTGAACAAAACTTTGAAGTCTTTGCCTGTTGACATGGCAAAGTACTGTAGTATTTTATCAAAGATTTGAAAAAATACTCAAATACCCGTGCTACACATGTGTCCAAATATTTGTTCAAGTATTTGTTCAAATGTTTGTGCTATGTCTGACGCCGGCACAAGTATAAAGATCACATTGAATTTAAATACTTCTTGCTCCCCATAAAGTTTATTTTTAAATCCAGATTCTTTTCGGGAACGTCTTCTACAGTTTATGGTTTATTATCAATATTATTCAGTACTGTTTTCAAACAATATTTAGTAATACTGGTAAATAGCAGATACAGTCAATCATTTTGTAAATTCAGATATTTTTCAGTTTTCTAAAACATTACCCATCTTCATAACTCCAAGAATTTTATTCGATTTATATATTATGAACATAAGATAATGAACAATGCAGTCAGTCAATTTGACCAGATTACAAACTAAAACTATGAGACCTAATTATGATTTTACGGTTAACATGACTATTTCCATGGTTTCTTGATTTAAGCGAATTAAAATATGCCTAAGCATACGTAATAATTTTTATGTAACATACTATACGTTGTAACAAAAACATTGTTACGCCAAACCGTGTGCGATGACTTTTATGCTAATCAAGTACAGTCAATAACGCATAAAGCTTTTCAATTGCACTACTAAAACTGAAACCGTTCGTGATACGGAAAAGTTAAGGGCGTGTTAAAGGTTGTCAGACATTATAGGCTTGCAACTATACGGTACTGTTCAATAGGCGGTACCGATAGTTGCTCAAATAATAATGATGTTAGCAGTCTATTATGAAATTCAACACATTTCTTTAATAATAATTATAAGACAAGTATGTCTTTATTAAATTTGAATGATAGACAGTTCTCTTGTTAAGTAATAGCCCTTAGGGTGACATGGTAATCAATACTGCTATTTATTTGTCTTAAGCAGTAATGTCTTCATTTCTCTAACCAACAATTGGGTATTTGACTGTTGTTGAAATGTAGATATTCAATTATGACATTCAGAAATATAACATTATTAAATGACAAATGTGAACAAAGAAATTCAATTTGTATTATAACAAGCGAATATGAGCTACTTAATTTGTGACTCTAGCTATCTCTTTCTTAAACAAAATTTTCTATGGCGAGAGTATGGCGCTATAGAAATGTGACGTCATACTTCTATAGCGCTCTCCTTGTCAAATTAGAAAGTTTGATGCTCTGTATCGCTGAAAATATGCAAGATATTTGAAAATAAATACCTATGTTTTGTTCCTACTAATTCAATAAACATGTATGTAAAAAAAAAATTCTGTCAAGTACCCAATATGTCTGTGCGATATACTAACAGCCAAATTGTTAGCTATGTTAACTTATTTATAATTTTTTAATAATTGCGATTAGGGCTAATTAGAAGGCTCACTATAGATGAGCCCGTGGCGCGCTCGGCCTGCGACCGTTGAAGTTAAGCAACTTTCGCAATGGTCTGTCACGGGATGGATGACCAAATTTTTTTAACTTGAGCTCGTCCCGGCTGCATTTGCTGTCGTTAATACCCGCATTGGGCCCGCGTGGTGGGTCATGCATGGCCCATTCTCCTTATCCATCTATAAGAAAGGCATATGCATGCCCCAGTAGTGGGGATATTAAATGGTTGATCATGATAATGAGGGCTAATTTTACCTATAGCTCAATGAATTGGGTTTTAAGATATCTCGTCATTTTTATTGTTTAATTAATAAAAAAATTAAAACAATACTAGTAGCTCTTATTTTAAAAAAAGTTAACACATCGCACTGCAGAGTTAAACAAAGCTTTTTATAGATGTCTTATATTATATTTAAAACTTTCTATGGATTTCTACAAAGTTTATTTAGAGCTCCTTAATAATATCTGCCATTCCTATAGAAACCAGAAAAACTACTAACATACAAAAAGACAATTACGCAGAGGAAGCCACCAGAAGCCACTAGTAAATAAATAAGTGCTCAGTGACTTCCTGCACCTTAAATAAGTACCAACATACTTCTCTTTGTATGCAAACAAACAACCGTAATATAACCTTATCACTCAACATCATCCGATCCATTTATCATTTAAAAAACAAAACAACTAAATCAGCCGGCAATATAAGAACATTAAAACATATACAAACTTTTTAATTTCGTTATTAGCTGTTTACTATTTAAATAACAATCGACAATTATTGTTATTACACTTAATAGTATAAACTGACAAAAGAAATCTTCAAAATTTGGCCTTGAATGATCACGAGATCGACGTACGATGGATCGATATCGGAAGCCGATGTGCTAGGGAAGGAGGTCGGTTGAGCTTTTAACAAGTATAGTTGTGCTTGCGGTCGAAATTGGAACTACCGAACACGTTTATTTTTATTCTAGACTAGAATTGTGGCTTTTGGAACTTAAAATAAAATACGCAATACCAATCCAACAGCTTTAAAAAATTAACCAATTCTAGATGATAGAGATAATGTAAATGTTACGAAAAGCGGGATATTTACCATGTTTTGTTTTGTTGTCGAGTCGCCCCGATAAAGAGTCCCGATAGAGATATAATTTTAAACAATTTCCCTAACTTAAAGTTTAGCTAAGCATTATTATCATACGCAAAATGTCATTGTCTTTTTTGTAAATGATAACTATTTCAACCTATAAGAAACAAACAAAAGTTTTTGTCTCTTACAAGGCAAGTAAAGGAACTTATTTTTATTTTTTTTCAGCAACACTAGCGCCACTACCAACTACTTCAGGAGCACGGTGGCGATGTAAGTAAAATGTTTCACATCAAGGGCAGCGGTCGCGATATGGTATGCAGTCTCTGTAGCGCAATTGAAGAGTTAGAAAGGACGGGAGAATGCGATATAAAGCCAACAACTGAAAATTATGATTAGCATTGCAGCTTAAAGAAATGAAATAAAATAAGTAGGGCAGAGGTACCCTTTGTGGCCACTTTAAGGATTTTTTGACTTTTAAGCACTAAGTACTAAATGGTCTTAGGTATTTAAGACACAAATTATATCTTAAATTATAGATAATTTATCTACCTTTAAAGGTACATTTTTTAAATTTATAAAAGTAAAATAGTTTTCTTTATATTACACACAATGTGTGAGAGGTGCCAAATGTACCGGTTTTGGCCACTTACTGATAGTTAAAATTTTGTAAGTATTGCGAAAAATAAAAAACCAAACCCAGGTAAAATTAATATATTCTAATGCGCTAGAAACCAGTCTATTGCAAAACAACAATTTAATTGTAAAAAACAAAGGTTTATAAAGTATTTCATCCAAAATTTTCATACAAAACATTTTTTCAAACAGAAAATGGAATTTATTGAAAAAAATCTTATGACATAAGGAATTCTAACGGTTGTTATTATTACCTTAAAAATACCTTATTTTAATTGCCTTTATCAAAAATGGCTAAAAGTTGTTTAAAAAACTTTTAGAGCAAAAAGTGGCCAAAACCGGTACAGTGGCCAAAACCGGTACGCCTGCCCTACTTTTTATTCAAATAATTTTGTAAAAAAGCATTTTTGAATCGTCTGTTTGCTTTACCACCCACTCAAGAAAAAGGATAATGACAATATGTAGTTATATTGTAACGTATTGCTGTGAAAAAAAGTTTAATGTAGTTAACTTTCAGAAGCTAAGTTAGTCTATTACCATTACATTGAATATGTAATAGTACATTAAAGCCGAGGACAGGTAAGTAAGAAATTACATTGTCGAGGATGGTTTGAAGCACGAGCCGCAGGCGAGGGCTTTAATCATTCGAGGCAAGGTAATTTGCTTACCGTACAAGGCTTGTATAGTGCTTTTCTCAAGAAATGCGAGGAAATAAAAAAAAACTGTTTAACTAAATAATATTTATTAAAATTTATATCACACATGTTCGGGCAATTATTAAACGTAAATGTTATTGTTTTGCCGGGCACACTTATGTATAAATCGCCCATAATAATATTATTTTAATGATGTAGGTAGGTATCATTAAAATACGCCAACAACACAGATTCCGAAAATGTATGCGCCTTTTTTCACTTTTCCAAATCAGATCGTAGGTTTTCATATATCTTTCTTTTGATTTTGCTGGCAGTAAGTTTTCTGTTATTCATTTTGCCTCTGCTCTCAAATTTGGTGGAGTAGGTACATACAATGTCTGTATATGTTTCATTGGCAGAACTCATTTTTTATAATTTATTACACAATATAAAATATAAATAAACTGTATTGATATCAAATCAACCGCTGAAAATCATTCCCGCCGTTTTTTTAATATTGGTTTGTGAGGCCAAGTGGAACGGTCATACAGCCTATTGATACTTACTACTTGCTACTAAAATGCGCAATTTCAATACCCGCTTAGAGGTGGTAGATGGCGCTGTACATATTTCCCATACAAAATTACTCGTAAAGGATATTTTGTCTATGATAAATCTCATTTTGTTTTTTCGATTGATGTTCGTGCTAAGGGTACATAGCGCTTGTGGTACAATACGAAGTAATATACTCTGTGCGCACCGTATTTAAAAAAAAGTTACCCTAATTAGGGTATAATAATTACCTATATAATAATAATAATAATGTGGCTGTATGGTGCAAATGTCCCTTTGCTTTTTCTGTTTTTATACACAGGAATAACGAAAGAAAAAATAAAGAAAAAAATTTGGTAATAATATCTTTGGGTAGTAACTTTTCCGAGGTAAACATTCTTAATTTGAAAATCACTGCAGTAATGAATTTCAGTACTTACTGCAGTGATTTTCAAATTTAGAATGTTTACCTCGGAAAAATGCCACGTACTGCATTCTTTTCTCAAATATAATATTAACATTTCAGAGCATAAGTGTGAAAAGTAAGTTTAATCTAAGAATAATTTATGTTGTTAAAGTACAAAACCGATTGTAAGCGAGTTCACTAACTCGTGACTGTTGAGAAACCAGCTTTTCATAAAAGTGTTATTACCTATATCAATGATGACATTGATGGCACTCTCAAAAAGTAAAGTAGTTTTTGAGAATAATAATGAAATACAAACTTGAGCAATATTTTTGAAAGGTTTAAGTTATGGCAAGCTTCACTGTGATAAAAGGCTATAAATTAAAATATCAATATCATTGTGCAAGACGCATATCGCTTCTGTAGATATTTATACTTTTTCTAGAAATATCGTCTATGCTTAAGTTTGTCTTGGTTTTATTTCGATATGACAGTGTATTAGATTTATTCTTTTATTGATTGTAATAGTTGCACTAAAGCCAGCGGTCTTTTTAGTCACATCTTAGAATTTCAATCCACTTTAGCTAGGTACCTAGTGAGTTATTAAAATAGTAATAAAAAGTACCAAGCATAAAAAAATCTAACCTACAGCATAAACCCATCCACTACAATTAGACGGGTCCATCGTGAATTATATTTTGATTGAGCAACACCCAAGACACGACTAAAACGAGAACATCTTCAGATGTCGATCGATATGTAGGCATTACTATAAATATTGTACTGGTAGCCGACCTTTATCAGTTACGATAAGCTCACCGATCTAACAGGTCAACTTCACTTGCAAAAATGAAATTGGTGAGTCTTAAAGAGTGGAAGCCAAAACAGCTATTCGGATTTTAAAAAGTAAAGAAAACTTTGAGAGTTCATGAAGATAGTGTTTTGTTCTTTAAAAAACTGACAATTAGAAAGGCAAAGATTTAACGAAGTGTGATATTAAGTTATGTGTTGAACAGTTTTAAAAAAGTTATTACTTACTGCTAAACTTATGAATTAGTGCGTACGAGTGGTCAAAGTAATCGGTTGTAAAAATCTCAGTATAGACTATAGTCTTTATCCTACGTCTAATTGAAGAATTTGAAAAGAAAACAATTATAAATAGTGCAAATGAAAGGTTTTCAAATTGTATCGAATTAACTAATCCTGTTGTTTTCAGCAAGGGTTTCTGATAATTTCATGCAAATAAATAAAATATTTAATTTTTGCCTTACATAAGGCGGTCCCCACACTGCACCGCACACCGCTCCGGTTTGTGGTAGTGCGCTTCTTAACTATGGCTGTAGAATCATGATGTGCATACAAAACCCGCAGTGTATGACAAATCACGCCGCATCTCTGTCCGGTAGTGCGGAAACCGGAGGCAGTGTGATGGAAGCCTAACATTAATATAATATAATAAGTATTAAACATGATTGAAGATTCCGGGAGTAGTGCGCTTCCATCTTCAGCCTTATCACCACTTAACATCAGGTGTGATAAAGGCTAAGTGCTACCCCGTTGTGGATATAAAATAAAAAAACATTCTTTATTTTCAGCTCATCCTTGTAGTAGCGGTCACCTTGGCCCATGCCGCCAAGCTGGACAAGACCTACCTCCCCCCAAGGAGTGCCCAAACCGCCGGAGGATCAGGAAACTTCCTGCAGACCCCTGCTTCTGGCCCCTCTGACTACCAAGACCAGAACGGTTTCGGCCAACGTGACAACGGTTTCGCTCCTCGTGGAAACGATTTCGCTCAACGTGGAAATGGCTTCGCTCAACGTGAAAATGGTTTCGCTCAACGTGAAAACGGTTTCGCTCAGCGTGACAATGGTTTCGCGCCTCGTGAAAATGGTTTCACTCAACGTGATAATGGCTTCTCTCAGCCCGAAAACGAATACTCCCAAGGTGGTAACGCTGATTATAACAATGGCAACGGTTTCGATAACTTTGAATCTCGTCCAGAGCGTGCTCAAGCCGCTTTCGAAAGGAACGCTGGTATTGTTCGTCAGGACAGTCAGAATGATGGAGAGACATACGCTTACGCCTATGAAACTGAGAATGGCATCTATGCTGAGGAGAGCGGTGTGGCTACCAACGGTGTTGAGGCTCAGGGTGGCTTCTCCTACACTGGTGATGATGGTCAGGTTTACAGCATCAGGTGAGATATGAATTTTGATACAATGATGATTTATATTTATAACGGAAATACACTTTTTCAGTTAGCAATTTAAAAAATCTACTTCTATGAGTCAATAGCTACATGCTCGTACTTAAAACTCAATATTTATATTTAAATTTATTTTCTTGATGTACTTATTTGGAAAATTCGCTGCATAAATTATACTTACAGACAGAAATCTTTGAGCTACATCTAGTATTCTTTGAAATTTACGCAATTTATATTCTAGTCACTTAACAAAAGGTTTACTCATGTGAGAAAGACATCGTGGATTTTTTATCCATATAAGGTATGCTCAAATCAAGATCTTTAACCATTGCCTTCTTTCACCCAGGTACACCGCTGACCAGAACGGCTTCGTCCCCCAAGGTGACCACATTCCCACCCCTCCTCCTGTTCCCGAAGAGATCCTGGAGGCTTTGGAGCAGAATGCCCGTGATGAGGCTGCAGGGATCTATGACGATGGTAACTTAGCATTACTTAACACTAATATTATGAGATTAGCTTTTACTTGCAACTTTTGACACGCGTGGAAACATAAAAGAAATGTTTGTCAATTCTTGTTACTTAAACAACAATAGTGATTGGACTAATTAAAATAAAAAAAAATAACTGTGATAAAAAAAAATAAAAAAAAGGATCTTGTCAGTAAATCAAAGCAAAAAAAACTAGCTCAAGGATTTCAGCGGAATTTCAACAATGGCCCCATGTCAATTATAGCTAAAAAATATTACCTTCCAGGATCATACAACGAAGCTAAATACGGCAGCGGCGATGAATATAACAACAATGCTTACAACAACAACAACAACAATGTTTTCAACAACAATGCTTACAACAACGAATATCAGGGCGACGATGACTCCGTTGTCACCAACTCTGCTGTTTTCCGCGACTCTTCCAGGCCAGGATTCAACCAGGAAGAATCTAACGAAGGAGGTTTCAACGGCAACCAAGGGAGCTTTAACGGAAACCAGGGAGGTCGTAATGGTAACCAGGGAGGTCTTAATGGCAACCAAGTAGGTTTTAACGGCAACCAAGTAGGTTTTAACGGCAACCAAGGAGGTTCTAACGTAAACAAAGCCTACTTGCCTCCTTTCGCGAGCCAAAGAGGTGCTCCCAGGAGTAGGCAGCAAGCCTTCAGTGCTAGAAATGGATACAAATATTAAACGACTGTTATGATGTTATTGTTGGATTAAAGATTTATTAATTTATGCATTAACTTGGTTTTTTATTTTTTTATCCTTACAATTTAGACAGACTTAGAGCCCTTCAGAATTCTTTCGTATACTTAAAAATCATAGGGTTACTTCTAAAAAACACCCAAAGAAACTTGCACAGTTTTTGACACAAGAAAACAAATTAAATGTTATTTGAGTGTAACTTTATTCAATATTTACTCGCGTGGTACCCGTTCCCGTAGGAGTATCGGGATAAAATATAGCCCAGGTCACTCGGGAAAAATGCTTTATAACGGTCAAAGAATTTTCTAAACCAGTCTAGTAGTTTCGGAGTCTCTAATTCAAACAAACAAACAAATAATCAAATCTTTCCTTTTTATAATATTATTAGTTAAGATAAATATTTTTCCCACTGAGGTTACGCCATAAAAATACTTTTCATTGATCTTAGAGCTCTTCTATGATTTATTATAACGAGAAAAAACTCATCCTCCAAGTAGCTCCTGTAAAGAGTAGTAAACATATGAGTAACACTCTAAAAGTAATTTAGGCTACAATTCCCCATTAAATAGGATACAAAATCAGTATAATGTTATATCAAAAAACAATAGTAATATAGACATTTTCAGATCATCTTTACCTTTATTCAAAAAAAACATAATGAATATATATAAATAATCGAACCGTTTGTTTTTTCAAAATTTTTTCAATATATAAATAAATTTCTCTCTTCTAAATTCCAAACGTACTTATTGGTTTTCTTTTTTTTTAATTATTATTATTGTAGGGTCCAGAGTACTCACTCACTCTTATTATTATTTTAGTTTTATATTAAATTTCTGTTTTTATTTTGAAGTTTTTTTTTTTTTTTTTTTTTTTTACCAACTAGCTTACTCGACACAACAAATGTCTAAGTTATACATGTTTAATGTAATATTAGATTAAGTATTTTTTTTTTCTCTTTTACCTTTATGAAATGAAATAATTATAGCACCGTTAGTAGTTAACTAATTAATAATTAGTTGATTACCTAGTTACTGGCTTCCATTTTTTTAATGTATTTTATAAGCTTTCCGTGGCGACCTTTAAGTAAGGCAACACTTAGTTTAAGTATATTGTATTGTTTAAGTTATTCACATGTTTAGTGTATGACCTTGTTGGTTGCTCAAATAAATAAAATAAAAAATAAAATAAATAAAGTAACATGAGTATATACTCTCCATCTCTATTAACCCTCTGCTCTATTATACACAACATACGGTTATTATTATAAAAATCCGAAAGATACTTCGTTCTATTATGCAATTTGGAAAAAGGATTATAATTAAGCGATCTACATCTGCACTTAGTACTCACATTATAAAGAAGAATAATTAAATACTGTTTTTGTTTGTAATGGCTAAACTCAAAAACTTTATTAGAAATTTAATTAGAATTAGAAAGTTGCATTTTTTGAAGTGTCGTAGGCCACGGGAACGGGTACCATGCGAGTGAATCCGCAAGGAGCGGCTGTTTTAACCCAGTTCTTACTGAAACATTTTTTTTTATCGATGAACAAGAAATAACAAGACAAAATTGACCACTCATAACCATGTTTGATCTGAGGGTAATTTTGATGTTTTTTTTTTTATCTTTATAAGGATCGGTCGCTATAAATGGGTTTAAAAGCTAATTTTGAAAATAAATCTAGCTGTCATTGATATGGCCTATTACGAGTCTGGATAACAATTGAACTTGGTAAATATTTTGTTCTTTTATAAATACCAAACCAAAGAGCCATTTCATTCATGATTGTGTTAAGGGGAAGCACTTTTTGCACAATCATTTCTACATTTTAACAATATACCTAGGTAAATATTATTAAGGTGACTTTTTTATTATTTACGTTTAAGTGGCCATTCTGAATTATTATTTTATAGTTAGTACAAAATATACATTTTGATAAATAAATAAAAAAAAATACTTGATCTTTTTTAGCACAGAGCGATTTTTTTTATTTAAAAAATAGGAACGATCCCTAAGTAAGTACTAACAAGTACTTGTGATAAAACTTATGATTAAGAATGACAGGCTACCTAAACAATTCTGGGGCATAAGTTATGCAAGCACTTTCGACGTCATCTTATTTTTTGTTGCGTTACCATTATGATCGTTACCATACGAAGAAAATCGCAATGAAAATGTTGTGGACTCTATTACACTTGTCAATTCAAACCGCACCGTCCCTTTAGAGACAGTTCATGGACCACAAAAAGCAATTAAAAAAGACAATGCCGATTCGCAATAATCACCAGTCGTGGTCGTGGTCAACTTGACCTCAGCTCTTGGATGCGACGAGAAGACAACACTCTTGAAATAGAAATAGCATATAGGCTACGTTTAATCGCATGAAAGTTTGCATGCTGTTGAATACGGCTAAATAGGCTTTAATACTCTTTATTTCCCTAATTTTATAATAACACCACATTTATGTATTACCCTATTTATGGCAAATAAAGCAATTTGTAATTTGTAATTTGAAAATGTCTCATTCCCATAGGAAAACATCGCGTACTTAGTTCTATTTTTTATTCACAACGGGGTAGCACTGAGTCTCATCACACCTGATGTTAAGGTGGAAGCGCACTACTCCTAGAGTCCTCAATCACTGAGGAACTGACTACCTATCTTATCTCTCACTGCCGGAATACAATAATGCTGAAAAATTTTTTGTCATGGCGTCAGACTTAGATAAGATGGTGGTAGCTAGCCAGGCGGACAAAGAACAATTCCTACCACGAACCAAACCGAATACAATATGTACCCCCACTGGGAAACGAACCCGGGACCTCTGGGTCTGAAATCGATGGTGTGAACCACTAGACTACGGATGCGGTTGAAAAGCCACACGCAAAGCCGCGAGTGGAAAGCTTGTTAACTTTAGAATATGGATCCATTACACTTGTCGCTTTGGCTGAACTGTCCCTTAATAGATCACAGTTCATGGACCACAAAAAGCAATTACAAAAGACAATGCCGATTGGCGTTGCCCACCGGCCGTGGTCGTGGTCAACTTGACCTTAAGAGTCGGATGCGTCGGAGAAGACAGCACTCTTGAAATGTCAGTCATTTGTGTCGATGTGGTGATATTGAAAAATAGTTACAGATCTGCATGTCTCGATTGTATGACACCAATCACGTCCGTAGTGGATCCCTAAGGCATTATCTCACTCATTTTTGTTTTATTTTTATAGGTCACAGTTCTAACCTAACCTAACAATTTTTGTTGTAATAATTTAAAATACAAATTACTTTAAACTTAGGTTCATTTGGTTAGGTTAGAAGTGTGATCTATAAAAACAAAAAAAAATGCGGGCCAGTTGAATTCGGGCGAGATAAAACCTTACCTGGTTGGACCCTAAGGTCCTATTCAACAAAAGTATTCCTGTAATTGTGTGTATGAGCGCAGGACCAATCGTTGTGGAGATCCTTGGGGTAGGCCTATGCCCAGCAGTGGGCGTCGTACGGCTGAAATGATGATGATGTGTGTTTATTTTGTCTCTGTGTGCTATTGTGTAGAATGACATTCTCAATTTAAGTAAGCACTAAAAAATTACTACTCTAACATTAGTTTATTGTTAATCTTGAAGATAATAGCATAGGTATTATTTTTTATTATAAAAGGGAAACATATTTTGATTTTGTTTGTATTACAAAATTACTACAAGACCGATTTTTAAAATTCTTTCACTATTAGAAAGCTGCATTTTTCCTGAGTGACATACATTTTGTCCCGGGAATGGGTACCACGCGGGTAAAACCGCCGGGAGCTACTAGTATTACATAATTGATATAAATTTTCTATCTCTTACTTTTTACAACATCATAATTTATGCACTTTTACTAGCTGTTGCCCGTAACTTCGTCCGCGCTAGATCAAAACGCCAACATCTACTCTTAAGTCCTTTTTAAAGGTAACTGAACCATATTTTTGGGTTTAACCATCGCCGCACAGGCTATTACAACACTATCTATGAAAATTTGTTTGCAGTAAAATACAAACCCAAGCTTTTAAAGAAAACTTGGAAAACAAATGCGTAAATAATAAAAATAATTGAGTCTCCTAAACTGACACCAATCGTGCTCGCCTGAGTAGTAACTTTCAGCCATTATACACCAGATGATTCCTCGCGTTTGTCACCAGCGATCATGCACTGCCGGCCACCCAAATGTCAAGGTTGGATAATTTCCATATCATGATCAGCGTGGGCCACAAAATGATGAAATAATAAAAATAAACACTCTTAATAACTTGTTCAATGATTTGACAGCAACAATTAGGGGTTTGTCACGCTGTCACGTCCGTACGTACACCTAAATAGTCATTAGAAGATAATTTTAAGGATGGTATAAATAATATTTTTCGTGTCGAATCATCACACATCTCAAGTGCATCTTCCATTGGAAACATCATCCGAGATGAAGAGGTTTTTGGTTAGTATTTACTTTATACTTTTTGTGGCACTCAGTGTACAGTGAAAGAGATAAACAAATGAAAGTGAATAGTGTTTCAGTGACAATAGTTTCAATAGCGATAGACTCTTTAAAGTGAAAGTGATGATAATATACATTGTATTTCTTTTCAGGTTTTTCTGTTTCTGAGCTATGTCAGCTCAGACAAACTGGATTTGACATACCTACCACCTCCAGGATCTCAGTATGCCGGTGGAAGAGCTGAAGACATTCAAACACCCTTGGAATATCCTAAGCAATCGTACTCTACCACCCAACGACCCTCGGCTGTGACATTTGGACAAAAAGTGCTAAGCCCTGACGATTATGAGGCTACAATTGGAAGCGATAGAGTTCCTCCGTCGCAAATCCAGGGTAGCTTTCCACCCCAAGGGTCAAACGCAGCCTTGAATAACAACCGAAATTCTAATAATGTTCCATCAACAACTGTGTCATACGCTTTTACTCAAACTACAACGCACCCGCCTACAGATAGTTTTGAGACTACTATTAGTCCAATTAACCCCATGACTGGCCTTCCAACGAATGCTCCTTTTGACGTCCCATCAAAAGTAGCCGATCAGATATATCAAGGTAACAATAACCAGTTCCGACCTAATGCGCCTGGCTATCAACAATATAATACAGTGACTGGTCAAACTACACCTGGACTGATTGCACAATTCCCTGGATCATCAGTTCCATCTTCGAACCAGTTTTATGCAGACCAAAATCAGCCTGGCCAAGCTCAGTTCCAACAAGGTTCTGAACAATCCGGTTTCGGTAGACGACCTAGTTTTGACTCTGAAGGTCCATTGCAACAAACTCAATTTCCCAGAAATCAGACTTTGATTAGAGGTAACAACAGACAACCTGGATTCATCTCTTCAACTAACGCACCACAAAGTCCAACATCTGGTTACTACCCCTCCACCACCACTGATCGTAATACTGATAATGAACAAGGGTTCATCACTCAAAGACCTGTTCAGGCGGGTATTTACAACAAAATACCAAATCCTTATCAGCCTGATATCAAAATTGGATCTCAAAATAATTATCCAACTTCAGTCAACAAAGTTGCTCAACCGAAATACCCTGGATATTCTAGTTTGACTGCACAACCGTATCAACCAACTTCAACAGTTACTCCGATGATTTCTGTTCCTGGATTTGGCAGCCAGCAATCTGCTTCTGGTGATTATTCTCCCCCAGTTGATTTTCAAGGTAACTACCAACCAACTAACCAGGGAAGTTTTGATACCAGTTCTGGAAATTATCCTTCTTCAGTCAACTTTGATGATACTAATCGAGGACGTTTCGATACCAATGTTTACGTTAAACGACCTGAGCGACCTCAAGCGGAGGCCGATAGGAATGCTGTTATTCTAAACTACAAAAATGTGATTACTCCTGAAGGATTTGAATATTCTTTTGATACTTCAAATGGAATCCATGCTGATGAAAACGGAACTGCCATCGATGGAGTGAAAGCTGAAGGGTCTTATTCATACACTGGGGATGACGGAAAAGTTTATACGGTCGTCTATACTGCTGATGAAAATGGTTTCCGCCCTCGTGGAGACCATTTGCCTACACCTCCACCAATTCCTGAAGCAATACAGAGGGTAATAGAAAAGGCGAATCGAGAAAAGGATGCTGGTATATTTGATGACGGTAAGTTACGCTAACTTATCTTTAAAAAAAATAGTTTTTAGTCAGTTCTCTGTATTATTTGTATTTGCGATGTTTAATGTTTAATTGTTTTAATACCTTCGATCAACACTTACAAAGTTTAATAGATAAAAAATGTCTAGTATATTTTACTTAATAAAATATGATGTCACTGCTTACTTTAACCATATTTCAATATAACTGTTATAATTTTCAGGATCATACGATGAAGGAAAATACGGCCACATGAAATATCAAGGACTTGGTAATCGTTACCCTCAGGGCTCAGACAAAAGTACGTCTGGAGATGTCAGATCATCAGAGCAGGGAGGTTATTACTCCCCATCACGTCAACACAGTCAGAAAAATCAATTTATTGCATCTCAGCCTGGCTCGAAGAAAACCATAAACGATTTGGATGACTTCAGTGAATCACAGGAGCAATATGAGGATGACCAGTTAGGGGAAAATGATGTCAGGCCCAATAACAAAAAAGTATCCGTACGACCAGGAAACAGCATTTCAAATAAGGGTACAGCTGACAAATATTCAAGAAAACCAATTTCTGATCTTAAAATTTCAAGACGTCCGTTGACAAATGCTGAAAGAATCCAAAACCAAGAAGAGCTTTACTATAACAACGAAAAAAATATAAGTAACAGTCAACGTCCTTCTAGCACTCAACGCCCTTCAAGCACTCAATATCCCACTGAAAAAAATGATGATGAGTACTTCGATCAACTTTCTATTGATGATGAAAGCAAGTCAGAAAACATCCCTGATGAAAATGGCTTATACAAAGGTAGTTTGCGTCGTCCGCAAGCACAACAAAAGCAAAGACTGATGGGAACAGACAAGATTCAAAAACCTGGGTCTAGTTTAAACAAAAATAGTGATGAAATCAATAGACAACAGTTTCTTGGTAAACCAATTAGTGGAATAAGTCAAGACAATGTTCAGACAATAGATGTGTTACAAAACGGAAGAAATCCTGCCTATCGTTTACCATCACGACGACCAACCGAACAATCAGTAACTGATGAAGATGATCTAGGAAGCACTGATATCTATAATCCAAATGAGTATAGAAATGAAGAGAGAACAGGTATTAGAAATAAGCCCAACAAATTGTATTCAAAATATCCAGCTGAAACTACTGAGCTTACAACTATCGAAGACTACACTACTTCCGGAAAGGATTCCTCAAGATTCAAACCAAATGGAATAAATAAACCGGTATTCAATATGAAAACTAAACAAGTAGTGTCTACAAGGAGACGCCCATCACGACCTTTGCTTAAAATAGATAATGTAAATCCAGACAATCAAGGATCAATCGAGGACGTCACAAATGAATATGTAACGGAAGAAGGTGATTCTGCGTATACAGATTCATATACAACACCCGCAACCAAAGATAGCTTTGAAGTTTCTCAAGGTTTCAATCCACAAATTAATCAGCAATATGTCACTAAGAGACCCCAATCATTCTCAACGAAATACTCTTCTCCCCATGACAGACTTCAAAGACCTCAACCAGCACACCAGAATGAACGCAATGGTGAACTAATAAATGATAATATCAGATATGGGCAGAGGCTTACAGGCAGCCCAACTGCATCTCCTAGTGCTAATATTAAAAACATTCAAGAAAATAACAACAAGGTCTTCAATAGTACTGGCTACCAATACATTCCTCCTAGAAGTAGGTTCAACTTTGACGAAGTAAATAATTATTCTACCAGATACCCTGGAACAGGAACTAGCACTACCAGAAAACCATCTCAACAATTGACACAATACAGCAGTAAAGATACCACTGCTAAGCCGTTCATGACTCCCAACGTCTCACGAGTTAATGCTGAAAGTCCAGTAAGTTATGATGAAAATGTAAGGATAAATAATGAAAAGATTCCTAATGAGCAAAGGTATGATGAAAAGCAGAAGGTTGAAAATTATGAACAATATACAACTCCTGACCAAATTTTCAGTGATGAGGTTATATCTTCTGGCAGACCTTCAATTCAATCAACTTTAAGACCTATTTCGCAAACTACAACAAGACCTCAGTACAATCAGCAGTATTCAACTACCCCTGGTCATAACCCAGTAGGAACTATCCCGCTATTCCAGGAGAAATATGACGGAAAAGTTTCAAATATTGGAAGGCCTTATGAAACTTCATCTACAACTCCTGTAACATCTGGCAGGCCTTTATATTTTGGCACTACTCCCAATGAAATTGTGATTAATGGACAGAAGAACGTATATTCTGAAACTACTAAAAATCAAATGAGACCGATAAACGTATTCGTTTCCCCAACCACTCCATCACCTTCTCAAAGTCTATCTTATAGTGAATCTCAGGCTTCAGTTTTCGATGGATCATATCCAAATAGAAATATTGAAAATCAATTCCAAACCACTAACCAACCAAACCGTCCAACGACTCCTTCATATGATAGAATAACTGGACTACCCAGTACTAATGCAACAGGAATCGTACAAAGTGGTCCTAAAGCTACCCAAAACCTTAATGGAAACCAGCCTCCAAGTACCACTTATCGTCCTAACTATACAATCAAAGGCACCGAAGGTTCAAGGAGGCCAATAGTTCGACTAGACGATTTTGGTAGACCTATTGTAAGTTCTGAAGGAAAAGATTTTCAACAGCGATACTATCAAAATCCTGATGGCAGTTCTCCATTAGATAATCAGAATACTGGCTATCAATATACTGGAAATGAACAAAAATACCCTGGAACAAGTCAAAGCCAAAGGATTCCAGGCTATCAGACATCCACCGAAAGAATTATAGGTGAAGATTTCAGTGGTCCGAAGCAACAACAACGATTTGACCCTAAACTTGGATACTACTATTAACTAACGATAATTTAGCGAACAAATCATTTTAATTTATTATTATTTATCTGACATAATAAAGGCAGCATTTAAAAAGTTAATAATGTGATTTTATTTCTTAATCGATTTGTATTATTATTAAATTCGATGTTTGTTACAAACTAAAAATCCTTATTTTCCAAAAAAAATATTCAAAAATTAATTCTACTGAACAAGAATACGTAATTGAGAAAATATATTATTTTTTGTTTCAAAAAGTAATAATTGGAATAACAAATAAACAAGCGTCTCGTTTATCGGGTTTTAATATAATTTTGATAGAAAGATTATTTACTTTGAATAATGTAGATGTTGTAGATATACAAAAAAAATACTTATTTACAAGAAAAAACTATTATTATTATTAACACTTTACTATCTACTATTAACACTAAATAACTATTCCATTGAATTATATTATATTGCAAGAATATAAAGTAATGTACCTACAACATGCCGTCATAATATTAATTTGCATTATTTGCAACAAGCCACGATTTTACAATTCAAAATAAAATCTGCAAACACGAAAAATCATTGTTATTATGAGCTTCATATGATTATGAAGCACCTAATTGCGTCAGATAAGTTTAGCAGATTCCTGTCAGAAAGCGAACATTTTCCGATCTGTAAAGTAATAGAGTAATATGTTTTTATGTAAATTATGTTATGTATTTACAATATAGTAAAGTAGTAAGTTTAGCCGGTAACTGATAGTTAGAATAGATGATAGATAATGTTGATTGATACAACGCACATGGTTTATATTTTATTTTTATTCTTTTTTTAAGGGGCTTTTAACACATTAAGGTTATGCCAGCCCCATCATAGCCTTATTAACCTAGTTAACTAAATTATTCTATGAGAATTAATATTTAAGGTAAAACAATAGAGTTTTCTGGTATCATCACATGTGGGGGAGGAATAGAGTGTCATGTAACATGTTTACATTCTGCACATTTAGGTGTATTTCTTTTATTAGATGATTATATATTGGTTTATATTTAGCTCGATGGTTTTCCTGGCTTTCCTGTGCCTATGCTGTTAAATTATAAAATGGATACCTACTTAATCATCAAAATCGATGGCTAAATGAGAATTTTCCAGGTATAAGCTTGTAAGTAAGCGTAAGTTAATGTAGCTATAAGTTATATAATTGATTTACATTTCAAATGGAAGCATATTATTCCCAATTTAATAATTTTATTAATATTATTAAATTTTGTAGTGATGTTATTGATCATCTATAATTTAATTTAAATATACCTATAAGTAATGAAATAATGTATTGAATTAAATTTTAAACAAATTTGTATACTCTTTTTAGAGTGGGACATACTGAACTAATTAAAATTGTACAAACTGAACAAACTATGTTCTTGACAAATAAACAATTCTTATTCTTATTCAATCTAATCGGATTAATTTGCTTCAAAAAAGAAACAAAATTTAAAACTATATGTTTTATTACTTTATGTGAATCTAAAAGCTTAATTTAACTTATTTTTAATTATTTATTTATTTATATAAAAATTTATTAAAAATAGTGTTATTAATTAAATTAATTTGACGACCGATTTGGCGCAGGAGTAGGCTACCTGCCTTCTGCGCCAGAGGTCTCGGGTTCGATTCCCGAACAAGACAAATATTTGTGTGCATGAACATGTCTATTTGTCTTGGTCCGGGTGTTTTCTATGTATATTAAGTATGTATTTACAAACAAAAAGTATTTAAGTATATATTTATCCGTTATCTAGTTTTCCGTGATACAGTTTCTTAATGAAATTAACATGGGCTTAGATAATTGGTGTGAATGTAAGAAGTTATTATTATTATGTTTACCTATAATATGGAACATTGCGTTTGTGCTGGGCCTGGGTTTTTGAGCATTCTCTTTTGCTAAAACATTTAATTTTTTTTAACCATAGGCACAGGATTTTAGGTAACCCATATGCGATGTATCAATCTAGGCAGTATGTAGCAATGATTCTTTGTTTGAATTAAATATTAACAGATGAGGGAAGATATTATTTATACCGAATTCCGTAGTATGACTATATTTTTAGGGTTTTGTCAAGAAACAAAAGACGAAACCCTTATAGGATCACTCGTACGTCTGTCCGTCGGTATTACAGCCAATTTATTCCACGGAACCAGATTCCAAATTTGTCGAATTATCTACCTACTCGTTTTTTTCTGTAACCCAGTGACGAAGGTATAACGTATTAAACAATGTAAAAACAACAAAAATTTGAATGGTGACTTTTGGAACTTGTTTTAAGGATTTCAAGACTATTTATTGTTATAGTTCTACAGTGCATAGTTTGAAAGTTATGCAAAACGACGAAATGTATATGAGACTTTACTTTTCAATTACCTACAGTTTTAATAATATTTATAAATCGGGGTCCCTTTAAAGGGAAAATCACAATAAAAATTAAAGTTCTGCAATCTGTACCGAACGACGGCGACGTATACTTACCTATAATTTTGTTTCTTTCTTTCATACTATATTTTACTTGTACCTTCTTCAAAATCAAACTAAAATTATCTATTTCCTGTCGGAACCCTCTCCCTCCACTCGGGTTTTACTAATTTTATAAAGTAGTTTCCATTCTATTGCAATCAAGTCAAATCATCTAAGTTAAGTACATTTGAAAGCGAAGTTTTTGTAAAAGCTCCACCTATTCATTTCATACAAAAGCTTAATGTTTTAAGATCATACGAAACAGATATATTGAGATGCTTTCAACATCCTAATGTTACACAGCGCAGTTCTAAGCATAGTCAATAGATGGCGCAAAGTTCTAACAAAATATGATTGATGGCACCAAAGGCTCTACGCACGTTCTAGCCGCTACACACGTTCCGATCAGACCGCCCCGATTTGGTCTGCTCCGAACCAAATCTGGGGGCCAAGTCTGCTAACGTTAAGTCACAATCGTGTCTTAATCGTGTTTCAATTGTAGTTCAGTTGTATTGCTTTTTAGTTACTTACAAGAATTATGACAGTATGATGTGATGTGAATGTAGTGTATGGTGTTACCATCAATAGTATTGTGAAAAAAGTACATATTTCTTGTAACTATTGTGGAAAAAAGCACTACAACTGAACTACAATTGAAACACGATTGAGACACGATTGTGACTTAACGTTAACAGGCTTGGCCCCCTGGACGTATGTAGCGTAGTCGACCGACCATAGTAAAATTATTATTATTCGTGTTTGACGCGGTCTGGAGTCTGGCACGATTTGGATCGCACGAAATTCACATCCAGCCAAATCGGAACATATGTAGGCTCCCGACCGGTAAGGAGAAAAAATATAAAAGCGGTCAGAATACATTCGAGGGATTTTCGGGAGATTCAATTTAGTGCTCGCCGTGTTCACGACTTTTGCGTAGGACTGAACAAATGAAACTTATTAAATAAATCTGTCCATTTATGCAAAGAGTCTTTATTAGTTTTTTTTTCATTATTTTATTTAATAATTCGCATTTTGTCGCACTAAGTTTATACTTATAGGTAATGAAGGAATAAAGAAGAATTATTTATAATTATAACACGTAATTGGGTAAGGCTCATAGTTTTTGCACATTTTGTAAAAATTTGCTGTCCCAAGAGTTTGAATACAAAAATAATTTTCATATTTTTTTAAATTCGACTTTTAATAAAAACACACAAAAGGACGTAGGTATATTTCTTTATTATGTTTATTTTTTTTATAAACATATTCCTATTGTTTACATTTAATACATTAATGTCAAAAAAGGGCTACTTTTTTCTTCCATACAATTTGTTGATGTCCGCAAACGCTTACTCGACACAAATGATTGGTATTTACAGTTTTTTATGACTATAACTTTTTATTTTCGCATATAACTTGTTCTATTGGATCATAGCTACAAAACTAAAACTAAAATAGGCTACAATTTATCAGTTGTATTGTTTTTATTCACAAATTTATAGGTGTCCCAAATTCTGTTCAGTTGTAATACTTCAGGTGTGCGACGCGATATTTCTCAGACTTTATAATAATCTACCATAAAGATTCATTTATTTAAAGTAGCAACACTGGCCCATCATGCTTGACACATTTCTGAACGATTCCACCATCTTTTTTATCGTGTCATTTGGAAAAAAGTGCTGGAACTTGCCGAGTGTCGTTAAGAAAAGGTAAGGTTTATTCTTTTGTATTATCATTAATTGAATAGCTATCTTGATTTGGAGTTAAAAATCAAGTAAAACATTAATTTCTTTTATGAATTGTGACAAATTTCGGAGAATAAATTCATTAATGTGTATGTTATGATTTTTTTTTAGGTTAGGACGTGTTAAAAATTCTATCCGTTGTGCGACAAAGTGACACAAATTTGTGCGACGTGTCACAACGGAAATTATAAAGGGAAGTGTAAATTGTTAAATTTAAGATTAATTTCATTTATTATCACTTCATATTTTTGCGACCTCTAAGCACATATAACTAATACTTGGATGGAAACCTGGATGATATTAAAGTATGAAAATGCAAAACTTTCTTACTTATATAATTAAAAAATCCAAATTTGCGTAAGTAGCGCCATCTTTTTGAGACTTGAGTTTTACCGAGCGATAGCAACAACCTTAAGCATCTTAATTGATTTGTGATATTTGCTAAGAGCTAAAAATAAGTTTATTAATATGGAAAATTAAAAAGATATGCACAGAAATTCATATTTTTTATTTAATAATAATATTTATTTTTTCAGTTTATTACACACAGAATAACGAAAACTGAATAAACAAAACACTAAAAAAGACAAACACAAACATAAACACAAGAACTAAATACCCCTTTCTAAAATGCAAAAACACAGTCTTTGTGTACAAAGGTTTACAAATTCCGTTGTAACACATAGTTTCAGTAGTGACACATTCCGTTGTGATCTCCTTTGTGCGATTAGTGCAAAAAATATAAGCCTTACCCAATTAATAAGTGCTGCTTTAACTGAATATTTAGCAAATATTAGTATTTCAACTAAAATAACATAAAAATAAAAATAATTAAATTAAATTCTTTATAAGTAATAATAAAACAATAAAACACCAACAATATTTTTATAGTGCAGGCAAAACGATGTTTTCAGTATTTATAAATAATATTAATTAAAGAGCTTTAGCTTTATATAAGTATCAGATTTGCAGCGAAGTTCGTATGCACCAAATCGGCGGTTAGGTCCGGACGTGTGTAGTGGCTATAACGTTCAAAGCAATTCGCAACTCGTAAAAAAACGTATTGCTCCTCTGCCTACGATAAAAAAGAAATCAATCAGTAACTATGTTACATAATTTAAGAATTAAGATAATGATGTTTTTTGCCCGTCTGGCTTTTTGCTGAACCCTAATGGCTTTTGGGTCAGAGGGTAGGTACCCGGATTCGAGGCTGAATCCAAGGTCAATGTCAAGGTTTCAAGGTTTTAAATTATTTTTTATAGTATACTATTGTTCACTGCTTCTAGGTCTTTGAGATCTGTACGTAGTCGGTCGGTTATAGATCTACAGTGTTAGGGGCATCTTTGCCAAAACTTTAACCATGGCTTCAGACCATCATGCTGAACAAAGTACCTACAGCAAGAATTTTTTGTCGGAATTGAAAAAAACATCGACTTTTTATACAAATTTAGCAACTAACCGGGACATTTTGTATGGAGAGTCGAAATATTGTTTTCATTTCCGACAAAAAAATTTGCTGTGCGTTGTTAAAGTTTTTGCAACACCCTGTATAGATAAATTTAAAGCCACTGCTTTAAAACCATATTTTTTATTCAAGTTGATGTCAAGTACTTTTACTAACCCATCTATAAGGAAGGCACCCATCCCGTGACCGACCATTGCGAATTTGCTTAACCACAACAATTAAACACCGAGCGCTCAAATCACCGTGCCACGGTAGTCGTAGGAACTCTATGCGAGCTTAAATTATAGGAAGAGTCATGCCTGCTGTAGTTTATGTTAAGAACTTAGAACCAATGTAACCCTATTTCCGTGTTCTGTGAATGTAACCTTTTTATTTTTCAAAATTCAATTTCGTCGCCTCGCCATCTAATAAAATGTTCTCATTATCCACAAAAACTGTTAAAACAAGGTTTCAAAAGTGCTACAACTGGGCCGAAGGTTCATACAAACTCGCACTTTGCTCTTTGCTGAAAAGTGCTTTGTTCTTTGAAAGTGGCTCAGGAACCATCCCCTTCATTTCTTGTCCTGACTACCCGTAAGGCTGCCTGCCACATACCAAAAAGTATCGCAGACGTGCTGCATTGCGTCTGCGTGCGTCATGATTTGTAATATTTGAACTTCTACGCGTAGGTTCGTTCACACCGACGACGGTGTCGCAGACCTACGCGTTGCGATGCAATGTAACTCTGTCGGTGTGAACCTTCACGTAGAAGTTCAAATATTACAAATCTTGACGCACGCAGACGCAATGCAGCACGTCTGTGAACTTTTTGGTGAGTGACTTTGTCAATGTGTAAACGTGATAGTAACTTTTGAATTAATTAATTGACATGCACATCGTTTTTTGTTCTCTTTTGTACGTATTTCAGTGATAGTTATAAGTTTTTTTATTTTGCTTGATTAGATTTTATGCTTTTTCAGAAGCATTGTTCCCTAAAAATGTACACTTAAATACCTACATAGAATCTTATAACAAAGCGAGCGTTAGTAATTAGTAAAAGTAGTTTTATTTTAATGAACAGTGCGCGCAGAAATCTTAAATGATTTCTGCGTGCAAAGGAGGTTTTAATAGCTTTTGTTACCTTTAGGAAACAAAAGTAATTAAAATGAGGAATTTCAATAACCTCATCACCTTAAGACCCTTTCCAGACAAAGGTGTGAATCACAGTGTGAATCGTAATTCTCTCAAGAAATAATAACTTTTCGAACTCATGCATTTGCGTGATTCCGTTGCGTTTGTTTGTGACGAAAGATTCGCAGCTCGAAAGAATATTTCAACAACTCGCCTGCAGCTTCATTCGCCCTTAATATTGTAAGCTCTTTAAGTATTAGTTTCTTCGCAAATATGTATTCATCGTAAGGATTTATGTTTATTTGAATCCAGCTCAACGGATTGGTGAGCGAACTAATAACCTACAATTTCGTGTTCGTTCACTTTCATGACGAAACTGTTTCATAGTTTACTCTTATTTTATTATTTTACTGTAAATTAGTTATTGTTTCAACGATTAATATTATTGTAACCATTTTATTATGTATAGGTACTATCGGGGTCTTTTCCGCCTGATCACTTAAAATTTTTATTGCATAAATCATGCGGTGGCGCAAAGCCACGCCCCCTTAAAGTTTCCGCCTATTAAGTAAGCGATAACTCATTAGTTGCAATCTGCACTGCGCAGCTGAGTGACGCTTCCTGTGTAATCCTTCGGCGAATTAAACGGACAAACTATTTGACTTTGGCGCGCTTTTCGAACTACTTGAATAATGACAATTGCTTTATAGGCTTTACGTTAGGTTTGCAATTTTGCATGACCTATCATGTGACATTTACGAGCAGGCCAAAGTGTCCGCGATAGTACTTTAAATGTATATTATAACATAATATGTAAATATTTAGGTAATTAGAATAAGTACCTACCTACTTAGCAGCTCCCTGAGCTTACTCGCAGACGAACCTATTTTATTTTTATCAGTCCTGGAAATGTTGCCCAAGAACCTACATGCTTCGGGAAACACATTGTTTAGATTTTATATTATTTTTATGCATTCACAATGCAATTTTGTAAGTATAGGAAAAATGTGATAGTAAAAAACCACAAGCCCTATAAGTAGCTATCCGGTGTCCCGTAGTATCCCGCCTGAAAGCTACTTATAGGGCTCGTGGTTTTTTACTATCACATTTTTTCTATACTAACACATTGTTTACTTCAGAATTTGATGTTTTTAACTAGTGATATAAAAGTGCGATTCGGACTCATTCATAAAGGGTTACAACTATATTTTTATAATTTCTTTACATACTATTAGAAAGCTACATTCTTCCTGATTAACATAGGCTATATTTAACAACGGGTACCCGTACCACGTATCCTATATTATAGCAAGTAGGAAATTTTGATTACTAGTCAATATAGTATCGTGTCTGGGTGTATTTATATCAAATAACCGTCGTAATACCGTCGTCGTTGATTCCAATTGCCTTATCACAGGGGGTTAATCTACAAAGCTTGGTACTTATTAAAGCAATGTACCTATGTGATGGTGTCCATCATCATCATCAGCTTGTTTTCGTCCACTGCTGGACATAGGCCTCTCCTAATTCACGCCACTGAGCACGGTCTTCAGCTATCATAATCTATACAATATTAATTTATTTATTTTATGCTAAACTAGCCTTCCTCATGCGGCTTCACTCGCGTAGACTACATGACGACGTTATACAGTGGGAACTTGATATTTTTCAGGATGAAAAGTAGCCATTTCACTTGACACAAATTAACCCATATCAAAAACCACGACGATCTGTTACTCTGTTCGACGTGAAAGACGAACAAATAAACACACTTTCACATCTATACTAATATTATAAAAAGGAAAGATATGATTGTTTGTTTGTTAGTTTATTTGCATCGAATAGGCTCCGAAACTACTGGACTGGTTAACAAAATTCTTTGACCATTAGAAAGCTACATTCTTCCCGAGTGAGTAGTGACATAGGTTATATTTTATCCCGATATTCCCACGGGAACGGGTACCACGCGGGTAGCACCGCGAAGGTCCGCTAGTTTATAATATTAAGTATGGATATTCATCCATTTTTGCAGGTGGTCTTAAAACACAATATTTCTTTTAGCACGGAAATCGCTTACCAATGGATTTTTACGATAACGACCAATCTTAAATTAATATCTTACATGTTTTAAGGAGATGTAGTATTAACCTTTGGCATTATGAATAAATATATTGGAATTGAAGGATGCGGATCTTATACAGGTACTGGCAAAAATTGCAGTTTTAAGATCGTAAAGTAAAATGTATGTAATCACATCATTAGATCAACGTTCAATTGAAGCTTTATTTTTATTTTATCGGTTTAAATAAAACGTACGACGACATGCAATCACATTCAAACTTATGGAACTGAAATAACTTTTTAAAACCAATTAATAATATTCTGATTTAATTTTTGCGTATTGACTAACTATAGCTGCCAACTAGAACATGACAATCTGGATAGCACTGCAGTATGCTACACAGATGGGTCAAGAAAGGAGTCAACTGGACTATCGGGAGCTGGGGTATATAAAGCTAAACCCAACACTATAAGAACTACTTTTAATCTGGGCAAGTACGCCAGCGTGTTCCAGGCGGAAGTATTCGCGATACTGGAGTGTGCGAACACGATTAAAAGTGAGATAGGCAATTATAACGTACGAAAAAATAATATTATATAGCGACAGTCAAGCTGCCATCAAGGCTCTTGACAAAACGGAGACTACCTCAGCCTTGGCAAAGAATATATACACTTACGCGGCCTTGGTGAAAGAATGCAAACAAAGCATTCAGGAACTTGCTAATTTGGTTGAGGTAGAAGTTGCCTGGGTACCCGGACACGAGGGTAACGAAGGTTATGAGGAAGCCGATGAATTAGCCAGGGGAGGAGCTGATGAACCCTTCTTTGGCCCTGAACCGAGACTACCAATTGCATATAGAATTACTAAGAACATTATAGAGATCAGAACAATCAAAGAAACCAACCAAAGATGGATGAGAAGAAAGGACTGCAGACAGTCTAAGATCTTCATCAAATCGGTTGACAAAAAGAAAACTAGAGAACTTCTGAAACAGAGAAGGAGAAATATAAGAACGATTGTAGGTGTACTTACTGGGCACTGCCCACTAATCAGACACCTATCAGTGATTAAACGGACAGAAGACCCTATCTGTCCGCAATGCAAAGAAAGAGAAGAAACAAGCTACCACTTCATGGCAGAGTGCCCGATATACGTATCACTGCGCTGGGAGCTCTTTGGAATAGACAAGCTTAAAAGACAGGACAAGAGAAATTTTTTAGGTAAGTATTCCATGTTCCATTCCATTGTGTTCCGCCAGTTAGAATACATAGCCAGTTTCTCAGTAATGAAGGAATCCGGGAGTAGTGCGCTTTCACCTTACCGTCACTTAACATCAGGTGTGATGAAGACTAAGTGCTACCCCGATTGTGTTCCGGCAGTAGAGATAAGATTGCCAGTTCCTCGGTGGTCGAGGATTCCGGGAGTAGTGCGCTTCCACCTTCAGAATTATTATTCTAAGCATCAGGTGTAATGCATCGAGGTAACACTTGGTATTCCAAAGTGCTACCCCGTTGTGGTAAAAAAGAAATAGTTGGTAAAACAAGCTTAAATGTGCTTCTTCTTCTTTTCGTGTCAACGGTGGATATCAAATAATATTTTGCCAGTAGTGCGCGACGTCAATCCCTCTCCGACTGGCTTCATAGAGGTCTTGAAGAGTGCAGGATGTGGGAAGGCTTGGGCAGCAGATCATGTGCTCCATAGTTTGGATCGCTCCACAGGCGCACGCATCGTTTGAGGCGAAGCCCCACTTTTTGCGATTTACGCCACATCTGCCTACTCCAGTTCGAAGTCTGTTTAGGAACTTCCAGGTTTTCCAAGGAAGGCTGTGACCTGGGGGTAGTCTTTCCGAAAGTTCCATGTTCGAATTGGTCCGGGGGAACTTTTTTGCCCACGCCAAGGCCAAGTCTAGCCTGTGAAGGGTGTTTGTCGGGAGGCAGAGGTGGAACGTTGGTTATGAAGCTTCACCGGCTTTTAAGGCGTGCAGCAGGGTGAGAATGGTCGAACAGTGGGTGCCTTTTGTCCGTCATTTGTTTTAGGCGTTCCACGGAGCAGGCAACCTCTCGGCGGACGCTTGGCGGGGCAATGCCTGCAAGTGAGTACAGGTGGCACAGAGGAGTTGGTTTGAGTGTGCCTGTGATTATGCGACATGTTTCATTAAGGGCAGTGTGAACCTGCTTTGCGTGGGCCAATCTCGACCAAACGGGGCACGCAGACTCACCCGCTGAGTAAGAAAGAGCTAAGCCACTCGTACGAAGGACAGACGGTGTTGCCCCCCAGTGAGTCGTGGTCAGGCGTTTTAGGATGTTGTTACACGAGAAGACTTTCCTTTTCAGCCCACGGCAATGCTCTCGGTATGTAAGCGACCGATCCATGGTTACTCCAAGATATTTAGGGTTGCTGTTGTGCTGTATTTCAGCCCCACGCCACTTAATTTTGAGAGTCCTATCTGCTTCCTGGTTTCGTAGATGAAACAAATAAGACTCTGTTTTTGTGGGGTTTGGCTTCAAGGCATTGGAGTCGTAATACTGGCTAAGATTGCTTAGTACATCTGTTACGTGTTCTTCTATTTCATCAATGCTCTTAGATTGATACGTCAGAGCAAGGTCGTCGGCATAGAGAAAGCGTCTGGTGTTTTGTTCTGTAGGCTGGTCGTTAGTGTAACTATTGAACAAGATTGGGGCCAGAACACTTCCCTGAGGTAGGCCGTTTCTCTGATTACGCGACCTACTAGCTGTTGAATTGAGATGTACTTGGAAACGGCGATTGTGCAGCATTTCTCCTAGTACATTTAGGAAGTTGCGGTCATCCGTGAAATTTGAGACCTTCCACAGGAGTTGCCGGATGTTCACGGTGTCGTAAGCGGCAGAAAGGTCAATAAAAGCAGCCCCGGTAACGAGACCTCGTTGGAACCCATCCTCGATATGTTGTGTGAGATTGAGTATCTGGCCGCAACATGATTTTCCCAGGCGGAAGCCCGCTTGGTCCGGTATAAGCCGAGAATCTACGAGGTTTGTCAGGCGGTCAAGTAGGAGGCGTTCCAAGAGCTTGTAAGTATGGCAGAGCAGTGAAATAGGACGGTAGCTTTTAGCGTCACAGGGCACTTACCTGGCTTAAGCAATGCAATTACCTTGGCTTTCCTCCATTTTCTGGGTATAGACGCACTATCTAGGCAGTTATTGTAAAGTTGCGTAAGCCATGTGAGTGCTGAAGGGCCCAAAGTGTTTTATTTGTTCTACCGCTATGTCATCCACGCCAGCAGTTAAATGTGCTAATAAAGAAGATGTACTTATTACGAGATGTTTCTGTGTTTTTTACCTACAATGTGCGTCACGATGAACCTTTTCGAAGTTTGTGAAACGGAGTGATTCAAACATTATACCTTTTTTCCCGAGGAACTGGCTTTGCTTACCCCCGGGGTTATGTGGGGCATGAACCCACTAAAAGTCCTGGTATGGTACATTATAATATTAATTACTAGCGGCCGCCCGCGGTTTCACCCGCGTGGTTCCCGTTCCCGTGGGAATATCGGGATAAAAAGTACATATAAACCTTCCTCTTGAATCACTCTATCTATTAAAAAAAACGCATCAAAATCCGTTGCGTAGTTTCAAAGATTTAAGCATACAAAGGGACATAGGGAAAGAGAAAGCGACTTTGTTTTATACTATGTAGTGATACTGTTACCCATGCGCAACAGTGTTTACCATATGCGTCGATTGAAACGAAGATTTTCTCAATAATTTCTTGTATTGTCTTCCTCAAGTTAGCCATGCGAGCTTACAAAGGAGCCTGCGCCCGCAAGGCCCCTAACGTACATTTTTGTTATGCCTGAACTAGTGGCTACTTATCTTATACTACATACATCGATTCCTTACAAACGAAATACATTTCTTATTTTAATAAAACTAAGGTGGGCACGCGCAAAACATTGTGCGCCGGAACCGGCCACGCCCCATCAGCCCATTTCGAAGTACCGACACGGTTTCTAACATTTCTGTTCACCTCTCTGTCGTACGTCCGACCTCTCGCTTGCTCATGGGCGAGGCTTGCCCCCTCCAAGAATTTATAAAATAACTACCTACATTTATTTTGACATTTATCAGTCTGTCTCTTTTTACCCATCCCGCTCATTTACAGGGACCATCGGGGGGCCATAGACTGAATACCTACCTGGTGCCTGAAAACTTATTTATTAAAGATAAGTTTTCAGTCACCCTTTTTCAGGCTACCTATGTCATCGACCTATATCTTAGGTCTCATTATTTCATAGTATTACTAATAAAACGTCATTGGTTTTACTCAGTACTTTATACTTACATAGTCCCTACCACATCGCCTGGCTTCATTGGGATACCTCTGGTTTTCCACCAGCCCAGGATTGTAAGACCTAGAACCTTGATACCTTTCCCTACTTACCTAACTAGTATTAATTACTTATAGCTAATTAGGTTAGCACAATGAAACCAGGGAACACAAATAGTTTTTATTTTCATACCAAACACCTTACAGTATAAGTTAGGTCACATTAGAGCTTATGTAAGTACTAAGTTTATTTAATTACACTATAACTTAATTATTATCTTAAAAACTATAAAAGCCACACAAACGTAAAGCATTTATCACTAGAAAGCTTATAATTTTATCTACGTTATTAAACTAAAAAGAACGTTACATATTCATATACAAAAAAGTTATCAAAGTTATAAGCTTATGGCTTTTACTAGGCAAGTTTAGCAAATTTTACTTATGCTAGGTACTTACATGATATAAACAATCACTGATTTTAATCACTATTTACGCACTTAGTGTCACTTTAAATTGTCTTTTAACACAAATTGATGCTGTCCGTAATATATACCTACTCGTAGTTCTGTTAACAGCCACAAGACATGACGTGACAGACCTTTAACTCTGATAAAACGGCCAAATAGAAACACAATAAGCTTATTCGGACATCTTATTAACTCGTAATACAAATTACGACGTCCGTTAAAACAATATTAGTACGACCCATTGATATCTAAATATCAAGGCTAGCTAAAATGTCTTACAATGAAAGAACCATTGTTACATATTTCACTGTCAAATGTAATAATTGACCCTTGAACCGCGAACCATTGCACATCAACTAGTAATAAATTTTATAATCAGATTTTTATTTCAAAGTAGTTTCTGGGAAGAAGTAAAACTAAAATCATTAGTGTTAGGAAAGACAAACAAAGTAAACTCGACCATTAACAGATTTTTATCAATGACCCCAGTTTTAAGATCCCTATCTTAAGGCGCTACTCGGAAAAATATGGACTTTTTGATTTAAAACTATAGGACGGTTACAGTTGTTACAAATCTGGTAATAAGATATATATTTCTTCATACCTTTATCTAGAATCGTATAGTTTCAAAAACACGATTTTATGATTTTGCCTCGACACTTTTTCTTTTCGAAAAGACCTCTGAAAAATACGAAAAGTGAAGATTATTCATAAATCGGGTTACTTACACTATTTGAAATTGGTTTAATTAGTGGACACCAATAATATTGAGGATCGTATAGAAGCATTTTTTTTAAAATCACTGTAGTTTTTAAATACGAAGTGATTTTGTGTTTTTTCTGCCTAATCTGCAAAAACGGTCTCGCTCCCGCGCGCGTCGTTTTCTCATTGCTATCTCGCTTCAGCACATTTTTTCCGAGTATCGCCTTAATTTAAATGTGAAATCAGCAGATCATCAAGCTTAAAACGTGCACTGTGCGTAAATCATTGTTGGGCATTAGCTTTTCGCGAATTCAAAGTCATTTACCGTGTTTTATGCAGATAAGGGTGCGGACACATATGTCTGACGCCAGGTGTTAACACGCCGCGCGCCGTTTTAAAATAAACATGTTTGTTATAAGATAAGTGTGCTTCTAGTGCATACATTTACTATGAAAACCGATGTCATCTGACGACGTGTTAACACGTGACGTCAGACAAATGTGACCACACCTTAAATATACTATTACCATTAAACATAAATATGTTACACTTAAGCCTAGTTCAGACACAACGGGATTCGGAGTGGATCAGACGAATGTTAAAGGGTAACTGTAAATAAGATTGCGATGTGTCTAAACTACACCTTACTCGTATGCAATGAATAAAAAAAAACATGAATAATAAAAAAAATGAAACCAAGTAACTTTTTAAATAATGGTTTCAAATTATAGCTGCACAGTTAACGTGTTAATATTCGGACTAGGAAAACTGATTTGATTACGGAATATTCTATGTGATGCCGACTGTACTTTATGATAGGATAGGCATTAGCTTTTCGCGAATTCAAAGCCATGTACCGTGTTTTATGCAAATAAGGGTGCGGTCACATCTGTCTGACGCCACGTGTTAACACGCCGTATTTATATGAACATGTTTTAAGATAATGTTTGATTCTAGTGCATTTACTATGAAAACCGATGTTATCTGATGGCGGCGTGTTAACACGTGACGTCAGCCAAATGTAAATATACTATTACTATTAAACATAAATAGCTCTCTTTTTTGTGACACCTACCTTAATATATTACACTAAGGGCGTTTGTGCACTACACTGAATTTTACTGATCCGGCGGTCCGTTTTTTTACGGACCGGCGTGGCATGAAAAACACGGATGATTGGCTTGTGCACTTGTCCGGTTTTTTACTGGCCGAAGCAGCGCAGTGATCTCTTTGAAACTACACTCTACGGACGCGTTTTAAACGAGAGGAATAATGAGTTCCTTGGAACGTCGGCAATTGCTTGCGTTAATTTATTTGCGATAACTCCTAAGATATTCATTTAAATTATATGGTGTAAAAGAGTAAAATAATGTGCATGAAATGCTTAAAGCAACTAACGTATTTAGATTGATAAGGGTTAATACTGTATCCATTTAAATAGCTTTCCAAATTACCGCATTGTTCGTAACCATTTTTTAAGAGATAAATATGGCTAAAATATGCTATCCTTAAAAGATAGGCATATGCCATCGCGGACTTTTTTTGTAGATCTATAGAAGAGGAATATCCCAACATGCATTATTTTTTTAAACTTCGAAAGGATAAGGCAGTTTTTTTGCTGAAAGCTCCCGGGCGGCTTGCCGTTTGCCGGCACTTTCGACAATTATCGTTATATTTCTACCAATTTACACAAAACTTTCTTATATTATATATTAAAACCTTCCTGAAGAACCACGCTACCTATTAGTGAAATCCGCATGAAAATCTGTTTCGTAGTTTTAAAGATTTAAGCATATATAGGGACAGACAGACGGGAAGCGACTTTGTTTTATACTATGTAGTGATATATGATTAAAATACAACCATCCGTGTTTTTCCGGACGGTAAAATTCAGTGTAGTGCACAAGCGCACATATGTTTTTCATTGCCGTCATCTCGGAACGGAAAAAAACGGTCCGGAATGGGGAAAAGTAAAATGACGGACGGCAAAATTCAGTGTGGTGCACAAGCGTCCATATGTTTTTCATAGCTGCCATATCGGTCCGTAAAAAACCGGACCGCCGGATCGGTACAATTCAGTGTAGTGCACAAACGCCCTTAGACCTAGTTCAACACAACGGAATTCGGAGCGGATCAGACGAATGTTAAAGGGTAAATGTAAATAAGATTGCGATGTGTCTAAACTACACCTTACTCGTATGAGCAATGAATAAAAAAAAATATGAATAATTAAAAAAAAATTCACCAGGTAACTTTTTTAACAATGGTTTTAAGTAATAGCTGCACAGTTAACGTGTTAATATTCGGACTAGGAAAACTGATTTGATTACGGAATATTCTATGTGATGCCGACTGTACTTTATGATAGATTAAACTCAGTTACTTGTAAAAATTAAATCTTTCCACACTTTTAAGATTATCGAGCGTACCGCTATTCATTTGGTATTTTATTACCTTTGATGATACATGCTGGTATAAAATTCAAAGAGAGGCCAAAAAATTTTATTTCAAGAAATTTCAAGAGTTTTCCTTTTTGAATTTGTATTCAGTCGCTTTTACTTTATTGGGTTTGAGTTTTCTAAGTATTAACACGGAACGGTTACCACGCAAGTAAAACCGCGGGGGGCCACTAGTAATTTCATTTATTTGATTCGTTCGTTCAAGGCAATTTATTAACGTTATGACAGTTAAAAGAGGTTTCGATGTCATGATTGTGGGCAGAAAGTGCACTTAACGTCAATTAAATAGTATTTTGGGAAGTTAGTCCACACTAATTTGATGCATCTGAAGATAGTTTAAAAGATAAGTCATAATATGAAAGTCACAAAAATATGATTGAATTTTTAGGCAATGAAATGAAATTGACGGCCAACGCTAAATTATTCATTCGGTCTCTATTTTCGTGGGGTGCATGGCATGTGCAATTTTTTGCGGGTGGGCGGTGCATTTTGCATGTTGTGTTTTTGCGGAAGTAAGCTACATATATTTTTTTTACAATGGTTAAGAACTTCCACTAGGCGACTGATTCAATCAAAAACGTAGATTAGTGGGTTGTAAGGACCGAAAATGTAGCCCGTGCTTCGCATAGAGAAGCTTGGGATAGCTTCTTGGTCACCACCTACAATCTGACCATAATAAAAATTGCTTAATGCAGGCCGCTATCGTTTACGATTAAGAGAGAGACACAGAGTTGACTTTTCGTTTTGTAAATAACTTTGTGTTGAATTCTATTAATCCAATAGGTGTTCATCATCATCATCATAATAATAGATAAGGAGAATGGGCCATGACCCACCACCACGCGGACCCAGTGCGTATTGCTGGGTATGAACGACTGCAAGTGCAGCCGGAACCAACAGCTTAAGGTGCCTTCCGAAACACGGAGGAGCTCGAGATGAAAAGTTTTCGGTGACCCATCCCATGACCGAACATTGCGAAAGTTGCTTAACCCCAACGATGGCAGACCGAGCGCGCTAACCTCTGCGCCACGGGCTCCTCGCTCCGCTAAATATTTAGGTAGGTACTATTGAATCCTACTATTGTGAAAGTTTAGATGTTTAGATGTTTAGATGTTTAGATGTTTAGATGTTTAGATGTTTGGATGTTTGTATGTTTGTTACTCAATCACGCCAAAACGGCTGAACGGATTGGGCTGAAATTTGGGACACAGATATGGAGAAGAACATAAGTTACTTTTTATCCCGGAAAAATATCACATTCCCGCGGGACAACGTCGTGAAATTCACGCGGGCGGAGCCGCGGGCGGAAAGCTAGTACAAAATAAATTAAACCGCTTTCACCGGAATATGGCTAAAGTCACGACCAAGCCTGGTATTTAGTGTAACAATACAGAAACGTTGCATTTCTTAACCGAAAGGAAAACAATGTCTAGGTTTTAGCTTTAGCCAACTATTTTGGTAACGTAATAGGTCGCTTGGGCAACAGCGAACGAATCTGCCTCAGGTTAGGAGCATGCTGGGGCAAAGTAGACGAGCGACTCGAAATTTGATTATTCAACCCTTTTTTTAGACAGCTGCACATGAGTATTATTTTTACCCCCTTATTTATTCCCTTAGAGCGGGAATTTCCAAAAATCTTCTATTTAGTGTTCTCCTACACTCCCCAAGTAACATGCATGCCAAATTTCAGCTTCTTGCGCCCAGTAGTTATGCGTAGTTTGTCAGTCAGTCAGTAACGCAACAGTTTTATTTATAAAATAATGAATAATAATAGACAAGCTGATCCGGCGAACTTCGTACCGCCTTATCAAGAGCACGCTACCTACCGGGTCCAATTGTTAATCTAAAGCATTCCCACCTGAAGACACAAAAATTTCATTAAAATCGGTCCAGCCGTTTAGGAGGAGTTCAGTTACATACACACGCACAGTAGAAATATATACGAGTATAATAAAGATAGATAGATTCAGAATTATGTATAATAGGTATATAAGCAATTTTGTGACGTATTTAAAACAAATAAAGATATTGTCACGATAATAAAAATACCTGGCGAACATAAAACATTTAATGTTCATCACATGGATAACTTTTCTGGCTGAAGATCAACCAACAATCTTTTGTAGGATAGGTAGAGTTTCTACAAAATTCAGCAATCTTAAGTTATTACATAGTAATGTTACAAAACTAGTCAATAATCAAAATTGTTGGAGCCATGAGCTGAGCGTTCATAACCTTAAATTCAGTACTTATCCAAAAAAGGCCTTATGTTTTTTTTTACCTATATTAAACGATCTTACTCTTGATCTCCATTCCAATCTGGCTCAAGTGCAAAGATGGGGTCTAAGATGAAGCGAGTTCACCCAAAAGAAGCCTATTAACACGCTTAGCGCCAAGCTCTCCAACGGGAATAGGCTTGGACTTGCCATTTTTTATTGGAGAAATTATATACATTCCAAGCTCTCCGACAGGGAAATAGGCTTGGACTTGACCTTTTTTTTTTAAATTACATCTACTGGCACTGAAATAGTATGTGAAGTTCGTCCCCCCCACTACTACCCCAAACCGTTATTATGACACCAGTGGTGTATATCCAGGGATAAATATACTGTAGTATTCACTGGCGCTAAGCGTGTTAACTTTCACCTTGAAGAGGTTTGGGTTGTAGGTACTCGGGAAAACAGTCACCGGCAAGGGACTTCATTCCTTGACTGTTCGCATGATGAAGAGGGAATATTTTGTAATACTTATTTTATGCTTCGTGCAAGTAAATTTTGCGACAAGTCGCTCGTCTGCAACGCCGTTGGTGCTGATCGATCGATCGGTTGCATTTCGTCACACTATGTAGATCATCGTTGTTCCCGTGTTATTATTCACTACGTGTGTTATGTTAATTTTAATATCGGCACTAGATCGGCTGTAAAACCCACATATTTCACACGCTTATCAAGAATTAAATTATTATGCAGTTTCCACTACCTTCTGGAAAAGGAATTATAATTACCATTTGTTTTGGCCGTAAATTTTAGGTATTTCCATATGTATTTGTTTTTCGAATTGATGGTCAGGAAATAACTTTATCAATGAGTGTAGGGACTGCACCTCACGACATGAAAGTATATAACATTTTTATAAATCCCAAAATATTTTGTATACGTTTGTACAAATATCCCATAATGGGGTAGGTATGCTTGACAGTACTGTTTGTAGTGTCAGGCAATACCTACCCCATTATGCTTTATAAAGTCAACCCCATTACGCTTTATCAAGCTTTACAAAGTCTCTACTGTACCTGATTAAACCAATTTAAGTTTTCATTGTTCATACTTATCATATCAGTGTGAGCCGTGTGGTAGCGGCTCATTAAAAGAATACAACCAACCCATGTCTTTCCTTGGGTGTCGTAAAAGACGACTTAAAACTGCACATATAATATAATTTGTGTCTTAAATACCTAAGACATGAAAGAATCCTTAAAGTAGCCACAAAGAGGTCTCCTGCCCTACTTATAGTAGCTTTGTTCTACTAGGAGTATTTCTTCAAAAATGTATTTAATCAATTTAGACTTTTTTTAATCAAACAGATACCTAATGGATCCTCTCACAACCTTGCATTAGCATGCAGGTTTAATCCACGTGATAGATATGTAAGAACTGCCATTGCTCCAAATAACGCTGATCTGTCGCCTTGAGCCTGATCTTCTTGTTGCTTTCAATTGACTTGGTCATGTCATATGTCATGCCAGGTGCATTATACGGTAGGGCTGACAAAACATTGGAAATTTGTAAGATTATGACTAAATTATTGACAAAAGATTCGTGTAATAACTTAGTTGTAAAAAGGGAAGAAATTAAATGACTAACACCCAGTTGCAGAAATCTCCATTAAAGTTAATGCTTCATTAAATCTATTGCTATCGCTTTTCATTTCTTAACAATAATCTATCCACACATAGGGATAGGTGCGATCCAGATTAGTTGCTAGGCAACACCTAGCAACACCCTGGCAACTATCGTTAATTCTATATTAATATCAAGCGTTGCATAGCAACTAATCTGGATCGCACCTATCCCTATCTGTAGATATGTTATTAATTCTGGCCGTTAATGAAGCATTAACTTTAATGGAGCTTTCTGCAACTTGCGGATAATGATTGATTGTAAGCCTTAATTTCTGAATTTAGAGCTTTCAATTGTCATAGTTGTCATGTGTCGCGATGACAGCCCCCTTACTTTTGAACGAAATTGCATTGTCATTAGATTGAGTTATGGTCAAACCGAACGACGCCCAATGCTGGGCATAGGCCTACCCCAAGGATCTCCACAACGAACGGTAATGCGCTGCCCGCATCCAGCGGCTTCCCGCGACCTTGACCAGATCTTCGGTCCACCTTGTAGGGGACCTGCCCACGGCTGACATGATAATAATGATGAAGGTCAAACGTCAAAATTAACTTCAAAAACTAAAACCCGACTACTGAAAAATCACGCTCTAAGAAGTATGAAACAAGAAAATATTCTCATCTGAAATTGCCGTGGTCGTATTACTCTAACAAAACAATACATTCTAGGGAAAAGTGGCAAAAATTTCTAAATTATTAAATCAATCAATTGACGACCTGGGTGCCTATGATCAACTCTTATTGCGGATTTGTTTAGGACCTAAATTGATCTGCTTCGCTTATTCCTACCACGACAACTTGATTGCGATCGAGATTCTATTGCGTCAATGACAAGCGATTCAGCGACTCACAGCCACTTAGCTGCCATGAACTCTTATTTGACTTTTAACTCGTTCGAGCTAACATAACACCTGTAGGTTATACCCGTCCCTCTCACACTTCTCCATGACAGAATCGGGTGAAAGAGACGGCTAAAAGAAATAAAGGCACTAATCGTTTGTTCATTCACATTCAGCAATACATTTGCGATTCTGTTTTTAGAAGGTCATGGTACGAAATAAAACAATCCATTTTAGGAACCTATACTGGAACGCACCAGTTTTGAATCGCTTTCTTGAAGTTGATGGTAGGCACCCTGTAAGCGCAGGTGCAGTACGGATAACTAGCTAGCTCCCCTCAGAGGTCCCGAGTTCGAATGGGAAAGGTTTATCTTTAGTGATGTGGAAAATATTAATTCTTTTAAAACGCTTTTACAGGAGTCTGGAAAAATGCTTTTGAGAAAGAGCCCTTGAGAGGAAATTGACGACCTGTGTGGCACAGTAGTAGTAGTGCTACATATACATGGCTTTTGCACTAGGGGTCACGAGTTTGATCCTCAAACAAGACAAATATTTGTGTACATGAACTTGACCATTTGTTTATCGATAGTGTAGAATTTACAACAATTGTTCATAAAGAAGTTACATTGGTATAGATGACTGGGTCTGAATGCAGGAAAAAAAGGCTAATAAAGTCACACCTGCTTTAGCGCTCTTCTCACAGAATTCTCAATCACTGAGGAACTGGCTATCTTATCTCAAACTGCCGGAGCATAATAATGCAGAAAACATCATTGCTATGGGGTCAGCCTTTGATAAGATGATGGTAGCTAGCAAGTGGACTAAGAACTAGTCCAACCGCCAATCAAACCGAATACAATTAGTACCTACCCCCACTGGGAATCGAACCCGGGATCTCTGGAACCGCAACCGGTGGTGTAAACCACTATACCGCAGCGGCGGTTGAAACGTTCACTTTGAAAAGCATAAATAAGAACTTTCATAAACAAATCCCATTTAGTAAATGTTAAGGATACCAAATTTATTAGCCTCGCCGCTCTAATTAGCCACATTTTAATAGTAGTAATGTCTAAATTTATGTGTCTAGCCTCCAGTACTTATTACGGGCAAAGTTCGCCAATGCCAGACGAGATACGAGTTTTTATTGAGCAACTTTGACCGATCGATATACAGAGATGAACTCAACAACTTTTATGAAGTAACAACCAATTGCAAATATTGAACTATAATGTTCTCACGATTGATGTTGTGTTACTTAATAAATGTTTCATTTGTACCTACATGCTGAAAGGTACACTCGATGGCAAATCATAGTTTGACAGTTGTATTAAAAAATTTCTCCCTCATGTTGAAAGTTACAGTCGATAGTACACCATAGTTTGACGGTTGCATTCAAAAAATTGCTTCCTAATACTGAAAGTTACAGTCGATAGTACACCATAGTTGGACAGTTCATCATCATCATCGTCATGTCAGCCGAACAACGTTCACTGCTGGGCATAGGCCTCCTCCAAGGATCTCCACAACGATCGTTCCTGCTTGGCCCGCAACCAGCGGCTTCCCGCGACCTTGACTAGATCGTCAGTCCACCTTGTAGGGGGCCTATCCCATTTGCACAGTTGCATTTCAAAATTGAACCGTTGGGGAAGAAAGGTTCTGGACTGACGCAGCGTAGGACGGCCCCCCACAAGGTGGACCGATGACCTGGTGAAGGTTGCGGGAAGCCGTTGGCTGCAAATAGCCCACAGCCGCTCTTTGACTAAATTATTTAATGACAAGTGGCTCCACGCGGTATTACCCGCGTGGTATCCTTTTCCGTGGGAATATCGGGATCGAATATAGACTATGTGAATTTTAGTCTAGTCGCTTTTGAGAAATCTTTCCTCGTTCTTGTGGACTTATACCTATGACCAGCAGTGGGATAAAAAGTAGCCGATGTCACTCAGGTGTAACGTAGCATTCTAATGGTGAAATAATTTTTGAAATCGGATAAGTAGTTTCGAAGATTACCTTGGTACTTTTACTACAATGTCACAAACTTTACCTCTTTATAATAATAATATTATAGTATAGATAGATACCTAAAGATAGTCAAAATACCTGATAAACATACTCAAGGTCTACATGTTAAAGGTTGATATGCTGTAATCCTTTAAAAAACTTTCGTTTATTGATGAAATAAATTTTCTAATGTGTCAGAGTCATGCATGATTGATGACGCATAATAAATTATCAACTTATGATAAGGCTGAAATTCTTTATCATTAAAGTTTTGAACTTACAAAACTTGTACTCAAAGATAAATAAACAAAAACATTTTACTTTCCAACTTGCACTGACAGGTCTCGAACGCACAATGCTTGGCTGTTCCTGGGCGGGCGCATGACCTAAAGGATGAAAGTTGGAAATGAAGTATTAGAAAAAATTTACTAGCTGTCTCTCAACTAGCTCCGATGTTACTCGATTATTTCCAATACTTAATTTATTTTCAACAACAAAAATTGCATTGTGAATGCAAAAAGTATTCCTTTTTATTTCTATGTTCTTTAGCAAACAAATACTTACTGCCGCACTCAGAGACAGCAGTCAATTTTAATTGGCTATTAAATATCTTTCCTACATTATTCAATACCGGACATCAAAAAGAGACGGAAAAGAGATTAAATAGAAGATAATTGAAGTTAACTGGCGTCTCTGTCACCAAATAATGATAGAACAAAAATTATATTTTTATTATAATATCAATTAAGAGTAATTATACTTTACCTGACCTTTAACAATAATACCTATTAGTAGGAATTTAAAATATTTTAACAAAATTGCAGAATGAGTTGTAAACAAATGAACCAAGAAGTATGAATACGCTAAGTACTAATAAAATTAAAGGAATCCTTGATGACGCTCTTAAGGGGCTGACATGAGACTACTTGCACCTCCAAACCTTTTTTTTTAAATATACTCAATTTCTAAAAAATGGAATCAGTCAAGTTCTTGTGTATTGAATAACTTTACATAATTTAAAAAGCATTCAAACAGTTTATAAACGAGGTTTTGTCAAAAGTGGCCACTTTTGGTTCGAACCCATTATAAAACTATGGAACGCATTTTATAATGGTGTAATAAGTTATTCAATAAGTTTAGGCGTTCTTTACGTGGATATCGAGCATTAGCTCTCTTAATAGCTCGTTGAACGTCTTGTATTCTCACCTTATGGCGATACTCGGAAAAAGTATGCACTTTTCGATATAAAATTAGAGGATGGTTAGAGCTGTTACAAATGTTAATTAGATATATGTTTCTTCATACCTTTATCTAGATTCGCAAAGATTCAGATACATGATTTTATGATTTTGCCTCGACACTTTTTCTTTTCCTAAAGACTCCCTAAAAATACGAAAATTCAAGGTTATTCTCAAATGGGGTTACATGTACTATTAGAAATTGGTTTAATTAGTGGACACCAACAATATTTAGGATTATATATAGACATTTTTTTAAATCGCTATAGTTTTTTACTACGAAGTTATTTCGTATTTTTTTTTTTGCCTAATCTGCAAAATCGGTCTTGCTCCCGCGTGCGTCGATTTCTCATTGCTATCTCGCTTCAGACGTGTAGCGCCTTAAATAATAAGACAATCCGCGAAGGTAATCCGGTTGTATAGTGCATCCTACTACTACTAATGTAATTATTATTGAAATTAATTAGAGCAATTACAATTTATTTGCATTAAATTAAGTTGTTTATGCGAAAATTGATTATTATTTTATCGATCTACAATAATTGTCAGTACGTTAGGCTATACACATTGATTTGATGATCCCTGTGGTAGAGTGGTTTGTACGACTGTTTCCAAGGTGTCACTCACTCGGAGGTTCTGGGTTCAAACCGGTATGTATCATAATAACTACGGTCGTTTCGACTATGGTCGAAATAACTACGTTCGATTCACGTTTAAAAATGTTGCTTAGACTTATTACTATTAAGATGATACTATTGTATTGGGAAATAGGTTAGGTTGCACTTAAACACTGTTTAACATTCTCAGAGTTAGAATGTGAAAGGGAACTTTAAATTTTATGACATATCGTTAATTTTGCTGAAATATATAGGGTTTATCTTCAAAGTTAAAATGTCGTGCGATTGCCTAGTGCAATCAAGTCGTGACCACGGCTTTACCAACAATAAGCGTTCGGTGACCACGTTTCGTTTATCCGTCTGTCACTGTAAAACATTTTGTTGATCAAATCCTCATTTATTTCAAAGTAAGTGCCTCACAACTTCTTTCCGCATCTGTGGTCTAGTGGTACATAACACCGGTATCAGAACCAGAGGTTCCGGGTTGGATTCCCAATAGGAGTTTTTTTTTTATCCACAATGAGGTAGCACTTAGCCTTCATCACACCTGATGTTAAGTGGTGATAAGGCTGAAGGTGGTAGCGCACTCCCGGAATCTCAATCATTGAGGAACCGGCTATCTTATCTCTTACTGCCGGAACACAATAATGCTGAAAACATCATTGTTATGGCGTCAGACTTAGATAAGGTGGTGATGGCTAGCCAGGCGGACTAACAACAAGTCCTACCACCAGCTAAACCAGATACAATATGTACCCGCACTAGGAATTGAACCCGGGACCTCTTGGTTTGAAATCGGTAGTGTGAACCACTAGACCACAGAGGCGGTTAAAAATATTGTATTCTGTTTGGTTGGTGGTATTACTTGTTCCAAGTCCGCCTGGCTAGCTAACACCCCAACAAACATTTGATGTGCGTCAAGTTAGCAGCCTCACAACAGAATTAGATGGTTTTGATTATGTCAAAAAATACTGTATAAATAGTGTTAAATAGTGATGTATATTAAATAAATAGTGATACTTTGATTCAAAAGATATTTGAGTATCTTAGTGAGGCTGCTAACTTAACGTCTAGTTAGCAGTCACCTCAAGAAATACAGTTCGTATCAATGTGATTTATATGTCAAAAAATACTGTATAAATAGTGTATCGTAAACGCAAAATTTCAAAAGTAGTGCTTTAATACAAGCCGAGATATTAGGGTCTCTAAGTTGGCTGCTAACTTGACGTTTCTTGCGATGGAGATTCCAGGGAAACAGGTACAAGTTTTTAATAAATAAATACTTGAAAAAATACTGTGTGAAATAGTGAATCTTAGGATATTAATAAAAAAAGAATTCTTCTTTGCTATTTTCAAAAAATCGAATGTAAACTTCTACCATACATTCAATTTTAGGTACAGTCGTGTACAGTTTTCTTTAAATGTACTGATATTGTCAAATTTTTTATTCCAGTCATTTCAAATGACACATAATCTATCGTATATCGAAACATAATATGTCAAGCATTTGTCATTTGTGACTCGAATTAATTTGGCGAAATCCGGAAGGACACCGCAATGCATACAAGAAGTAGACACGAATCAATCTCATAGTTTTGGATAGCGTTAGACATTAAAAGTTATAACAATTAATTTAACACGTAAAATAAATATGAACTTAAACAAAGTTAAAATAAATGAATGAAACAGAATCACTATTTTTTACAGCATGTAATTTTTTCTTGTCGTACATTTGGAAACGCCCCATCGCCAGCGCAAACGAGTCACTGGCGTAGTAGGTACAAAGCAACACCGCGAGATGGCGTGATTTTGTTTACTTACGTGATTTCGATTCGGTGACATGACATTGGAGAAAAGTTTTGTTTGTTTTAAAATTGGTGAGCAGTGAGTACATATGTACCATAAGAAGTGATATCACGTGCAAGTTTATATCCTATAATAACAACCTACAGTTTAAAGGTAACTTATTTTCTTTTTTGGTATTTATTTATTAAAATGATATAGGTTAGCTCTTAGTCATTCAAAACTTCTCGTATTTAGTACCTTCATAAGTACCAAGCTAATCTTTCGTAAAGTTACTACTTAGGAACTTAGTTACTTAAGTATATTCTTAGTGCATTAAATATTAAAGTTACTTGATTAGTCTTTTATGACTAGACTTTTATGACTTTTAATCTGTTCAGTTACAGCGGTTACTTTTTTCAAATGACAACCGACTACGCGTGTGGTTGTGTGAGGTGAGACTAAATAATTATCTTTCTTTTTATTGTTTAAATTTTTTGAATTGTTGAAAATGTTTTATTTTGCTATCCAAAATATCGACAATAAGGTAGAAATAAAGTAAAACAATTATAAAAAATTTTTTTTTCGGAAATTTATTCTAAACACTTCAAATAATCTACCCCTTAAGTATAACTTGATAAAAAACTCACGGTATATTAAAACTAGCTGATCCGGCTAACTTCGTATCGGCTTATCGACAGCACGCCACCTACCGGGTCCAATTGTAAAACCATTCTTGAATTCACCTGAATACACACCATTTTTTTAATTAAAATCGAAGAAGCACAGAAGAATTATATACTTATATAAAGATTACTTATGAATCGTTAACATTTTCCTACCGCCCATTCAAGACTTTTATTCTTTTCTATTAAAAATTTTAAAATTTTAAAAACCCCCGATAAAAAAAGACAAATAATAAAATTCCTCTCTCGATCGGAGGACCACAAAAAGAGAAGTACTGAAAGGGTATATTATACGTCGGGGGTCCCCCGACCGAGAGAGAAATTTTACCTGAAAATCAGCGTCACACTATTTGCTGTGGCATAAGCTGAGGTTGGGTCCATTTCGGCTAAAATGTTTGTTTTTGTTTATGTAAACAACCTTGTTTGTATGTTTTAGTCGAATAAACTATATTTCTTTCTTTCTTTCTATTTCTATTATATGACTTTTTTTTCGAGGGTTGTTATTTTTTTTATTTCATCCTTTTTAAATTACACTCAAAATAAAAATAAAACCGCACTAAAATCGTTTGATCCGTTTAGTCACTAAGAATATAAGTACAGACAGAAAGTAACTTGCCGCCATTTTGTTTTTTTTATTGCACCTAAATTTGCCTAAGGTGTATATTATTTTAGTCAAAGCACCACTTCTGTATCTTTTACCGTTTCTAAAGGCAGTTAACCATCTCCATAAATGGCCGTATGGATTTTCATCAAACGTAGCTAAGAACCACCTCGATTCATTTAGCTTTCAATTGAAAAAAAACGCATTAAAATCGGCCCTGTCGTTTAGGAGCTACGTTGCCTCAGACAGACAGACAGTCTGACAGTAGGTAGGTAAGTAGGTAGGAAGTAGAATAAAAAGTAGAACATAGCATTTGTTTCTTCCGAAAAATAATATTATACTGAGAATAGAGTATTGACACAATCAAAAATTTGATGAGATTTAATAAAAAATAAGGGATAGATAATAATAAAAAAAAATGCCTTCAAACAAAAACTGCCGACAAATACTCACTTCCCAAAAAATGTAAAAATAAAAAAATTATTGAATCATTCCATTCAAAGGATGAAAGGGTGGGACATTATCGAATTAATTTTGGAACTTACTGATTTGATTAAAGTCGGTGCCAAGCCATTACCTACTTACCTATTGTTATGTATTTCACACCACTCCGCGCATGTGATATTGTGTATTATTGTTTCACTAAATATTTTCTTTCTGTTGAAATAAATATAAATAGAAAATTTATCTATGTTCACACAAAATTGCTAACGGGTGGCAACACTGTTAAAAAACTTTCCTTGTAACTTTTGACGTTCTTGTTGTGCACATCGTGGCTGAAATAAATAGTTTATTCTGCATAATACGTATTGTTTCAATATATCACCCATAACCCAACACTTTCGGCTTGACACCGACTTCAATCAAATCAGTAAGTTCCAAAATTAATTAGATATTGTCCCGCCCTTTCGACCTTTGAATGGAATGATTCAATTAATTTTTTACTTTAACGTTTTTTGGGAAGTAAGTTTTTGTCGGCAGTTTTTGTTTGAAGGCGGTTTAATTATTTTTTTAAATTTGTTTATTTTTCATTTTTTTGTGTAAGAAATCTAATGCGCAAGCGTCGCGTAATGTGCAATGTTTAAAACTGTAGCCCATATCTAAATTAGAACACTCAGACAAGCACCATCCTCCAACTTTTAACTGTTATGCAGTTTTTTAACCTTCCACCATCAGCTAACCTAAATAACTTAAAAGAATACAACTAAAGGTCTATTCATGCATAATGGTACTTAAATTATTTTTATAAAAAAATAAAACCGCCTTCTAAAAAAACCACATCAAAAAAGTAAGAAATAATTCCTCACCAAATAAATAACGTAAGTACTTTGAAGTCGGGCGTGAAACATGTACAATTTTTTGTTGTTTTTGTTAAAACCATCGTGCAGGCAATTTACGTGTTTTCTGGTAAATAGGTATGTGATCAAACTCAAAACCTCCTTTTTCGAAGTCGGTTAAAATACCTTGAGGTATCCCCTTTTTAACAAAACAAGAATCATCTAAATCGGTTTATAAACAAAGGAGTTATGCCTAAAGATACGTATTAAATTCACATAAAGTGGTAACGAAAACGACAGTATTTTCAAGATTTCCTGAAAACTACTGAACCGATTTCAAAATTTCAAAAAATGGGACCAACTTGGAAACTAACCTGATCTAATAACGTTTGAACCATTTCAATTGGTTCAGCCGTCTTCAAGTAATCGGTGGACATACACAAAAAAAAAAAACATACATACAGACGAATAGAGAACCTCCTCCTTTTTGATTTAGAAGTCGGTTAAAAACATGCTTTAACTCCTAAGCGTTAAGTAGTTTTACCTTCCATCATCAGCTCACCTAAATAATCTGAAAGAATACAACCAAAAATCTTTACGTATCAACAATATTTGAGGAGTTGTACCTTCCATCACCAGCTCATCACCATGAGATGATGACTACCAGATGCAAATACTTAAAAAACTTTAGAAAATCTATAAAATATGTAAATTACCATAAAATTAACGGGTTTTCCTCGATTTTCCCTGGATTCCACCATCAGATCCTAACTTGGTAACAATGTGACCACCTCAGGAGTTTACTCTTTTGAATAAAGAAATAATCATTGAAATTGCTCAATAGTTCGCGAAGATATTGACGTGTAAAGCAGGAACTACCAGTCAAAAACTATGTGTTTTTTCAGGATTGTGAAAAAACTACTGAACTGACTACTTTGAATTTTTCATGGGACCACACATAAACTATTTTCTTTCAGATAAAAAAAAGAATTATTAAAATCGGTTAACAACTGGCGAAGTTATGGTAAAACATACATAAAAATATACAGTCGACTTGAGAACCTCCTCTTTTTTTTGAAGTCGGTTAAGAAGTGAATATATTTGTTTAAATACCTAATCAATAGCATTAAACCGATTAAACTTATGTATTGACACAATCAAAAATATATATTTCACTTTTTTGCTCGATAGTACGCACTCCACGATTGAAATAAAGTTTGAACCTTATTACTAAGGAGCAAAGTTCAACATTGATCGTCAGCATATATTCAGATTATTATGTAGAAGTTTACATTAGATTTTTTGAAAATAGCAAAGAAGAATTCTTTTTTTATTTATATCCTAAGATTCACTATTTCACACAGTATTTTTTCAAGTATTTATTTATTAAAAACTTGTACCTGTTTCTTTGGAATCTCCATCGCAAGAAACGTCAAGTTAGCAGCCAACTTAGAGACCCTAATATCTCGGCTTGTATTAAAGCACTACTTTTGAAATTTTGCGTTTACGATACACTATTTATACAGTATTTTTTGACATATAAATCACATTGATACGAACTGTATTTCTTGAGGTGACTGCTAACTAGACGTTAAGTTAGCAGCCTCACTAAGATACTCAAATATCTTTTGAATCAAAGTATCACTATTTATTTAATATACATCACTATTTAACACTATTTATACAGTATTTTTTGACATAATCAAAACTATCTAATTCTGTTGTGAGGCTGCTAACTTGACGCACATAACATTTGTAGGTCGCGGCGACGTCGCCATTACCACCAAAAGGGCCCTTTTTATGCGACCACACCCGTTTGCACTAAACTTAAGAATCGCCTAAGTCTTTTCCTAGCTAACTTAAGCCATTCTTAACAAAAAATTGCTTTGCACTAACCTTAGGACATTCTTAAATGCACTTTAGGCTATTCTTAACTTAGGGGCCCAATATCGAGCGCCTAAGGCTTAAGAAATACCTATATCAGTGATTATTGTCTGTGGCATTGTGAGCAAGAGTAGTGCGACAAGCTTTTCTGTTCCGGTGATTATATCTTTGGAACTAAAACAGTTTTCATAGGACAGTCCATTTTGACAGCTAATTTCGTATTGCAAGTGACTTCTCTGTCACGGCTGTCACCGGAACAGAAAAGCTTGTGGCTTTTGTATTCTTGTTTGCTAGATAGAGACACAACACATGTGACATACGTCATTCATCATCTATTTAAAAAAACATTACAGATCGACAATCTTTTCTGTTCCCATGACAGCGGCGCTTATGTTTAGCAGCAAAACATGAAAGTATTAGCAAAATGACATTAAAAACAAAACTCGTTAGTTCTAGTTTTGGCCACCGGAACAGAAAAGGTTGTCGCACTGTATTTATGTTTTTCTTGACAGTTGAGCTCTGTTGACTTTTTCTTTTCTCGGTGAATTACTCCTACCAAATAAAATAGATAACGCCTTAGCTTTTGTCTCCTTTAACTCACGAAGGAATCAATGAGAAGTTTCAACCAAAAAAATATCCAGTGACCTACTTTACCTCGCCAGTTTTAAAATCCATAAACAATTAATATTTTAATTCATTCATTCATTCTTTTAGCAAGGCGATGACTAAGTTACGACGTAGTCTGTCAGTGCAAACAAAAATTTGAGCTCGGCTGTTTTAGGCTGTTCCTAAATTAAGATGTATCTTGTCTAGGACAAGCTCAACCCGAGTTTAGTGCAAACGGGCATCAGTGTCGTAATAGAGTCATGTAGCGGCCATATAGACCATCTTAGTATCGTTTATAATATAGGTTGTATAAATTCTCTAAGTTGTATTTTAAACACTAAAATTACTTCAATAATAATATGATGTTTTTAGTACTTTCAGTCACGAAACTTTCACTTATTACGACTAAAATGTTTGTTGGGACGCTAACACCATCTTATCTAAGCTTGACGCTATCATAACGATGTTTACAGGATTGATGTGTAACGACAGTTAGACATAAAATAGCCAGCTCCTCAGGGTACCAGGAGTAGTGCGTTTCCACCTTCAGCCTTATCATCATTTAAGATCCTAAGACGAAAAACTGTCACTATGGCAACCGTTATCGTGAAATTATATTGACATTATTTTGTACGAAAACTAGAGCAGCGCCTCTTTCGGTCGTATAAGAAACTAAAATTCAATACATGTTTGACAGCAGCACTTTGAAAGCTTTTGAAGGACGGTAAAAGCCATGGAGCTAGACTACATACTGAGGTAACTGGAGAGTGCAGTCCTAACACTTTTTGTGACCACAAATTACACTGTGGCTGTCTTCCGTCTCACCTACACTTTGAAAAAATATACGTATTGTCATATGAGACCACTGACAGCCACTACATACTAAATGTCAAATTTGCTGGGCACACTTTTTTATTCAGGGTGAAAACTCTAGTTACCTCAGTATTAAGTCTAGCTCCATGGTAAAAGCAGTTTTATTAGATTACCTTAGAGGTGCACGGTGTTCGGATGCGTCAAAACATTTTGGCGTGTCCGAACACCATGTTTTTATAATACTTACATTGTCTCTTTGTTAGAGTATTATCACAGCGCATGCCCAACAAAACTAGTTTTGTCCAAATCCAACGTTGGCGTATCCAAATGGCGTTTGGATACGCCAAAATGTTACAAGTGTCAGCGCATAATTAAAATTTAGTGGTGTATCTATCTATCTATCTATTTGGCTATTACCACTAAAGTTACATTAAACATTTGTAAATTAATTAAACGCTCGCCTACCATTTTAAGTGCTGATAAAGATTCTAATTAGAAACAACTATTTCAAATAGGCAAAGACGGGGTTAGTTGTAGATCTTCACACTTACAACACTCTCGAATGCTCTGTAGAGTATCGTTTAATTTACTAAGCAAATGTAATCGTCTTAAACTAGAAACGATAAATTCCTTACATGACCATTACCTACTGTCAGAACAAGTTAGGGTCGGGACACATTAATCGAGTAGAGTGTCGCCACAGAATATGTACCTTACGGTACAGAAATTTCACTCACGTCACGAGTTTGGGCGTTTGTGCACTACACTGAATTTTACCGATCCGGAAAAAAACGGATGCTTGTATTTTAATAATTTAATCATTTATAATAGTAAGAGTTTATTTTTTTCGTGTAGTTTCAATGTTTCGAACTCTAAACTACACGAAATAAATAAATTCTATTATTTATAATAATTAATTATTAAAATACAAGCATCCGTTTTTTTCCGGATCGGTAAAATTCAGTGTAGTGCACAAACGCCCTTCAGGTATGATAAACGCAAGCGTCCGGTCACCGGATTAGTCTCAATAGGCTGGCACTCGCTCGACTTGTCGCACACGCAGCGCACGCGTCCGCATGTGTCGCCATCTGTCTCGCTTCGCGTGTATTACTTTCACAGATTAACAGACAGAGAAGTAGTACCTCTGACAGCCCTAGCAGATTGGAGCGAAACGGCAGAAAGTTATTGTACTATGAACGTTATACGCAATGCAAAAGGTCGAAATTAGGTTGTTTTCCAGAATAGTAGGTAAATATCTCGTGGTATTTTGCGCCGCTTGTATGGAAGTGAGACAGGCCGTGTCGCGATAGTTTAAAGTTAGAAACGAATATGTGTCAGATTGTTCAGGGCCACACAGACTATTAGTCCGCCGCCTGCAGGCAACGGCCTGACAGTTGGCTGCATTCGGCCACACAGACACAGTTTTACAAACAAAATCTGAATTTTTCAGAAGTTCAAAAGAGGACTTCACGCGGCCTGCCGGCGGAGTGGCCGGTGAGAATCCCTGAGGCACTGGTGTTTTTAATAAAAACATTTTAATAAAAAAAAACATTAATGTTATTATGTGGGGCGGCCAGACTAATAGTTAGCAAAAATCGCATTATGATTAATTGTTTGTAACACCCGAAAGTCTGACATGCTCAAATAAAAATTTATTAATGTTGCTATTTTAGAAATAAGCATGTTTTCTTCTGTTTAGGGAGAATAAATCGTGGATTTCATTAATAAAGTCGTCCTACACGCCAAGCAAAGAAGCGTGTAGACGTAGCAACATTTAGAGTTTCGGTTTTGTACCTATCTGCATTCTGCCATAATGTCGACGAGCAGTGTGTGTCAACCCTTTGGTATATTTCAGTAGGAGCACCACACCTAAAATATTCAGTTTACTCACCGTTTATTGTGTGGCCTTTCTTAAGTAAAGAATACTAGACCCTAACAGCGGTTGTTAAGGTTTATATTTGATCACCTTATATTGTAAACATGTACGCTTTTGTCACAATGTCGTCATATATTTGACAGGCAGTCGTTTCTACACGTCAATTATTATGATATTTTGACAGCTGTAATGTTATAATGACTCATGTGACAATTTTAAGGTTAACAGCTAGGTTTCTTGTAAGATTTATCGGTAAGTTTAGTAAGAAATAAACAAAATTATGAACTTTCATAACATAATGAAAAATAATTAAAAATGTTATGTTAAAACTGTCAGAAAAAATATTAAAATACTTTTTATGTCAATTTAGTAAACGGTACATTAAAAGACAGTGATTTTTAATTTAAAATTTATTAAATATTATTGTATTTACTAGCATTCCGCCCACGGCTTCGCCCGCGTGGACTACACGACGTTATACCGCAGGAATGTGATATTATTATTATATTCCATAAATCACGTGAAAGACGGACAAGCAAACAAACGAATATAATTGTGAAAGTGAGTTCGTTTGTTAATAACACTTTCACGCTGGATTAAGTAGGTAAATGAACTGTTAAGTGAAAAGACTAATAAAAAATGGATGCACGACTTTAAATTTAGGACTTGGAGAAACAAAAGAAGGACTTAATATTTCAATTCTTTGACAACTATGAAACACGAAAAATCATAAAAGCAGGCGTCGACCTCCTAAAGGTAAATCTACTAAGTTCTTCTGTTTGATCAAATATATTTAAATCAATTTTTGTTTATATTTATCAAATCAACATGTCAAAATTGCACCTAATCTTCTTGTCAGTTAAAAATACTATTGAATGGGCGGTAGGAAATATTGACGATTCATAAATACAGATTATGTTTATGTGAATAAAATAAATATTTGATTTGATTTGTCAAACTTGAAGTGCTGTCACCTGTTCACGACACAAAAAATGACTCATGAAGGATGAAAAATGGAAAATGAAGTATTTAGAAAAAATCGACCCGTCTCACAATGATGGTGGTTGTGAGACGGGTAATCCTACTAATATTATAAATGTAAAAGTTTAGATGTTTGGATGTATAGATGTTTGGATGTTTGTTACTCAATCACGCCAAAACGGCTGAACGGATTTGGCTGAAATTTGGGACACAGATACTTTGTAATCTGAAGAAGAACATAGGCTACTTTTTATCCCGGAAAAATATCACATTCCCGCGGGATAATGTCGTGTAGTCCACGCGGGCGAAGCCGCAGGCGGAAAGCTAGTTTTTTTCTAAATACTTCATTTTTCATTTTTCAATAATAAAAATTGCATTGTGAATGCAAAAAACTAAAAATTAAAATAATCATGAAGGATTCTACAAGACTAGCGCATAATCCACATGCCATCACGACGTTGATTCCATCGATGACGATGACGCCAAATACCTTCAAAACCGCAAGATGGCTGACCTTATTTTTAGGTGCATCAGTTACTCTTATATGGATTGCCTTCACCAAGTACCGACTTAAATGTCATCTGGTACAGTGCCCCTTCGACTCACCTAAAGTTATTGTTCCTAATTTCATTTAGACAAATCGCATTGGCCTATACTTTTAACGTACCTACAATTATGTATTCAATCAATTTTCATCCTGATTTTGAGTTTTTTATAACTCTATCTCCTAATTTAAAACACATGAAGGTTAATTCAAATGACATAAGTAAGTATTTACTTATTTGAAAATCAGAAAGTCAAAATAAATCTATATAAAAATAAAAACGAATCGCCGAAATGTATGTAAGCACATAAATTTAGTTAGAACGACTGCACCAAATAAGATAACTCTTTTCTACTGTGGTGGCGTGTGAGGCGGGTCGTTACGTTCCCTAAAATATGGTTGAGCGAAGCGATGGCTGGTTCATGCGTCATGCTCGTGAACGGGTGCTGCCAGTGGGAATGGGTCTGCTCTTATCTGCTTGCCTTAAAATGTGTTTTCTTTTGTTTTTATTCATTTTATTAAGAATTACATTTGAAACATGTATGGCGCAACTTGCAGTATATAGTAGAATTGTCTTTTGTTTTTAACTAATATTAAAGCTTTAAGTAGAGTTCCTAAGTACTTAATTGAAAATTGTTTACCGCTATGATCATTAGTTCGCCTATACTTAACTGTATTTATCATAACCCATTGTGTAATTGTGATGGAAACTGACCTTAGTCATACCATGTTAAGGTCATTTTTCAATTTGACGACTCTGTATGAAATAAAACAGGGAGAAAAAAACAACCCTTGGAGTTTCTTGCCGGTTCTTCTCCAAGGCCTCCCGCTGTAGGGTTTGCGAACCGATGGCGTAGCTTCTATGACGTTCACAAGTATTGTAAATAACAATCTAAATTGAATAAACAAATTTGAATCTTGAATCTTGAATCTATGTTTTAAAGCCTACTCCCCATTTAGTAACAACTTCTCCTTCTCTTCTATTGATACACCAAGTATCAGGAGAGGGTTTGTATAAAATAAAATTTTCTTAAAACTAATACATGGCGCTAAACCTGCGAAGCCAGGGCGGGTCAGCTAGTATTTTATACGTTGTTACTAAATGGGAAGTAGGCTTTAAAACATAAAGCGATCCAATATATACCCCATCAGGGACTGTATTGCTTAGAATTAGATCGTATCTTTTATTTGATTAGAGAATACCATTCAAGGAGTCCAGTGTTAGTTTAGCGTTTTGAAGATTACGCATCAAGGAACTTCGAACAATAGTGTTTTTCGTGCTAATTTTAAACGCTACGTCAAAAGTTCAGACTAAAGTTCAGGACGTTAGTATTATTATTTACATATTCTGTGGTTCAGGCTAAAAGTGTTATTATTGGTGATGGAGTTGGAGATCACTTTGAAAATTATAATAATAATAATTTAATTTTGAAAATAAATATAATTAGCTAGTGGAGCTAGTGAGATTGAAAATACAAAATAGTTAAAAATTATCACATTTTGGTTTAACTAAACAAATAGCGTAAGTACTTAATTTTGCTTCTTTTGTTTTATTTTAATTTATCTTCGTGTCAAATACGAGTACGTACATAATCTTGAACAAACCAATATTAAAATACATACTTACCTATTATGTTCATAATATTATGTTCACGAAGAATCTTTTTTCCAAGTGAGGAGAATGCGTTTGCGCGTAACTCTACGGTTATGCTGATGCTGGAATGCTTAGCCGAGCACGCATATTTCCATTTGACCAGTCTACTTAGAGCAAACCATGAAAAGTTTGTTAATACCTACTCAATATTAAACTTGTATTTCAAGACCTTTGAGACAATTACAATTTATAAAATCAATTTAGCTGCATTATTTTGCTTACAATAACATTTAGTCATCCGCCATTAAGATGGTTCGATGAGCTCAGTAGCGCCACCAATGGAAATAAATCATTTATGATTTATCAAGGGCTTAGAATAAAAGTTTCGGTTATTTTGCGCAAATAGAAGAGTAAAGTGCAATTTTTAAGTATTTTTTCATGGCCTCAAATATGAGCATTAAGTTTTGAATCTCGATATTGCTAAATGTGGCCACTTTTGGCACTATTGAGATTCACGACTTATTGCTTAAGTTTGAGCTCTTAAAAGTATATTAAAAAAACGCATTTTACCTTTTATTTGCGCAATATAACCGAAACTTTTAATTTAAGCCTTTTATTTCCATTGGTGGCGCTACTGAGCTCATCGAACCACCTAAAGCTGTTGCTTAATGTTATCTGACTTATCTAATATTAAGTTACATATTTACTAACTTAAGTGTTTTTTATTATTTGGGCCTGATATTGTAAAATATTCTAAGTTGCCTGAAATAAATGGTTTATTATTAACAAGATCACACATTACCTTCATTTTTAAAATCAATAAATTCAAATGTACCAAACTGCATAAAATCGTTATTCAAATTAAAGATAAAGTAAAACATTTCAACAAATCCGTCGATCTAGACTAGATCGGCAGATGGCTTCGCTGCTCTGCGGCCGATATGTAAAATAGATTGTGACGCCTCCCAAACATGGTGACTGGTATTGAAGGCCGGCAAAGAAAATAGTTTAACACGTTTTTAAAAGGTTTTAGTTCTATTTGGTTAAAGTAAATTGTAAGTATAAATTTTACTATCAGTCAACAGCGCATAAAATCCCACAAACTATCTGACCTGGGTGCCTACCATCAACTCTTATTGCGGTTTTGTTTAGGACCTAAACTGATCTGCTTCGCTTATTCGTACCACGACAGCTTAATATCAATGACAGCGATTCAGTGATCATTCAATGACATATCACAGCCGCTAAGCTGTCATCAACTCTTATTTGACTTATAACTCGGCCAAGCTAACATGACACCTGCAGGTTAAACCCGCCCCTTTCACTCTCCGGGCATGACAGATTCGAATGAAAGAGACGGGTATAAGAAATAAGGACACAAATGGTTCGGTCATTCACATTTAGCAATTCATTTGCGATCCAGTTTTTAGAAGGTCATAGTACGAAAGAAATCAATTCATTTTAGGAACCTATTCTGCATCGCGGTATTTTTGAATCGCTGTCTTAAAGATGATGGTAGGCACCCTGATGACAAACACTTTTGTGACAGCGGTAGTGGGTGATCCACACGCAATTCAAAATTAGCTATCAAAATGGACTACTGGCTGTCGTCATAAATAACGGTACCAACGAGCTACGAGTCCTAATATTACACGGTTCAACCAAATTGATTCACTTTGGTTAAAAGGCGCAGAAATAAAGGCGCACATTGACATTGAATGATTCACTTTTACGTTACATTGTTCAATTTGATTGCTTTATCCAAATTGAAAGACAAAAGTGAACCGTGTATTTCCGCTATAACTGGACTGCACATATCTATACTAATATTATAAAAAGGAAAGATTTGATTGTTTGTTTGCATCGAATAGGCTCCGAAACTACTGGACTGATTTAAAAAATTCTTTGACCATTAGAAAGCTCTATTCTTCCCGAGTGTCATAGGCTATCTTTTATCCCGATATTCCCACGGGAACGGGTACCACGCGGGTGAAACCGCAAGGATTCGCTAGTTGTCATATAAAGCAGCAGATGATAATTATGTCATCGCGTCACTATTGGTTTCTATATCTTTGTATGAAATATCTTCCGAAAGCGATCAACAGTGTCGCACAACAACATTGTTCTTAAAAATAAAACTGCCTTCTAAAAAACCACATCAAAAAAGTAAGAAATAATTCCTCACCAAATAAATAACGTAAGTACTTTGAAGTCGGGCGTGAAACATGTACAATTTTTTGTTGTTTTTGTTAAAACCCGCCCGACTTCAAAGTACTTACGTTATTTATTTGGTGAGGAATTATTTCTTACTTTTTTGATGTGGTTTTTTAAAAGGCGGTTTTATTTTTTTATAAAAATAATTTTTATTTCAGTCTTTTTAGTGCATCGTGCAGGCAATTTGCGTGTTTTCTGGTAAATAGGTATGTGATCAAACTCAAAACCTCCTTTTTCGAAGTCAGTTAAAATACCTTGAGGTATCCCCTTTTTAACAAAACAAGAATCATGTAAATCGGTTTATAAACAAAGAAGTTATGCCTAAAGATACGTATTAAATTTACATAAAGTGGTAACGAAAACGACAGTATTTTCAAGATTTCCTGAAAACTACTGAACCGATTTCAAAATTTTCTAAAAATGGGACCAACTTGAATACCAACCTGATGTAATAATGTTTGAACCATTTCAATCGGTTCAGCCGTCTTCGCGTAATCGGTGGACATATACAAAAAAAAAAAAGAGAAAAAACATACATACAGACGAATAGAGAACCTCCTCCTTTTTGATTTAGAAGTCGGTTAAAAATACATAGAAACTAATAGTGACGCGATGACATATTATGGTGAATACTGCTTCAGCGTTCAGTCCGGTTCAAACTCAACAATGCTCCTGGTTTAGATACGTTTGTAACACTTTACATTGATCTGATTCAGACGTAATTAAGTAGCTTAGTAGCAATTTAATTAAAATAAATTAAATATTGTACACCATCACATACATTGTTCCAATACCACTCTATACCGCGTGGACCCCCCTTTTTCCCCTTAGAGGGGGAATTTCTAATAATCCCCACTTAATGCTCCCCTACACTCCCCAAGGAACAGAAATGCCTAATTTCAGCTTCTTCTGTCCAGTCGTTTCGACTGTGCGTTGTCTTGTCTGTCAGTCAGTCACTAACGCAAAAGTTATAATATAGTACTATATTTTAAATTCCTAAATACTAATTTCTAGCTATAGACAAGTATTGCCAATTCGATCTGTAAACTTTACCAAAAGCTCGTTAAGTCAAAACAGTAATAATACCCATCGTAAAGTTTTGCTTAGTACTAATTTACTTACATGTACTATTTGTATCACGAGGAATTTAAGTTGCAAAACTTATGCGATCATAAAATGTAATACAAGTCAGTTCAAAGTTATTTAGAATGATCCGTAAGTTTAATTTGTGAGAAGTAAAATGTAAAATACTAGCGGCTTCCCGCGGCGTGTTTCCCGTTCTTATGGGAAAAGAGAAACAAAATATAAGTATGAAATAATGTAGCTTCCTACTGGTGAAAGAATTTTCAAAATTGGTCTAGTAGTTTTTGAATTTATATATTACTAGCGGATTAAAATTCATGGCAATTGGTTGCAGTAACGATTACCATAACCTAAGTTTTAATGCTCGTGATCTAAAGGTAAGCAGGCTATATGCTATTCTAGATACTATTTTATGTCTGTGCCAAATTACATCCAGCTCCGTTCAGCGGTTTCACGAACATCCAAACTTTCGCATTTATAACATTAGTAAGATATGAGGGAATATGGAATTTAAGTTGTACAGACTTAAAGTAAACCATAGGAAAAATGTGATAGTAAAAAACCACGAGCCCTATAAGTAGCTTTCAGGCGGGATTCGAACCCGCGCCTCCGGGTATCCGGCCCCATGCTCTGACCAACTAAGCTACCGAAAGGCTTACACGACTCGTCGAATTTTGCTATCACTTATTACACTGTAGGCCAGCGTTGCTTCTTCAATGCGAGGAAACCCTCGCATCCGAAAGAAACAGTTTTACAAATGTTTAACAATCGATTAAGATGAAACAGCCATTAAATTAAGATTTTAAATTATTTTTATGTATTCACAATGCAGTTTTCCTATACTTACAGAATTGCATTGTGAATGCATAAAAATAATTTAAAATCTTAAAAGTAAACCAGTTTATAACAGCCACTTGCGAAATCAAAACAGATAGTTCGATTTCAATAAACGAAATAAAGCTATACTTAACATTTCCAGACCTTTAGAGGCCAAATTAGCATGTCTATTAGCCATTGATCCTAGCTATTTTCGTTGTTAAAATGCTGTAATTTAACACCTTTGTGTAACGGAATCTCGACCTAATTGGCTATTACTTAAGTTGCTCTACCACCTTTTCATTGAACATATTCCTTCCTACAATAACGCATTTAGTGAAACGCTTAAAAAGGCCTATTATGAATTAAATAACTCTCTTTTCTCTCTATTTCTGTAATTGTATCTCACACAAACTTTGTTTTATTAAATGTTATACCTTCTGAAATACCTACATAGGTACACAGTTAAATAGCCATTTCTTTTTCTGAATAAAAGTTGTAAAATTCAAAGAAAATAACTTATCAGCAGTTTACGCGATGCGATAAAGAGGTTCGACGGAACATGTTACGCGACGACTACTAAAATAAGAACATTCTTCGAAAACAGAAACATTGCCATAACCACTGTTCTGTGGCCATAACAATTTGAAGAAATTCAAATTATAACTGCCTCTGTGGTCTAGTGGTTCACACTACCGATTTCAGACCATTAGGTCCCGGGTTCGATTCCCAGAGGGGGTACATATTGTATTCGATTTGGTTGGTGGTAGGACTTGTACGCCTGGCTAGCTACCACCGTCTTAAGGGCTTATTACACTTGGCTAAATTCAGCATCAATTTAAGTATACATTGCTTTCTTTGAGGTCATTTGTAGCAAGTGATGCTAACAAAACAAGCAATGTATGCTTAATTAGATGCTGAATTTAGCCAAGTGTAATAAGCACTTTACCTAAGTCTGACGCCATAACAATGATTTTTCCAGCATTATTGTGTTCCGGCAGTCAGAGATAAGATAGCCAGATCCTCAGTGATTGAGGATTCCGGAAGTAGTGCACTTCCACCTTCAGCCTTATCACCACTTAACACCAGGTGTGATGAAAGCTAAGTGCTACCCCGTTGTGGATTAAAAAAACATAATGAAAACAGAAGAAAAAGCCCTACGCTTTTTCTTCTTAATCGATTGTTAAAACGTGTTTAATGATGGTTGATGAAACAACGCGTGCCTACAACGTAAAAAACCGGCGAGTTTTACGAGACTCTTCGGCCTTTCGGTAGTTTAATTGGTATTAGAGTATTAAGTAGTTATATATTCTTTGGTATTGGACCGGATTGCCGTTGAAACCTATGGAGATCCTCCAAATGCACACTAACCGTCTGACGGTGTCGGGAAATAGGGAAATGTGATTGAGGATTCTGGCAGTAGTGCGCTTCCACCTTCAGCCTTATCACCACTTAAAACAGGGCCCCAAGTCTGCTAATTTACAAATGGTTCAATTGAATCTTAATTGGATCTCAATAGCGGTTTTTGACATTTTTGGTATTCTGCTACTAACTTAAGACCAATGGTATACGACTGAACTGCCATTGAACTGCCATCGGAATATTTGCTAGTCTGCTCTTCAATCGTATTACAATCGTATTCTACTCTCATTTGACATTTGTTTGACAGGACTCTCAATGGGGTATGTATCATAATAACTAAGGTCATTACGACTAAGACCCAGTTAATTACAGACCAATATCTATTTTACCCGCCTTGAGCAAGATCTTTGAAAAAATAATACTGGAGCAATTATTAACTCATTATTTTTACTTTAAATAACCTCTTGCATAACAAACAGTTCGGTTTTACGAAGGGTAGGTCTACTACTGATGCCGGGGTTGCACTTCTTAAGCATGTCTTTGGGGCCTGGGAGGGGTCGCAGAATGCTCTTGGCATATTCTGCGACTTGTCCAAAGCTTTTGACTGTGTAGATCATCGGACGCTGCTGTTGAAGCTAAATCATTACGGTGTAAAAAATAATGCCCAAAAACTATTACACTCGTATCTTAGTTCCAGAACTCAGACAGTTGATATAAATGGGGTAAAATCAATGGGTTCTGATGTAAAGCTAGGTGTACCTCAAGGGTTTATCTTGGGCCCTTTCTTGTTTTTGGTTTATATTAACGATTTACCTTTCTTTGCAAATAGCTTATGTGAGATTGTCTTGTTTGCTGAAAATACTTCCTTAATATTTAACATTGACAGAAATCAATCTAATTTTGACGATGTAAACAAAGCACTCTCGGAAATACTCACTTGGTTTAGTTTTAATAATCTACAGCTTAATGCAAAGAAAACGAAATGCATTCTATTCTCTTTACCAAATGTACAATCTCCACCCGTAGAAATTGTAATAAATAATGAAAAATTAGATTTAGTTGAATCAACAGTCTTTCTGGGTGTAACTATAGACAGAAAACTTCAGTGGCATTCGCATATTGCTGCATTAGCTGGTAAGCTCAGCTCTGCAGCTTACGCTATTAGAAAAGTTAGACAGTTAACTGACATAGAAACTGCTAGGACTGTATACTTTAGTTATTTTCATAGCATCATGTCATATGGCATTCTTTTGTGGGGATTAGCAGCTGACATTAATGCTATATTTATTCTGCAAAAACGAGCAATAAGGGCCATTTATCAACTAAGCTCTAAAACTTCTCTTAGGGAGAAGTTCAAAGAAATTGGTATACTGACAGCTGCATCTCAATTTATATTAAATTGTATTATTTTTGTGCGTCGTAATATTAACTTGTATACTAAACATGGCGTTTTGCATGGTTACAATACAAGAAATAGGGATAAACTTTCAATGCCTCGGTACCGATTAGAGAAGGTACATGGGTCTTTCATGGGTCAAGGTATACACATCTTTAACAAGATTCCAAGTGATATCTTGGAGTTACCCTTTGAAGAGTTTAAGAATCATATAAAAAATTGCCTCCTCAAGAAGGGCTACTATACTGTAAGTGATTACTTAAATGACAAAGCAACTTGGTCATAAGCTGAGAAGGATTTTTTCTCTAGTTAATTGTGAGTCGTGTTTAACAAAATTATTAATACTGGGTACATTCTTATATTGGTTTCTGCGTTTTGAGATGAGAAGTTTGAGTATGTCATGCTCTCTGTAAACATTTCTGCGGTGGTGTCGTGTGAGGCGGGTCGTTACGTTCCCTAAAATATGGTTAAGCGAAGCGATGGCTGGTTCATGCGTCATGCTCGTGAACGAGTGCTACCAGTGGGATGGGTCTGCTCCTGGCTTCTTGTCTCAAAATATGCAGATTTTTAATGTTTTATTGTTATTAGTTTTATTTTATCGTGGCTTGTATGGCACTGTTTATTATTGACTCTTATGTTCTTAAACTATTCAAAGTTTTATTACCCTTGTTTGGCATTTATATTTATTATTTTATTTGCTACGTTTTTGGTTGGTGTGTATTTTAAAGAAACTACCTTTTGGATGTCTATTTCTTAGTTATTGAAAATTATTTACTGCTATGATTACCGGGTTTTTTTATTTTGTTTTTAAACTTAAGATTAATTTGTGATGGAAAGTGACTTTACATATTATATTATGTTAAAGTCACTTTTCAATTTGACGACTCTGTATGAAATATGACAGGGAGAAAAAAATAGCCCTTGGCGAGTTTCTTGCCGGTTCTTCTCGTTACAAGGCCTCCCGCCGTAGGATTTGCGAACCGATAGCGTAGCTTCATTGACGTTCACAAGTGCTGTATCAGCCTAAAATGAATAAATTATTTTTGATTTTGATTTTTGATTTTGATATGGTCGAAATAACTACGATCGATTCACATATTTTCGTAATGACTATTGAACGACTCAACTACTGTTAATTTCACCTACGGTTGATTGAACTACAGTTGATTCAACTAACGGACGATTGGCCTAATGTTCATTTCATCTACTGGTTGTTTCGACTATGAACGACTCGCCTACAACAAGCTTATGAATTGGAAAGTTTATTAAATGGATTTGGGCGCGTTGGATTGTTTTTTTGGTTAGGGTGTCGCAAACATAAAATTTTTGACTGTTTTAGTATGAAGCGGGGACTTGCAAAATTTTCAAGAATGAATTTTATAAAAATGCAAATATCTCAAAAACGGTCCGTCATAGCTGAAATCTAACAAAATTTTCGATCCCCTACGGTACTCCGGAGATACCTAGGAGGCATCCGATGGACATATAGAAATATTTTTTTTAATTTTTTTGCTCAAAAAATTGTTGTTATTTCAAAATTTTTATATCTTTTGGGAAAAACAAAAGGGGGGACAGGGGGCGAAGCCCCCCGCCAAGGGGGCTCGGGGGTCGAAGCCCCCTGCCACCCAACAAAATGTAACAGACGTTTTAGGTTAGGTTAGGTTAGAACAGTGACCAAAACGCCGCGCGAGCCGAGCGAGCGAAGCGAGCGTGCCGCGGGAGCGGCCGGCGAAGCGCCAGAATCGACTTTATACACCCCCCCTACCCCCTACTTCAGTTTAATAGGAAATGGGAATATATATATAGTCGTTTCTGGCGCTTTGCCGGCCGCTGCCGCGGCACGCTCGCTACGCTCGCTCGGCTCGCGCGGTATGTTCATGTAAACCGAACATGCTCGTCGCTTCGCTCCTCGCACCTAACAGCAATACAGTCACGACCAATAATATGTATACAACATAGGACTATATCATATTACAATATTGAATGACTTCTGTGACACTGATCGTTTTCTTTTGGAACGCTACAGTGTGACAAAGTTCTATGTTGTATTGTATACATAATATTATTGCTCGTGTCTGTACATGAGTCACTATTTTTAAACTTAATAAACCGTTATTTTAAAAATTAGTTATTTTAAAAATAGGTGTAACGACCAATAGTTATTTTGAACAGTAGGTCTTTTGACCGTAGTTATTTCGACCATAGTCGAAACGACCGTAGTTATTATGATACATACCCGAAGGTAACTATCCAACTGAGACTCCATTACGATTCAATTACGATGACGTACAAGTTTTTATAGAATACCCAATTTGTTTTAATCGTAATGGAATCGTAATTGAGTCTCAATTGAATATCAATAGAATCTTATTTAAATTAAAATTAGCAGACTTGGGGCCCAGGTGTGATGAAGGCTAAGTGCTACCCCGTTGGGGATGAAAATAAAAATTGGGAAAATTGAACTCTGCTTTTGTGTTCCTGTGTTCTGTGTTCAACAAAATGCCTGCTAGCGTGCTATTTGTAGAAAATTTAGTAGTTCTTTTTGAAGAACAGCCCAGAGATTGACACTTTTCAGCTGATAGACTACAATTTCACATATAAAATCAAATACGAAAAAATTATTTTTATAAAAAAATAAAACCGCCTTCAAAAAACCACATCAAAAAAGTAAAAAATAATTCCTCACCAAATAAATAACGTAAGCCTACTTTGAAGTCGGGCGTGAAACATGTACAATTTTTTGTTGTTTTTGTTAAAACCCGCCCGACTTCAAAGTACTTACGTTATTTATTTGGTGAGGAATTATTTTTTACTTTTTTGATGTGGTTTTTTGAAGGCGGTTTTATTTTTTTATAAAAATAATTTTTATTTCACTCTTTTTAGTGCATCGTGCAGGCAATTTACGTGTTTTCTGGTAAACAAGTATGTGATCAAACTGAAAACCTCATTTTTCGAAGTCGGTTAAAATACCTTGAGGTATCCCCTTTTTAACAAAACAAGAATCATCTAAATCGGTTTATAAACAAAGGAGTTATGCCTAAAGATACGTATTAAATGCACATAAAGTGGTAACGAAAACGACAGTATTTTCAAGATTTTCTGAAAACTACTGAACCGATTTCAAAATTTCAAAAAATGGGATCAACTTGGAAACCAACCTGATGTAATAACGTTTGAACCATTTCAATCGGTTCAGCCGTCTTCGAGTAATCGGTGGACATACACAAAAAAAAAAAAACATACATACAGACGAATAGAGAACCTCCTCCTTTTTGATTTAGAAGTCGGTTAAAAACTATACTTGTTTCCAGAAAAAACGGGCGCTTTATTTTCATACACCAACATGCTCACTGCACAGTATCTGTTTTCTCTGTAGCAGAACTGTCTATCTTCTCGTTATTTCTTTATGCTATCACTTTTATCTGAATGCAGAATGACTCGTCTTTGGAGTTAAAGCCTCAATTATGATCAAATACTTTCCCATTTCACCATAGCGGAAAAAGATTGAGAGTTTACTCACGTTATATGAAACTCAACTAATGTTGTATGGTTTTGGCTGTTTGGGAATGTGAAACGATTTTCAAACTCGTTTCAAACTTGGAAAAACAAACAGTTAAGTATCTAATAGGTACATTTGTAGAATGAAATATAACAGTTTTATTTAAATGGGTTTGTCACCAACTCGACACGAGAGACTGGGCACACGTGTGTCCAGTTGGTGAAACTCAAAATTAGTATCACCTATTATTTCGTCATCTGGACACGCCAGGATTTTGACGCGTGTCCAGATAGTGAAACTTAAATTAAATAACTTTTATGTTTTCTTCAACTGGACACACGTCTGCATTTTATAAATTTCCATGACAAAGTACAGTCACGCAAATAAATGTTCACATATTTGTTTTGTTCAATGTTGTATCACAATCATCATCGGCCACTAAACTGTAAAATTATTCGCCACTTGTAAATTTATGAAAAAAACATTTTGCCACCGATAGTATTCGAAAGTCACATCTCTATGCTTGTATCTTCAACGTATCGAGTTACGTATTACATTTTGGTGTTTTCGGCCGGCAGCCAGTGGCTAACAATGACGTAGTCTGCTCTGATTGGTTGATAGGGATGATAATCTGAGATCGATTAATCGAAAAATCGATTTCTTAGACCAAAAATTTTTTTTTTAATCTATATCTTGCACTGAATCGATCCAGTGAAGCGATATTTCATCCTAGAAATTCGAGGCTTTTTCGAAGTCGTTTTTTTCCTGTTACGTTAACAACCATAAAATATTTATAATTATTTGAATTTACTAGCCAAACACATTTAAAAGAAATAAGTAACAATTCTTTTTGAATCGCTTGGACCCTAGTAGAAAGCACAGACTGTTGTTTATAATAAGCAACAGCTGAAATAATTATAAAAAGAAATAATAATGTCTTATATTTTATACCTGATATTGTGATGTAAAAAAAACTTAAATTAGTCAGAAATTATAAAAGATCGATTTTAGCCTCTTTGTTTTTATGATTGGATTTGTGACGAAAATTCAAACTCTAAAAGAAAATAAAAACGGGAGATTAGAATAGAAAGAATTGAGACCGCCTCGATATTTTTGGAAATTGATTTATCAAACGACGATTTGAATCGATTCTGAATCGATTGCCATTCCTAATCTGTACCTTTTTCGATTACCGGCAAAATTTTCACAAATTTATAATTATTTTACTTTTTGTCTTCGCCAGTGATGAGCGGAATCGCTTGGATCCCAGGAGACTGGTCATACTTTTGTTCTTGATAAGTTTGGACGTAAAGCACTGGGAACTCTACCTATACCATATAAGTAATTTTGAATTTGAATGGAAAGCCTTTCGGTAGCTTAGTTGGTCAGAGCATCGAGCCGGATACCCGGAGACGCGGGTTCGAATCCCGCCTGAAAGCTACTTATAGGGCTCGTGGTTTTTTACTATCACATTTTTCCTATACTTACAAAATTGCATTGTGAATGCATAAAAATAATTTAAAATCTTAAATTGCTATATTTCCAAAGTGTCAAATATTGTTTTTACAGAGTTAAGCAGATTAGTATCGATCACTGTATCGAAAAAGTTAAGTAGAAATATCTTAATATTGTCTTATATTAATATTCTATGTTATACTGTTGATTTTATTAATCTCTTAATTATCTTAGTCTTAATTGTGATACAATTACGTTATTTATAACTAAAATACTCTATTTCTAAAGTGGCAAATATTGTTGTTACAGAGTTAAGTAGAAAGATTATTGTTTGTAAAAGTGATGTTTTAAGTAACCTCTTTTGATGATTATTCTGATATTTTATTATAATATTTTATGCCACTTAGAGCTGCTCAATGTTGAAGGTTGATTTTTCTGTGATACTCGAAGTGATGATTGTTAGGTATATTTAGATTTTGAAGTACCTATAGGTAATCAAAATAAGTAATATAGCGAAGTGTACTTGTCTTCATATTAATAAATCTTATTTTTTATTTTTACATAAGTATTTGTTTTATTTCACAATTTTAAACTTATAAGGTTTTTCAAATAAAAAAGTGAGGCAGCTTTTTCAGCTTTTAATTCCCCAGACGAAACGATTATTTACTTGACTGTACTTTTGTTGCATAAAAAACTGGGTGTGTCCAGTTGGCGAAAACATAAAAATTATTTGTTTTAAATTTCACCATCTGGACACGCGTCAAAATTTTGGCGTGTCCAGATGACGAAATAATAAGTGATACTAATTTTGAGTTTCACCAACTGGACACACGCGTGTCCAGCCTCTCGTGTCGAGTTGGTGACAAACCCATTTAAATGACCATGAAGTAAGTATGTTTGTATGAAAAAAAGCAAGTGCCCTTTTTATTTAAATTTTTACTTTTTTGCATTCACAATGCAATTTTTATTATTGAAAAATTGAAAATGTAGTATTTTAGAAAAAAATCGACCCGTCTCACAACCACCCGTCAAAATCGACCCGTCCCATTGGAGCTGGTTGTGAGACAGGTCAATTTTTTCTAAAATACCTACATTTTCAAGTGTCCCTTTTTTCTGCTAGGAGGCTTATAATTTACCCTACATTTAATATTAGCCAAAAATGCTGATGTGCTAATCGTTCATGACTTATTCTAGTTATCTATTAATGTAATAACTTAAAGTATAAGGTCAGTATAGTTCAGCACTTGAATGACCTAATGGTTTCGGTGGAACTGGAGCGAAAGGTCATGGGTTCGAATCGCTCCGGGCTATATATATTGTGATACTAGGCGGGGCATTCATCGTCTACACACTTGATGTAATGATTAGTAATGTTAAAGATATTTACAAAGGCATCGAACCTTATTGGCATACCTAAGTTGCAAGTAGTTTGACCAGTGTGTGTTGCCAGTAATGACCTATGGAAGTGAGTCGTGGTCCAGCGAGCAATGGAGAGAGCGATGCTTGGTATTCCCCTGCTCGATCGAATCAGAAATGATGAGATCCGCGGGAGAACTAAAACAACCGACATCGCTCGAAGGATTAAATAATAATTAAATAATAAATAAATAAATAAATATTTTCTTACAATCACGCCAATTATCTAAGCCCGTAGTTAATTTCTTAAGAAACTGTGTCTACGTGAACTTGATAACGGATAAATATAAACTTAAATACTTTTTTGTTTGTAAATACATACTTAATATACATAGAAAACACCCAGACCAAGACAAATAGACATGTTCATGCACACAAATATTTGTCTTGTTCGGGAATCGAACCCGAGACCTCTGGCGCAGCTCACTGTGACGCCTCCATGCCGAGGATCACCATTCACACGAAAGAGGTCAGAAGAGCCATGCTAAACTTGGACGTGAATAAGGCCAGCGGCCCCGATGGAATTCCAGCTAGAGTGCTGAAACTCTGTGCGCCTGAGTTGTCTCCGGTTTTGACACGCCTGTACCGCCTTTCCCTGCATAAAAAATCGGTTCCCAAGTCGTGGAAAGTTGCGAATGTCCAACCTGTGCCCAAGAAGGGTGACCGTGCCGACCCCTCCAACTACAGACCGATAGCTATCACCTCCATACTCTGTAAGGTAATGGAAAGGGTTCTTAATAATAAGCTGCTATCGTACCTTGAAACCAACGACCTACTCAGTGACCACCAATATGGTTTTCGCCGTGGTCGGTCAACTGGGGATCTTCTGGTGTACGTTACGCATTGCTGGGGCGAGGCAATTGAAAAACATGGTGTGGCACTTGCTGTTTCGCTTGACATTTCGAAAGCCTTCGACCAGGTCTGGCACGCTGGTTTGCTCAGCAAACTTCCAGCGTACGGTATTTCTGCTGACTTTTGTGGCTGGATTTCAGATTTCCTGAGTGAGCGGTCGATCAGAGTTGTCATCGACGGCTGTTGTTCTGACCTGATGGCTATCGATGCCGGAGTTCCTCAGGGATCCGTTCTCTCTGCGACCCTCTTTTTGCTGCACATCAACGATCTGCTTCTGCCCGGAATCGTTGGGTATGCTGACGACAGCACCGTCACAGAAAGATATCATTCAAGCGCAAAAGCCAGCAGTGAGGAAGTCCGTTCTTTGAGAGAGGCCATGGTAGAGCAAACAAACTTGACTTTAAGCCATGTTACTCAATGGGGTGACGATAATATGGTCAATTTTAATGCCACCAAAACACAGGCGTGTCTTTTTACCGCAAAAAGGAGTCCTTTTACCTTAACTCCTTCTTTCCGTGGTACAGCTGTATCAGTTACCGACAACTTAGATCTTCTTAGCATGAAGTTAACATCGGACCTTAACTTCGGCGACAACATTGAGTGTAAAGCTCAAACTGCTGCCAAAAAGCTGGGAATCCTGAATAAGGTTAAGCGATACTTCACGCCGGGACAGCTTTTAACTCTTTACAAAGCGCAAGTCCGGTCATGCATGGAGTATTGCTCTCACCTCTGGGATGGTTCAGCGAAATACCAGTTAGCAGCACTTGACTCAGTGGAACGCAGAGCGAGGAAACTAATCGGAGACGATAAGCTGGTTCAAGCCAAGCTCCATAGTCTAACCCATCGACGTAAAGTGGCTTGCTTGTCGGTATTTTACAGGCTGTACTTCGGTGAGTGTGCTTCTGAGCTGCATGAGCTCATTCCACCATCCCCGTTCTACCACCGAGAATCTAGACGCACAGCGGGCTATCATCCTTACTTGGTCAACATCCCGCGAATGCGTACCAAGCGCTTTTCTTCATCCTTTGTAATGCGCACCGCCAAGGAATGGAATACCCTGCCTGCGTCTATATTCCCGAATGACTACAACCCAAAATTTTTTAAAGCTAGAGTGAATATGCTGCTTCTGGGTAAGCTCGCTCCATCTTAGGCTTCTTCTCAACCCTAAGGTTCAGTGTGAAGCCAAGAGCAAGCCCATTATACATAAAAAAAAAAAAAAAAGAAGGCAGGTAGATTACCCCTGCGCCAAATCGGTCGTCAATTGCATCATTGAAGTGGCAGTGGGCGGGACACATAGCGCGGAGAACCGATGGCCGTTGGGGCGGAAAGGTTCTCGAATGGCGACCGCGTACCGGACGACGTTCCGTGGGCAGGCCCCCTACAAGGTGAACCGACGATCTGGTCAAGGTCGCGGGAAGCCGCTGGATGCGGGCAGCGCAGGACCGATCGTTGTGGTGATCCTTGGGGGAGGCCTATGCCGATGATGATGATGAAGTTGCAAGTATGAAATAATTTGGTGTACTCCTATGAAACATGCGCCAGTCAACCGAGAAAATAAATTACAAACGACAAATACTACAGACAAAATGTCGTAAATAATTATACTTTTTGAAATATTTCACTTTGAATGTGTGAAATATTATATCTTCGACCTGAAATATTTCCTTTGTTCGTTAAATGGCAGATTCTGGAAACGGCAGATTCTGGAAACGGCAGATTCTGTAAATGGCAGATTCTGGAAACGGCAGATTCTGTAAATGGCAGATTCTTTAAACGATAGATATTGTACAGTCAGTCACATTTCAGTTCGAAGTTATAAATGTTTTATTTTCGGTAAATAACCTAGACTAATATGTAAATGTCTAAACAACTGAAATGAATGAATTTAGTATGAAAATTCTTGATTCATATTTTTCGGAAAGTCGTTGTTAACGTCGCTGTCGTTATCGTTTAACGTTGTTGTTTACAATTTTACTAATTTACGAGGTTCCTGAAACCCTGCGAGGTTGTTCGTGTATTTCAAACAACCCTGTATTTTTTTTTATTTGATAAGTGAGAAAAGTAAATAGCATCCAACATTTTTGTAATAAAATCTAAAATATGTCAACACGTATACATAATCATTGGTAGGACCTAAGTTCCAATTAAAACAAATAAATAAAAGTACTTACATTCATGTTCCATTTGAGACCATTGGAATGTAAGATAAAATGACTCTAATAGCATTATTTTTTTATTAGTTAATGATCAAATCATACACCTATAAACACAACGAAGCAATGATCAACGGGTTAACTACGATAACTAAAATCGTAAATCGTACAAAGTCCGTACTACTTCAGACCACTATTGGTTCAACAATGAGGTCCGAACTCCGACCATCGTTTTTTTTTTGTAGTACGCCCCTTATTTCATAAGCAGTATATTAAGGCTATAATATACCAAATCAATTACAATTACTTCGTAAACTTTGTATGATGCTACCTACAAATAAGTGGCCGTCACGCACATGAATCTTTCATAATCTTTCATTCTCACGTTGTTGACACACGGGAGAAATTTTTGTCGAGCTTCCTACGATTTTATAATCTGACAACAACTAAACTACTTATAGAAAAAATGTTGATAGAAAAAAATCCACCAGCCCATTTTATCCTTAACTTACAGAGTTGCAATGTGCCTGTATAAAATACAATTTAAAATCCTAATCAGCTATCTTTTTAGCGAAATTATTCAAATAATGATCGAGTTTTTTGTGGACAAGAAATAATTAATAATAAAGTTAAGGTTGATGACTTTAAGTTAAATCTATCAAGGGACAATTTTGTTGCCACGCCTGAAGAGCCATTTCTAGACGGAAAATTATGTTCTTGGTATCTTGGTACAAAAGGTCTCGTGACCATTCTTTGTCGAAAACTCTGACACTTGAGTTTAATATTATTTGATACATCTGATTCGCGAATTAACGAGCGATATTGTCGTGGGTTATACCTACACTAGTCAGTACCTTTAGTGTGAGTTGATTTTAATTGTCAACGTTTACAGTCAAAGTTCGTAAAAGTGATAGAGCGACAGTTTTCGATTACGAATACAGTTTGCCAAACTCATACTAGGGGTACAGTATTAATTTCCTTGCCCTAAAAATGGACAATCAGAATCACAGTGGTACGAACTTGAATATATCTCTTTTTCAGCCATAATTTGTATGGAATTTAAGTACAATCTAAATAATTATTTTTTATGAATATTGAATTAAGCTCTGTGAGTTTGTCCTCCGTATGTTTTCAAAGTGTTATTCGTAATTATTGTCCAAATAACATAATGGACAGCATTAAATCGCATTAAATCTTTGCTGTTTCACTCGCCATTGTGTCATTTAAACATTAGTAAGTGCAATTTCTTAATTTAGTGTCAGATAAGTGTCTACAGGTATTACAAATTAGTAAATGCAGTGATTATAATCAGACGGCAGTTTGAATGAACCCTAAAAGAAACAGAGGGTGGTGGAGTGTGCATATTGGTTAAAGATTGTATAGAAGTTAAAACGCGTAGTGATATCGAACAATTGTCACTTGAACGTATATTAGAAATAAGTGCAATAGAATTAATTAAGTATAATATAATTGTTATTAACGTTTACTGGCCAAATAGTAAAAAAAAATGAGGAAATATTCTTAAAAACCCTCGAAAACCTTTTACAATTACTATCATTAAAAGACAAAACAAAGTCAATTTTATTGGGTGGTGACTTCAATGTAGACTTTTTGAAATATAATAAACAGAAAAATACCTTAATTAATCTAATGCGATTGTATGGGTTTACCCAATTAGTTAATGAGGCCACAAGAGTCACAAAAAATGGCTCTTCATGTATTGATCTTTTATTCTCCAATTTCAAAAATTTAAAAAATCAGTTAAGTGTACTAGAGCTAGGTTTTTCTGATCACAGAGGTGTACTATTCAAAACTCCTGTATCTACAAATCGTCATTGTGTAATGTCTGTTAACAAAAGATTATTTAATGATAAAAATATTGACAAATTTAAAAATGAACTTAAGTTAATTGATTGGAATAAGCACTTAGATTCAAAAGATAATGTTAATATTAATTATAATAAATTCATAAATATTATAAAGGACTTGTTAAATAAATGCATACCTATAAAATCAATTAAGAAAAAAACTCAAAAAACGTATCTTACACAAGGACTGAAAAACTCCTGTCGAAATAAACGATTATTAAAAATTATTCTTACTGAAACAAACAATGAAATTATAAAAGAACATTATTCAGTTTATAGAAAAACATTGAAAAAAGCAATACAAATGTCAAAAAAACTAAATAATATACACAAATATAAAAATTCAAAAAACAAAAGCCAAGCAATGTGGCAAATAATAAACTCAACAACTAATCGTAAACCTCAAATAAATACTCAGAATATACATATAAAACAAAACAAAACCCATATTACCGACTCATACTTAGTAGCTAACTATTTTAATGATTTCTTTACATCAATAAGCAACTCTACAAAACCAATCGACTTACAAAATACAAAAATTAATAACACTAATAATAACAGTTTTTATTTATACCCTATTGACCAAAATGAAACATACAAAATTATAAAAAATCTTAAAAACCTGACAAGTTCTGGAATAGACGAAATTCCACCCATCCTTGTAAAATCGTGTGCTGCCGAATTCGTCTTACCTTTAACCCTAATAATAAATCAGTCATTTCTTGAAGGTAGCTTCCCTGACGCTCTTAAATTGTCATTGGTAAAGCCAATACACAAAAAAGGAGAGAAATCAGACCCAAATAATTTTCGACCTGTAGCTTTATTATCAACTTTTTCCAAAATCCTAGAAACAGCGATGGCACGTCGTCTTCAATCGTTTGTTAATAAGTATAAGATTTTTAATGAATGTCAGTACGGTTTTCAAAGACATAGGTCCACTATTTTAGCGGTATATAAATATATATACCGCTAAAATAGTGTGTATTCTTTTTTTGACAACTGGTTGTCAACAGAGTTTGTTGACCTTAGCTAAAATTTTTGCACTTTAAATAATAAAAGTCTTTTGTTATAAGTGTTCCTGTGCTTAAAAGTTGCACAAATACGTGTTGAGTGTTGTGTATCGTTATCTATCGCATTGGAAAAAGATTACGGTCTTAAATAGATAAATTTAATTACAAACAATTGAAACAAGTGTGAAACTACCCTATACATTAAGGAAAAAACTTAAATATAATACTACTGTTACTATTCATCAGTGCTCATAAATTATTGTGAGGAGGATACATAACTTAAGTGAATGTGCTCAGTGACTAACGGAATCGCACCCCATAACTTATGGCATCGTATGGTCAACATCGATTCTTTTAATTAATTGAGAACAGCGCCATCTGTTGATTGCTATATGAACAAGTACTTAAACTTCACCTTATCACGCTTGCTTGGTCGATCAAGTGTTGCTTGAACCTATGCTGTTGTGAGTGAATGCTGAATCAGTTGCTAACTTTGCCGCTAGGAGTCGTCATTATTTATTTATTTTGTTAACAAGAAATGGCTAAGTGCGGAGCCTGTGGGAAGTTTCTTTCACCAACGGATTGTGTTCGCTGTACAAAATGCGACTCAGCTTTTCATAAAGCTTGTGTCGCAATACCGCTTTCTGCGTCGGTCAAGACTTCATGGGTTTGCCCTGGATGTAAAATAAAGATCCCTAGGGAGGACAACACCTCTACGCCTGTGAGGGGAATAGCGGAAACATACCGCGCGTCCACTAGCCCCCGCCATGACGAGACAGCGCTAAATACAACAGAGGAATTTAAAATGGATCTTGCCTTCGAAATCCGCACTTTCCGTAATGAACTTAAGGCGACCAGGGATGAAGTACATCAATGCCGTTTGGAGATCTCCGAATTCAAGACCACTTTGAGCGCTTTTGATATAAAAATTAGCGAGATTGAAAACAGGTTGTCTATCTTGGAAACCAAGTGCGAAAAATCCGTGCCGTCTAGTGTCGATGCGTTCGAAGAAACTATTGCCGAACTTAAAGCTCAACTGAACGACAGGGAGCAGGAAGCACTCTCCAACGATATTGAGATATCCGGGTTGCCGGAGCAGAGTGGGGAGAACGAAAACAACGTAGTCGCCATGCTGTCTGCGACACTGGGAGTACCGTTCGACGACAAGGACGTCGTACAGGTCCAGAGAGTTGGGTCAACTCGCCGTAACCGAGTGGACGGTGAGCCGCAGCGTCCGCGCATCATCGCGGTGCGATTCGCACGCCGAGCTGCACGGGACCAGTGGCTGCACGCAGCTCGCGTGCGCCGCAACCTATCCGCCTCTGATGTCTTCGGTGCTTCTGGGAAGCCAAGCGGCGCCGGCGGCGGTGGCGTCTATATTAACGAGCGTCTCAGTCGCACTAACCGACAGTTGTTTTTTCAAGCACGCCAGGCTGCGAAGAAGCATGGTTGGAAATATGTATGGTCCAGAGATGGCAAAATACTCGCCCGTAAGGAAGATGGACAAAGCGCCTTACTTATACGTCGTGAAAAAGACATTTTGAATTTTCATTAACTTTTCGTTTGTTTTTTTTTATTATCTATGTTTCTATGTTTTCAGTATCGCTACGTTTTTTGTTTGTTGACTGTGTTGTGAGTTTGTGTCTCTCGGCTGCACCCGTCAATCATAGTGTCGCAGCACTGGCGCTGACTTTTGCAAAACCTTTTAACCTGAACTTGACCAACTTAAAAATGTTTTCTTATTCTTTATTACAAGTATATTTCTGTATCGTTAACCTTGAATATTATAAACCATTCCTCATTTATATTTTAAACTATATACTATTTACAATATTAAACATCAAACAGTATTTATTTACATTCAATAGTGTGATCAATCAGCCTGGAAATTATTCGGCAATAATTTTATATATTCATAAGTTAATGCGCAAATGGACATTAAAACGTTCCCATTTGATTTTTTTGTTATTTATTTACTTTTTATATTTTAATGTTGTCATTTTACAGAATTTGAATATATTCCTGATTTTAATACTAGTGAATTTTACACTTTTTATAAAATATAAGCTATATCATCTATATAATTATATTTTATTCCAGATTTTAATATTATCAAATTATACATCATTCCCAACATATACTTACAATAGTTATTTACAATCAATAGGTAATATCATTAGCAGTCATCTTGCGTGCTCTTTTATTATAACTTCGCTAATAGAGACAAATCTTTCTATGTTCTGTGCTTCGCATTATCAATTGTTTTTATTAAACGGAAAATCAGTAACCAATAGACACTATCTGCACAAAGAGTCAAATGCATCATTTTATGTGACTATGCTACTTATCAATGGCTAACAAAAATTGCCTTCAATTAGCTTTCTACAATGCAGGTTCCCTGGGCACAAAACATGATGATTTCATTTCATTTCTTAGTTCGCGCGACATTGACGTCATGGCTATAAACGAGACTTGGCTGCGCAGGGGCGAGGACGGCCGCGCGCCCGTGGTGCCCGGCTACCGTCTGCGCCACACTCCCCGCCCGCTGAGCGTGCGCTCGGGTCGTGGTGGGGGTGTTGGTTTTTACATTAAGAGGGGCGTGAAAGCGCGCACTTGCATTTTGCCCATCGAACCCAAGTATGATAAAGTTGAGCAAATGTGGCTAAAACTTAATATTAACGGGAAACAAATCGCCGTTGGCACAGCGTATCGTCCTCAATGGTTGGATTTGGAACTTTTTTTAGACGCTGCTACAAGCTCAATTACTGCACTAGGGAGCTGTGATCATTGTGTGCTCTTAGGTGACTTTAATGTAAATTTAATGAACCTTTGCGATACGAAAGTGAAACGATTAAATATCTTTTTTAACAGTCTTGATCTTAAACAGTTAGTCGATTCACCAACCCACTTCACGAACACCGGTGAATCTCTGATCGACCTGGTGTGTACCGATCTTAGAGCTAAGCATATTTCGGTTGAAGCTGTTGGTAATAATTTAATTGGTCACGCTGCCATAGTTTGCGAATTTAATATTAAAAAACAGAAGTGCAAGCCGCTTGTAGCACAGTACAGACCACTTAAAAGTATTTGTATTGACAATTTTACGAGGGACTTGATTAATTTGAATTGGAGTAGCTTTAATTTGTCCAATTCGGTGACGGAAAAGGTTGAAGTTCTAAATGGTAACATTTTAGCAGTTTTTGATGTTCATGCACCGCTTATCACCCGCGTTATTAAGGAGCCCTCCCCTCCCTGGTTTACTGACAATATAAAACTTATGATGAAGTTGAGAGATAACGCATTGAATAAATACAGAAAATATAAATCAGAACCACTTAAAGATTACTATAAGCAACTAAAGTCACTAGTAACAACGTCCCTATATAACGAAAAAAGAGCTTATTTCCGCTATAACATAAATAGTAAAATTAAAGACCCTAACATCTTGTGGAAAAAGTTAAAGACCGACATAATGCCATCAAATACGAGGTCAGAATTACCATCTCACTTTAGTGACCCAAATGAAATTAATGCGCACTTTGTTAATGTCCCGGGAAATTCAGAGACAAGCATGTCAAACTTGTCATTTTTTGAGTTTCATAGTTTTTGTGAAGCTTCTTTTTCTCTCTCTACGGTTAGCGAGAGTGACGTGTCAAAAAATATTTTAAAACTAAAATCAAATGCGGTAGGTGTTGACCATATTTCATTGGAAATGCTTACTCTTACAATGCCGTATTTACTACCGTACCTATGTGATATAGTGAATTGTTCAATACTGACATCTGACTTTCCTGCTTGCTGGAAGACCGCTAAGGTGCTACCGCTTCCCAAGAACACCAACCCTATTGACATAAAAGACCTGCGTCCGATAAGTATTCTGCCCTGCCCGTCTAAAATCTTGGAAAGAGTGGTTTGTCAACAACTAACCGAATACCTTGAGAAGAATAATGTGTTGCCATTACTTCAATCGGGCTTCAGGAAGAAGCGAGGCACGACCACGGCCCTAATTGATGTTACCGACAACATATTGTCAGCTCAGGATGAGGGTATGTGTACCTTGCTCGTATTGCTGGACTACTCGCGCGCATTTGATGCTATAAATTTGGGTCTCCTTCTTTCAAAAATGCGTTATTATGGTTTTGATCATAAAACGATCCGTTGGTTCGACAGCTACCTTAGCAACCGAAAGCAATTTGTGTCACTACATTTAGAAGATGGAACGAACCTAGTGTCGAGCACTGTGTCGTTGGAAAGAGGAGTTCCACAGGGTTCGATACTGGGTCCGATTCTATTTAATCTGTTCTGTGCCGACATCATCAAATGTATTGAGAAATGCAAATATCATATATATGCAGATGATATTCAACTATACATTTCTTTTAAGCCGAACCAGCATGATAGTGCAGTGAAGGATCTGACTGAGGATTTGAACCGAATAGCTATGTGGTCAAATCTCAACTGTCTGTCACTGAATCCGTCTAAAACTAAATATATGTTGTTTGGTACGAAAAAGCAGTTGGACAATTTGCCAGCGTCACTAAATATCACATTGAAAGGGGAGCCGATTGAACGAGTAGCTATAGCCCGGAACCTTGGACTATATACCGACGCAAGCTTAAGATTCGAGGAACATATCGCCGATTCAGTTCGAAATTGCTTTTACCGACTTAAGCTTCTTTACAAAATAAGACCCTTTCTTTGTGAAGAGTTGCGAGTGCAGTTAACAGAGGCATTGGTATTGTCCAAGCTGAACTATGCTGACGCTGTTTATGGGCCACGTCTGCTTTCAAGGACTGAACGACTTATCCAACGGGTTCAAAACGCTTGTGCTCGTTTTTGTTTTTCCATTCCCCCTAGGGGTCATGTCACTAAATACTTTAACGACAATCGTATACTTAAAATGAAGTCCAGGCGCAAGTTGCACTTGGCCTGTTTACTTTTTGGTGTCATTAAATTCCGAGAACCTGAATATTTGTGCGAAAAACTCGACTGGATCGGAAACAGGAGACAATGCGAGAGAAGACAGTGTTCCCAGCAACTGGCCACTAAGCCTCATAAGACCGCATCCTTCAGGGGCGCCTTCCGCTACGCCGCAGCCAAGATATGGAATAATATCCCACCACCTTTGAAAGCTGTCAAATCTATTGTGGTGTTTAAGAATCGTTTAAAAGAGTATCTCTTAAATACTCAGGTGGATTTAGGAGCGGTTACTGTAAACGAATCTTTTATATAGGCGGTGGAGGCGTGGATGTGTTAATGTTAATGTGTCGATTGCATATAATTTTAAATGTCTCTGTTTCGTAACCTCTTTTAATGCACAACCATATAGTAATTTTTTTTATTCTTTCTATGGACAAACAACAAATTTTATTTATAAAATTAGAATTAAAGTTTTTTTTTTGTATTTGTAAATATATTTATTCTATAGGTACCTTCTTATTAACTAAATCCTAGATATCAACGTATTATGTGTATATATTTTTTCTTTTTTGTTATGAAGACTTTTTAAGTTACATTGTAAACAGTTGCAAAATACTGTAGAATTGGCATCCATTTGTCAAAAAAAGGGATCAAGGGGTCAGTTGAAAATCAGCGTCAGGCTCTTTGGGTTTGACATAATGCTGAACTGTCTCCCTTTTTGGCTGCAGCAGCCGTGAGACAACGGGTTCATTGGGCAGTTTGTAACTTTTAGTTTTATTTGTTTTTGTTTTAAATTTTATATTGTGTTATTGCATTTGCTGTAGCCAAATAAAGAATTCATTCATTCATTCATTCATTCATATACAAAAAGCTTTTGATATCATCAATAACAAAGATTACGCTGTAGGGTTGTTACTCGACATGAGCAAGGCATATGACAGAGTCGATTACCATACCTTACTTCAAAAACTCTTTGGCTATGGCGTTAGAGGCATTGCATTCGAGTGGTTTAAGTCATACTTGTACGGTCGCTCACAATGTGTGGAAGTTGTAAATACTAATTATGTTTCGGGCAAAATTGAACGAGTAAGATCGGAGACAGTCTCTATCTCAGGCTCTATTCCTCAGGGAAGTGTGTTGGGGTGTATTCTTTTTTGATTTACATCAACGACCTTCCAAAATCACTAGAAAAGGACTGCATTGCTTTTGCCGACGATTTTTCAGTAATAATAAACTGTAACAACCAAACTACCTTAAAGATAAAACTTGATGCAATCTTGAACTCTATAACTACCTGGCTAAATAATAATAACTTACAGTTAAACCTAAAAAAAACGAAACTTATCCTATTTAAACCCTATCAAAAAGAACCTCTAGAGATAGACTATTCATTCGAAGACACAAATATAGAAACAGTTGACTCAGCCACCTTATTAGGTATAGATTTGGACACCCACTTAAATTGGAAAAAATATATGCAAACTCTATCGGGAAAACTGTCATCCTTTGTTTATGCATTGCGCCAACTGAAAAGAGTCACCAATTTGAAGACTGCCCTTACGGCCTATTATGCGTATGCTCATTCGAGATTAGCATACGGTGTCATATTGTGGGGTAATAGCTGCAACGTACAGGACATTTTTATACTTCAAAAGAAATGCATTAGAATATTGTTGAATTTAGATCAAACCGATTCATGTCGGCCATACTTTAAGGAACTTGGGATATTAACATTAACATCTTTGTATATCTTTGAGGCGTGTAAATTTGTAAGAAAACATAGTGATCTATATTCTCCCATAAAAACTATTAGACGCAACAATCGCTATCAAAACAAACTAAAAGTGCCCATAACGAAATTGAAATTATATTCTGACGGTCCTCACTCAATGATGATAAAAATTTATAACAAAATTCCGAACTACATTAAAGACATAGAGAAGCCCTCAATCTTTGAAAAAGAACTTAAGCAATATCTCCTCATTAAAAGCTATTATAATGTTAGTGAGTTTTTTGTCGACAAATCCAACTAAATTCTGAGATGCTGTTATGTGTATTGTTGCATTGTAATATAAAAAATAGGTTTTGGTTTTGTTTGTATACATTCTGATTTTTATTATTAATGTGATATTGACATTTAAATTATTGCGTGAAATTATTATTCTGATCATATTATTATATATTCACATTGACATTTAAATTATTATATAAAAATTATTATTCTGATCATTATTATTATATAGCGACATTGACATATTATTACTTTTTATTATTATTTTTTTTTTTTACTATTAATAGTTTACCGAACAGACTGTATTTTGCAAAATAGATTTTAATTATTGTTTAAATTAGAAGTATAAATAGCACTCTCTCATATATTGCTACGCCCTTGCAGGGTGTCACACGATCTGTACCAAAATTTTCCATCTATGTACTTGTGACATGCAATGAAATAAATGAAATGAAATGAAATGAAATGTGTCTAACTGCCTAATGTTTTCTTTTGGCGTTGTTATTGGATAATTATGTAAGATTATGATTCAAATTTTGAACACTGCATTCTTTCTTGGGTAAAATTTTTGATAAATACAATATCTTTAACCATAATCATATAGTATGACACCAATAAAATATATAAATATTAGACACTATCTCCTATATTTGTTCTAATACTAAATTATAGTAGCTTGAGCACTAGTATTATGAAAATCGGAACATCCAGATCCGAGGAAACATTGAAAAGATGTTTTTCAATATTTACCGGGAACCGAACCCGGGACCTCGAAGAGATAGCGGCACATTGAAAACCGGGGCGTTTACCACACGGCGGCAACGGAGGTAAAATAAAACTGAAAAGTTTATCTCTAGATATCAGCACTCTTATTTACTAATCGGCGGAAATGTTCCGGACAGCCGGAGTTTATGCATTGAGAATGAAATTATTTATCGCCAGTGTTGCATCGCAATGCGTCTGCGATGCCGTCTCGGTGTGAACCTACGCATACAAGTTCAAATATTACAAATCATGATGCACGCAGACGCAATACAGCACGTCTGCGATACTTTTTGGTGTGTGCAGCCAAAAAATATTTTTCTTCAAAAATAAATTACTTACTCAATTTGAGTGGGAGCTCATAATGTGCATTATGCATCATAACTGATTAATTGAATTAAATTTCAACATTTCCTCTTAAGAGGTACATCGTAAACACTTTAAGATTTATTGAATCAATTAAGGCCAACCAAATTAGTACATCTAAAATGTTTCATATTTCATACAAATTACTTGCTTAAACTTTAATCTCGATAATGACCTTGCCCAAGGTCGCTAGTAGGCGAAGCCACGGGCAAAAGTTAACATGTAATTAAGTTGAAGTAATTTGTAACAATTTATGTCCAGTTATTTTTTTTCATTCGTTTTAATGCTAATTTAAGTTATGAGGCTATTTTCTGCAAGGATTAAGACATTGATTGCTGGATGATCATACAAAAGTGGCTTGTTAAGTATTTTTATTGACGTCAAATTGTGGCATTAAGATTGCAGATCCATTAAATTAGCAGTGCTGTTTACGAAATTATTTATTTTAACAAAAGTTCATCACCATCATCGTCATCAGTTATTATAGTTAATTTATGAAATCCTTGGTACATTACATGCCCTTAATTGATCCATCACACGAGCGCAATGCACATTGTTGGGTATTAACGGCTTAAGGCGCATGGAGTCGTAAAACGATCATTTTTGAGGCCCTAAATATCAGAATTATATCATAAATTAGCCTACTGATGAATCCAGAATGAATATATATTAAATATTGATAATATATAAACTTCAAACTGAGCATTAAAAAAAATATAGTCTTTAAATACTATTGTTCAGTACACCCCTGCTTAGACCCGCGGGGCCGGCATGGCGCAGTGGAAGGTTATCATGAGTATAGACTCCGGACAAAACTTGGTTTCAGCCGGGATGTAACTGAACAATTGGACTGCGATACACAGCGACTTAATGTGAAGTAAGGTGATTTTACATACGGTTCTGTGGTGTCGAAAATCTCCTGGGCTGCGGAGAGAGGGGGCGCGCGCCCCTGGTAGCTCCTTCTTCTTCTGCAGACCTTACCAATTCGTCACCTTACTCACAAAACAAATACTACACAGCGGTCCCAAGACACTGGGCGCTTCAACAATATACACCAACACACACGGGGGAGCTTTTTTTATTACGATATATTGTCCCGACAACAACGCGTGGTGGATGGTTATCCTTCAAAGCATCGCGACCGGCCACTCGTCAAGATGGCGTCAAAATCTTGGTCGTACAACACGGGATCAAATAGATAATTTAAGATTCAATTCAGGCTCGATATGCCAGGCATATTCAACGCGAGCGTTTTTTAACAATTCAGCAAATTAATCCGACATTTTTCTTACAAGAATTCCAATCAAGTCGACTGTCAACTTCAAGTGACAGCGAAATGTCAATTTGACGTGACATTAGAGATGCGTTCAGGAACGTCGATCTTTTCCGAACATCCCCCCGCCCCGGACCGTTAAGAACGGTACGTCAATCTACGGGTAATCGGGAGAGCCCACTAACTGCTCTCTTCAAAACCGAATCTCGAACCAAAACCTCAGCAAAACGAGGAACTCCGTCAGTTCCGGGGTAGAGTTTAACAATGCGCCCCCTTCGCCAACATAGGGGTGGCAGGTTAGCATCCTTAATCAACACGAGGTCGCCAGTCTGGGGTGGGGTGGTTTTATCTGTCCACTTCACGCGCTGTTGTAGGATATGCAAATACTCCATCGACCAACGTGCCCAGAAGTTTTGGGACATCTGTTTCAAAAGTTGGTATCGCGACAAACGATGGGATCCTACATCCTGAATCGGATATTCAGGCAAAGCCAAAAGGGGCTGTCCGATCAAGAAATGACCTGGGGTCAACGCTTCCAGGTCATTCGGGTCCGAAGACAACGGGCACAAGGGTCGCGAGTTGAGGACGGCCTCAATTTTACAAAATACCGTATCAAGTTCCTCAAACGTGAGAATAGTTTCTCCAATCACGCGACGCAAGTGTGTCTTGGCAGCCTTTACACAAGCTTCAAAAATTCCTCCCCAGGTCGGACAAGCTGGAGGGCTAAACTTCCAGATTATCCCACGCCGGGAGAGGGTGATTCCAATGTCTATTTTATTATCAACAAAAAACTTAACTACTTCCTTAAGATAATTACACGTTCCCTTATAATTAGTACCACAATCGGAACGTATCAATGTCGGCAGTCCTCTACGGGAAACAAATCTGCTCAAGGCGGCGACAAAGGCTTCGGTAGACAATTCCGAGACAATTTCCAAATGGACAGCCTTGGTGGACAAACACACAAACACGCACAAGTACGCCTTATAGGTTTTAGCATTACGCAGTCTCGAAGCCTTTACAGTAAAGGGACCGGCGAAGTCGGTGGCGACTCCGGCAAAAGCTCTACATTCCGTGACGCGATCAGCAGGCAAATCACCCATCTGGGGCTGCATGGTCGCGGCCTTCAATCGATAACAAGGCAGGCAACGGAAAACCACAGTGCGAATGGCTCGACGAGCAGACAAAATCCAAAATTCACGCTGCAAAATGGCCAACAAAGCATTACAGCCAGCATGTTGTGCATTCACATGGCGATCTGTTATTATCAGTTGAGTCAAATGTCCGGCTTTAGGTAACAAAAGGGGGTGACGAGCTCCATACGGCAGGTTCGCATTTCGAAGTCTTCCGCCGACTCGCAAAAGCCCACTCTCGTCCAGGAAGGGATTTAATCGCGATACCGCGCCCTTCAACTTGCGACGGCCTAAACGCAAAATTTCAATCTCGGACTCAAAACTATCAGCTTGTACTCTCCGGACCCAAAACAAGAGCGCGTCCCTACGCTCGTCCGGAGTGAGAACCGACGAATCACGCCTCGCGCGTGGGTTTCTGCAATTGTACACAAAACGTCTGATCCAAGCGGTAACACCAAGCAGCTTCTGTAAGGAGCTGTACCGATCCAACAACAAATCCTTTTCCCCGGCGGGGTTAGTCTCCAGGACGCATGCCCGCATATCAGGAACGGCTACGTTCGACAACGCTGGAGAGGGCGGCCACTCCGACTCAGGCCGCATCAACCACTGTGGGCCCCACCAGAGGGGGTGGTTAATTAGGGTTGGGGCTACACAACCCCGAGACGCACAATCCGCGGGATTCATGGTTCCCGGCACGTGTCTCCAAATCAACTCGATGTCGGAATTACAAATCTGCGACACTCGATTGGCCACAAACACGTCCAAGGTGTGCGCCGGAGCCTTCAACCAACAAAGGACGACCTGACTGTCCGTCCAAGCATAAACCTCTTGTATCTTAATAGATCGACCTAATGTGAGCCATACGTGGTTCAACAAACGCATTAGGAGGGCAGCTCCACACAATTCCAACCTCGGGATCGTATGACGAGTCCGAAGGGGAGCGACTTTGCTTTTCGCTATCACCAGATGCACAGCAACAACTCCGTCAACAGTAACGGTGCGGAGGTACACGGCCGCAGCAAATCCACGTTCGGAGGCATCGGAAAAGCCGTGAAGAGTAACTTTACAATTTTCAGAAGGGAGGAATAGCCTCGGCAAATGCACTTCATTAATCTCGGGGAGGGATGAAACGAAGCTCGACCAATCTCGGAGTAACTCGTCCGAGAGGGGTTCATCCCACGACACACCCGAAGCCCATAACCGTTGCAAGAAACACTTGGCCATAAACAGCACGGGGCAAATCCACCCATTGGGGTCAAAGGTACGTGCGACAGTAGACAATACTAAACGCTTGGTCCAGACTTTCGGTGGTCGTAAATCCACACAATAAGTGAACGTGTCAGAGACCGGTTTGTACTGTACGCCAAGGACGGTCACCACATGGGGATTATCAACATTTTCGAATAGGTGGGGGTCCTGCTGGTGCTCTTCGGGCAAACCTACCAGTACATCAGGCGAGTTGGATATCCATTTCCTCAACTCGTAACCTCCCGACTTCAAAAGGGCGGTGAGTTCGTCTCTCAGGACAATCGCCTCTGAGACAGATGAGGCGCCCGTGCAAATGTCATCCACATAGACGTCACTGGCCAAAATGGCGGAGGCGCGAGGGTATCTCAAGCGCTCCTTCTCGGCCAACTCCAACAAAGAACGAATCGCAACAAACGGGCTCGAAGCCAAACCGTACGTATTCGTATTCAATTCATAAATCAACAAGGGGTCCCTAGGACTCTCTCTCCACAAAATCAATTGGTACCTCCTATCCTCTGGATGGATGACCGTTTGTCTGAACATCATCCGGATGTCAGTCATAAATACAATTTGGTGCCGCCGGAAGTTGGTCAAAATGTCTGAGATCTCCGTGTGCAGCTTGGGACCTACATGCAGACACTGGTTCAAGGACGCTCCAGTAGAGGTGGGAGCCGAACCGTCAAAGACCACCCGAATCTTTCCGGATTTCAAAACGGCGTGGTGCCGCAAAAAGAAGTGCTCAACGGAGCGCCAATCCAAATCGCTCACGGACATGTGCCCTAACTCCTCATACTCCCGCATGAATTCAACATACTTCTGGCGGAAGACCGGATCCTTGCTCATGCGACGGTCCATCGCCACTAGCCTACGTTCCGCTAGCGGTCGGGATTCGCCCAGAGGAGGTCGGCCGGCACGAAAGGGGAGACGGGAGATCAAACGACCAGAGCGGAGGCGACCAGTGTTATTCTGGTAATACAACTCGCATTCATCCGCTACTGGGTCGACCCGCGGGGCTGGTGGAGGTTCCTCAACCTCCCAAAACTTCTGCACCACTTCGGAGAGAGACACATTAAAAACAAGACCGCGATCCTCATCAAGGGAATCCAAAACGCGGCGAGCAGGGCCCATCACAACTGTACCGAGTGTCGTCTGCAGAGCTACCAAGCCATCTGGCTGCAAAACTCGCTTCCCCGTCAACAAAACTCGCCCCAGGACATCGGCTCCAAGGAGAGCATCAATCGGGCCTGGGCGGAAGAAATTTGGATCGGCGAGTGGGGAATCAGACACCAAAGACAACATACTCGTTCCCAAGTCAACTGAAGGTTGACGGCCAACAACTGTGTCCAACACAATCGCCGAGGTCTTAATGCCTGGCGTGGACTTATTACGTGATGTAAATGTGAAGTCAACATGCCCTAACAACCCGGGGACTTTCACATCGCCAACACCTCTCACGCCTTCCGTGTGGGGGTGCACCTTGAGGCCCAACCGCCTAACTAACCAAGATGACACAACACACCCCTGAGCACCGGAATCCAACAAGGCGCGAACTTCCACAAGGTCGCCATTCAATCCCCTGACAAGCACAGAGGCCGTGGGCAACAAAACGGTCTCTGGAGGGGTGGCTACAATCGACCGTAAACACGTTGATTGCTAGTATGTGGGGTCCCCAGACGTCCCCCCATGGTAAGGGGGTCGCTCATAGCGATCCAGTGGGTCCCATTCTCCCACATACTGCCTACGTCCAATTCGCCTGGCATCAGGCGGGTTATATCTCCCGGCCCCTTGAAGACGGGGCGGGCGCCGCTCCAAACGCGGGTATTCGGCGAGCGGCGGCGAGAATCGGTGCCTAGCATCCACCGTGTACGTCGCCCCATAGTCGCGGGGGCACGGTGACCGATTTTCAGAAGGGGGGTCCCGGGGACCCCCGGCTGTGCGAGGCTCAACACGTTGCGGGGGGCTTCTACGACCTCCCGCAACGCTCGCATGACTCATCCCCATCCTTGGGGATCGGTTTCCCATGGGGGGGTCCCTGGGACCCCCGCCCGTTTGAGGCTCCAAACGTGGCGGAGAGCGTCTGGGGCCACTCTGGTGGCCACTAGAACTGCTGCGGGATGCAAACACCGCGGGGGGTCCGAGACCCCCACCCATACGAGGTGATCCTGCAGCGACGCGCTGCGGCGCTCCGCCGCCCTCTGGGCTGTTCATGCAGAGGAGGGGATGGTGGTTGCCCTTACAAAAGCGGCATGGGTGCGCTTGGGTACATTCGCGCTGCATGTGCAGGCCCAAGCACGAGTAGCACCATGTCCGTTGTCGCGCGATCGCTTGACGGCCTTGGACGCGCTGGTCGAGGAACTTATCACAACGGGTCGTGCTGTGACCCGGTTCCCGACAGTACAAGCAGCGGGCGGTCTCCTGGACGGCGGCATAGCGGCCGGGCGCGCGAGGGGCCATACGCCCCCTACGGGGGGGTCCGGTGGGGGACCTACTCTGTGGCACAGGTCGTTCGGGTCCCATAGGACCGGCCAGAGAGGAATTATCTGCCAGTCTACTCTCTCCTTCCAGGAACGTCAAGAGGTCCGAGAAGGGTGGCAGATAAGTCGCACTATCCCCACCATACTGCTGCTCAAAACGGACCTTAACAGAGTCCGGCATCTCTCCTAGGACGATGTGCAGTAACAAAAACGACCACTGCTCCACTGGGAGTTTTAAGTTTTTTAATGCGTTGTAGGCAACCAACAGCGGATTCAACAAAGCCACTCTCAAGTGCATCACGCTGGCAACGCGGGGTAAATTCAAAATGGCGGCAACATGGTTGTCCGCCAGACGTCGTACGTTCTGGTACCGACGGGCAATCAAATCCCTAGCAATAGGGTAGTTTTCATCCGAGGGGGCCAAATGTTGAACCGATTCAAGGGCCTCCCCTTCCAACACGGATAACAAATAAGCCAACTTCTGGCCCTGGGTCAAATCATCCCGGGCATGTACGAGACTATCAAAAATATTAATAAAGCCCTCCCAGTCCTCTAGACGACCAGCAAAACGCCTTAAATCTAAGGGGGCCAATCTAGCAAATAGAGGGGGCATACTCTTAGATGTGACCGGGGACGAGCTCGGTTCATTCTCTCTTGCCACTTGCAAAGGTCGAGCCACCTGGGTAATTCTGTCCGCAAAATCATAACACTGGTCCACATCCAAACCGACTTCTTGTCGCATTTCCACATCGGCCTCAACAGTCCTTTCCAAAAATAAGGCATACTGTTCATCAACAACAGCCAAACGTATGGGCAGATCTACGTATCTGTTCAACAAGGCCTCCGTTCTATCCGGTCGATCCAACAATGCAACCGCAGAAGCTAACCACCGTAACTCAGAACGTATTTTGGCTTTAGCAGAGGAGGCCGTCATTGTAACGTCACAAATTTATCAACAAAAACAACAAATTCAAAATATTCACTATAACACAAAATCTCCAATATTTGGAGGTTATTAATAACCACAAAATTCCAATATTACAACAACAAAGTATTTATAATGACACAAACTCTTAAATATTTGGAGGTTATCAGAAAACAACAAAACTCACTGACTATTGAAATTCACTTGGATATCAACATACAACAAGTTAATTTAATTATTTCAAAGCACAAGTTTCAATAAGTTTCAATGTGTAAATAATGTCTTAAATCATTTAAGTTATTTAGCAACAACTTGTCAATATTCACAACTCAAATTTGCTAACAAAACTAAATAATAATTATTATGAACAAAGAAAGGCATCTGTTTACATTTTGGAACTTCAATACATGACAATTAATTACAAGACATGGAACCAATAACAAAGGAATGCCCTTTACTTTTCAAATGCAAGTTAATTACCATTTACAAGTACAAATTAATCTAGTCCGGACCAGATGGTCATCAAAACGGCACTGATTAATAGACAAAGTTTTGGCGTGGGCCTGTCAGGCCTTCAAACTACGCTACTGCTGCCAAGCAATGTTCAGTACACCCCTGCTTAGACCCGCGGGGCCGGCATGGCGCAGTGGAAGGTTATCATGAGTATAGACTCCGGACAAAACTTGGTTTCAGCCGGGATGTAACTGAACAATTGGACTGCGATACACAGCGACTTAATGTGAAGTAAGGTGATTTTACATACGGTTCTGTGGTGTCGAAAATCTCCTGGGCTGCGGAGAGAGGGGGCGCGCGCCCCTGGTAGCTCCTTCTTCTTCTGCAGACCTTACCAATTCGTCACCTTACTCACAAAACAAATACTACACAGCGGTCCCAAGACACTGGGCGCTTCAACAATATACACCAACACACACGGGGGAGCTTTTTTTATTACGATACTAGCTTTCCGCCCGCGGCTTCGACCGCGTGAACTACATGACGTTATCCCGCGGGAATGTGATTTTTTCCGGGATAAAAAGTAGCCTTTGTTCCTCTCCAGGCTACAAAGTATCTGTGTTCCAAATTTCAACCAAATCCGTTCAGCCGTTATGGCGTGATTGAGTAACAAACATCCAAACATCCAAACATCCAAACATCCAAACATCTAAACTTTCGCATTTATAATATTAAGTAGGATATTGTCCCGACAACAACGCGTGGTGGATGGTTATCCTTCAAAGCATCGCGACCGGCCACTCGTCAAGATGGCGTCAAAATCTTGGTCGTACAACACGGGATCAAATAGATAATTTAAGATTCAATTCAGGCTCGATATGCCAGGCATATTCAACGCGAGCGTTTTTTAACAATTCAGCAAATTAATCCGACATTTTTCTTACAAGAATTCCAATCAAGTCGACTGTCAACTTCAAGTGACAGCGAAATGTCAATTTGACGTGACATTAGAGATGCGTTCAGGAACGTCGATCTTTTCCGAACAACTATGAAAAAAAATACATTGAAATGAAGCTGTTTTCAACTTGAAATACGCTACTGCTTCTAAACTACAAGTGATATTTTCACGTTTCCCTTTGCTCTCTGTATGCCTATAAAGCAGTGTGCCTAAGTCGCGTTATGTCTTAGGATAGGATAGGATATTGGACTATACTTATCTCACATTGCCCATTTCCTGTGCCATGACCTTCTAAAATCTGAATCGCAAATGAATTGCTGAATGTGAATGAACGAGAGATTTGTGTCCTTATTTTTTCTACCCGTCTCTTTCACTCGATTCTGTCATGCTCGGAGAGTGAGAGGAACGGTTATAGCCTGCAGGTGTCATGTTAGCTCGACCGAGTTATAAGTCAAATAATTTCATGACAGCTAAGCGGGTAGTTTGCTACTACTACAGGGTGATCTGTGCTAAGCGGCTGTGAAATGTCACTGAATCGCTTGTCATTGACGCAATAGAATCTCGATCGAAATTAAGCTGTCGTGGTGCGAATAAGCGAAGCAGATCAGTTTAGGTCCTAAACAAACCCGCAATAAGAGTTGATGATAGCCACCCAGGACGTCTAGATAGTACATTTTTGGTCACCCATCCCGTGGTCAACCATTACGGAAAATGCTTAGCTTTAACACTAGAAGGCTCGCGTCTAAAATTTTCCTAGAAAGCTCGCTCGGGGGACATATATGCCACCTATCAAATATGGATTTTTTTTCTTACCACTCTAATTTGATGAAAGCAAATAAGCTAAAATATGACCAATCAACTTTCAAAACTACACAATAGCTTAAGTTGAATTGAACTATAATCAATAATCAAACTCTTGCAAAAAATAACATAATTACCATTCAGTAGCGTCTACATCACAGTTAGGGCAAACTATGATTTGGTCACCCACGTACATGCATCACCCACGTACTTTATAAGCGCACTGCGCACCCGCCGATGCACCTAGGTGACGCGTGGGATGATTCGTACTAGAGGAATACCTGAGAGAGCAGCACTGAAGCGCGTTTTGTTCAAAAGTTATTAAACAATATTACACCCTGGGTGACATATATGTCACCCACGCGAGCCCTCTAGTGTTAACGATTGTATGCCAAGTGTGTTAACCACTGTGCCACGCGCCTCTATCTAAAGTTACGAAGACAAATTTCAGTCTGTTGTTTTTATTTCTCTTTTCCTGTCTCTTTGATTTCAGAGCTTGTTGAGCTTGTCGGTGGAGTATTATTTATCCATCTCTTGTCACTGTTAACTCTTTGTGGACCGAGGGTGTTTTATGCCCTATTTTTTAATGTGCACAAAGAACGTGAGCGCTTGTTATCGCTCTCCCGAACTTTGTTTATACTTACGCCGACCGTAGTTACATTTATTTTTCAATGTAAACAAAGCACTTGAGTGCTTGTTATCGCTCTCCCGCATTTTGTTTATACAAACGCCGACCATCATTACATTTATGAGAAACTGACTAACCAAAGCATCAAAATAAAGCTATTGGACAGTTACATTACGATATGTTTTGTTCACAGACCTATATTGTGGTTTTGTTTTTATAATCATCGTTCGAACTCTACTTTTGTGTAAACAAAGAACAATAGTGCCGTCCATGCGATTTTTTTTTTATATATTTATCGATGAAATAACATATCAGAATCGTATATATTTAATTATCTAAATGAAAATACCTATAGAATAAGCGAAATATATGGAAAAACAAAAATATATTTTATTCGAAATTTTTTAAAAAAATATTGCTTCACCTCTTGCTACGACACAACATTAACTCCCCCCCCCCCACTCTCTCCTCTCTTCTTCTTCCCTCCCTTATTTATCTACTACTGGGATAAGTTTAGCCTTCATCATGGCTTATGTTATGTCTGAAGGTATTCACTGCCTCTGTGGTCAAGTGGTCCACTGGTTTTAGACCAAGAGGTCCTGGGTTTGATTCCCAGCGGGAAGTACATACTGCATTCGTTTTTGTTGGTGGAAGAACTTGTTCTAAGTCCGCCTGGCTATCTGTAATTGCCGGAACACAATAATGCTGTAAATATCATTGTTATGGCATCAGATTTAGATAAGATGGTGGTAGCTAGCTAAGCGGACTAAGTAGGTAGGTACACAAGTCCTACGACCAACCAAACCGAATGGTTAGTACTATTATAATATATTCTGTGCCGAATGCATTATGTACCTATAGTTAATTATGTAGTTATAGTTAATTATTATTACATGTAGGTAATAATTAATAGTTTATATCAAATAAAAACGATGTTTACAATTCTACCACGACGTACAGAGCCGGAATAAGATAAATATGTTAACATACGCTAAGTGGTGAATGTAAACCATTTAAAACATCCTGTATTTGAATAGGTCAAACAAAAAATCGTGACACAAATAAAGTTGAAATCAAACTAGAACACTTGTTACCGTCAAAAGAATCCTTGGGGCAATCTTTATCGCATCCTACTGTCAATACTAATATTATAGATGTGAAAGTGGTTGTTTGTTTATCCGTCTTTCACGTCAAAATGTAGCAACGAATCGACGTGATTTTTGTTTTAGGGATAGTTTAGGAGCTGGAGAGTGACATACGCTACTTTTTATCCCGGAATAATAGCACATTCCTACGGGATAATGTCGTGTAGTCCGCAAAGGCGAAGCAGTGGGCAGAATAGTCACTCTTCAGCTCCAAAACTATACCCACACCAAAAAACCACGTCTTTCCATTGCTCTGTTTTGGCGTGAACGACGGACAAACAAAAAAACACTATTTCACATTTATAAAGTAAAAAAAAACAAAATCAATTATTTTTTATTCAATTTAGGTTGAGGTAACAACACTTATGAACGTCAAAGAAGCTACGCCATCGATTCGCAAATGCTACGGCGGGAGACCTTGTGAAAAGAACCGGCAAGAATATTGCCTAGTATGGATGTCGAGATACAAAAGTTTCGATAGATGGATGAACGATTTTTACTCAAATAACGCTGGAAAGGTATTCGGATGTGGCACGGAGATAAAATCGTCTGGATATTATTATGGTCCCTAATATAAATTATAAAACGCGCAGAACAGTGCAGTCCACTGTACTTACTACGAGCAATACTATGTAAATAACAAAGAACTTTGC